>JAMPIV010016581.1:0-151212 GCA_024509875.1 Oreohelix idahoensis | reverse complement strand
CATATTCCAGTGACAGTAGTGTCGAGTTTTGGGTTCTCAAGTATTCCATTAGTGGTTGTCTGTGCTGTTCATATTTTTTTCATGTTAACAAATAGTGTGCTATGGTGTTTTTCTCCGCACATGTTGCACAGTAGGGTTCCCCCACCATGAAATAGCCTGTTCCTAGTTGAAGTCTAATTAGTTTTCTGTTGGTTGGTGTCACGTAGGGTTTATATTCATTTAATTTCCTACAACTTCTTCCTATTCTTTCACCCGAAAATTCTCTCTTTTATTATCTCTGTATTTCATTTTTTCCTGTATTTTTTTCACCCATTCGTTTTGCGAATATTATTTTCATATAATTCGCAAACTTTACCTGTTTTCCCTTCTCATAAACTGAGAATCGCGCTAGGACGATATTACGTAGATGTCAGGGCTGCAGGGCGTCAGAAGGCGTGAAAGTCGGTTCGCTGAACATAGGACGTAGCAAATCGTCTACATTCTCACCGAGCGCGCGAGCTTCTTCTCGGCATTAGTCCCGGTGAGGTGTGATACTTTACATCTGCACCGGTCAGTATCCAGACATTTGTCTGGAAAATCCCAAAATGACACGGCGCTCACTTGGGCCATGGTCAGCTGTAGTGTAAAAACTGCCCTGCATTGGAGTCAGGCTGTCTGGGATTTGAAACTGACACGCGTACATCGTGGTCAGTAGGTGACAGTTAAGACACGCGTTAAGCGGACGTAAATGTTGGGAGTAGGGGAGATAATTTCGCTTGGCGAAATAAGTTTGGGCCCTTTGTCTGATTTTAAGATATTGGCCAAGTTTGAAACTTTAATTTCATTCTCGCTCATAGACTCACAGAGATAGGTTGCTCGTAAACAGAATAGCTGTTAGCGAAGATCTCAGTTTGTTTCGGCAATTTGTCGAACTTCTAGACTTCCAGAAATATTTTCAGCATTTTATTCTTAAGTTGTGCGACTACCTGTAATTCTGTGGTTGAGGTAATTAATATGATAGATATATAGATTTTGTGAGTGTTAAAGTGTTTAATCGCTTAATTCATTTTAATCTATTTCTTTAGCGCAGAAGAGAAATAAAGTGGTAGGCTATTATATTTTCTAGGGAAGCATTCAGTGGAAAGCAGAATAAAAATTAATTTCTAGCTTATAACGGCAATTGTAGCTATTTATGAATTTAATTTAACTGCTAATACTCAGTCGAGTGTATTTTTCTAAACTAACGTATAAACTCTAGAATCGAGCCTCATGAATGGTGACGGAATACGCACGTGTTCCTAATTCATTAGGATTGCTGATTTTTAAATATAACTTACGTCACGGGAAGTTTAAATGATAAGCAAAGCTCTCTGCTTGCAAGTTTAAATGTAAGTTATAACCAGTTCAGATTCTGTTTATTATATTATATGTGTTATTTTTCCTCCACACAGTGAAAGTTTTGGGGTGACCCTAACTTTACCAGCACCTAGTAGTAGTTTCCATACTTGTGAAGAAATAGACAGTCTTTATTTTGAACCACGTGGGTTTCGCAAGTAACCCTGATCTGACAGTGCCTAGGCAAACAGAGTTAGACAGAAATACTAAATATCCCACTAACGGGTTTTCAAAGACTGTAATGATAAATACTGGACCTTGGAGCCAGATCTTAATTTTCTTCTAGAAAACTCTACGTAATCTTTCTGCCTGGTGGCGCGAAATACTTCAAGTATTAACTAACATTTCCCGACTATATATATATATTTTTTGTGGACAAATCTGTGGTGTGACTAAAGTGAATCCTATACTGAGGGAAGGCACCGACCTGACATTCATCATTTCTAGAAACCTACGCTATTGACACTGTGCTCTGATAACTCCCGCGCCTGGAATAATTGTTAGGTGACTTAATCAGACATTTGAACAAATTTGCACACCCAAGTAGTCGTTCCCGGAGACTCCGAGTTAAATACGTCTTTTGGAACTGGGGACTTCTTGGCAGAAGACTGCATTTTTTTTTGAGTCTGTGTGAAGATCTAAAATCAGTGTGTTCCAAGAGGCAGCGAGCAAAGTCGTGAGTACATGAATGAGAAGCCATGGCGGAATGAATGAGTGTACGCTGGTTTGAGTGATATTTTCACTATCTATATCTTTGACACCCTGTTGCTGTCCAATTTTTTTTTTTCCAATCTGCATAATTTGTTGCTAAGGCTAGAGTTCTTGTGTTTTTTTGTCTTAGGTTAAATCAGATTTTTTTCCAAACTCTGTGCATATAATTACGAGATAAAACAAAGAAAACTCTTAGACTCAAACCCTATGTATCTGTGACTCGGGCGCCATCATCTGTTCTCTTAACGGGGCCGGGCTAAACCTAGAGTTAACACTATAACGGGGCTATCATCCTTGCAACATTTCCTTGAATTTTTATGACTATGTGTATATGTATTTTCCTTGATGTACTTTCTTTGATGTTGTGAGCCGATTTTTCCTGATATTAAAATCGCTCTTGAACTTGATAATCGTGTTTGGTCAGCTCGTTCTAGATAATATATATATCATTGTTATAGTTTTCCCACGTCTGTGTGTTTACCTGTCGTCACGTGTATGTGCGTGCCTGTGAGTGATAGAAATATACGTAATATGTATATTGGTGTAGTCTGTCTGACACTGTAACAACTGTTGTAGAAGATAGGTGAGAGAGAGAAGAATTCTTTTCGCTTTCAGAGACAGCCACTATATCAAAATCTATCATCTCACGTGTGTGGAAATTCTATTACCTTTCACTAACTCTCACTGAGTCTATCACCTATTCAAACCTATTCAGAAGGGACCAAACCTAGTCTTAATTCTCCTATCGGAAATCTACGACAAATGAGGGCTCGTTTCCGGTCTTTGAACTTAGAATAGGAAGACGAGTACGACAAACGGGGACTCGTCTATCTGGATTTTGTATTTAGATTCTGTATTCTGATATAGAGTAAGAGTGTGATGTCCTGTGAGTTGTTATATCTTTAAATAATTACCCCCTAGACTAACGATCTGTTTACGGGCGTGCTGACCACACAAACTAATAAGTTTTTTTTTCCACAGCATCTTTGAATAATATACATTTTGGTTACAGGTTGATTTGTCGGGATATATGTTAACTGCTGATTGTAATACTAAATGCTGGTAAAGTGGTGAGTGTATAACATTCACTGGGTACTGAGGCAGAACGGCGTTTGAACTAAGTTAAGGAGTGTGTTTCGGACTTTTTGTCCAGATTAATTCCCTCCCTTACCCGATCTGACTTCAGGGGCGAACTTATAGTGGATTTTTAAAATTAAGGGATTTTTTTTTTTCTCCGAAATTTTTTTTTGCAATAATTATTTTGCTTTTCCACTGTAACTACTTATTTTTCAGGGATTAATCTTAACTACCATTTATTTGGCGTAGTCGTGTTTTGCATTGAGTGCTTTATTGCCGATAATAGCAGCGATAGTTAGATTTTTTTTGGAGGAGGTATCCCAGGGTTAAATATATCATCTTTTGATTTTTTGGTAATTTTTTTTCTCGTAAGTGGTAGGAACCAGTGTATCCTTTTTCCTATTTTCGTTCTCCACTAGTCTCAGTCACTGACATAATATGGCCGAGAGGGCAAAGCTCAGACAACTCCTCAGGGACGAAGCGAGAGAGGAGGGACTGGAAGGAGAGGAAGCGAAAGCTTTTGTCAGAGACGAACTTGAGAGATATGATGCGGAGAGGAAAGAAGCGGAAGACCGGCTATTACAGCAGAAGAGGATGGACGAGGAAATGGAAATCCGCAGGGAGAGGGAAAAAGAGAAGGAGAGACAGCATGAGAAGGAGAGGGAGGAGAGACAGCATGAGAAGGAGAGAGAACAGAGACAGCACGAGTGGGCGCTTAAAACCCTAGAGTTCCAAAGTCGTGGCGCTGCCTCTACCTCCAGCAATGGAGAGTCTTCTCCTCATTCTTCCTTAACTGACCCTGCTAACACTCAATCTCTTCAACTAAATGCTATGTCTTTCACTCTTGAATCTTTTCCTTGTCCAAATGAGAAGATTGACACATGGTTAGAAAAATTTGAGAAAATTGCAACTCTGTACGGGTTAGAGAGGTCGCGTTGGAATATGAAACTTTCCCAGGCCCTAAAAGGTTCTGCTTATGATGTTTATTCTAAGCTGGAAAGTAGCCAACAAGACGACTACGATGTGTTGAAGAAAGCGCTACTGGAGCGCTTTGAAATGAACGCTCGCAAGTTTTTGCAACTGTTTCGCAACAGCCGGAAAGAGAATTCTGAAACTTTTCACCAGTTCTCATCTCGTCTTAAGGGATATCTAACAAAGTGCCTTGAGCTTTCGCAGCTCCCCTCTACCTATGAAGGTCTTGAGGAACTTGTTCTAACTGAACAAATAAAGAACACTTTGTCTGCTGATACCCGGAGATTTCTCGCTGAGCAGGGGGCAGAAAAACTTGAAGACATTTTGGAAAAGTCTGAGCGTTATCACAATGCGCTGGCTGAACTACCGGCCACAAAGCGGAAACCGACAGAGGAGCATTTTCGAAAACATAACCTAGAACAATCTTCTCAGGCTTCTAACCAAAATAACCACAGAGAAACTGGACCTCAAAACCCCCCTCCTGAAAAATCCAAGTTCTACAAGAACAAGTACCCCAACCACCCCAAACAGTCTGATCAACCCGACCGCCCTACATGGCAGCGTAGCCAGAAAGGACAAGGTGGCAAAGGGAGAACCCCTGAGCACGGGACATATGATCAGAGCGAGCACACCGAGCCGAAACGCATCGGATGCTTATTGACAGTCTCGCAAGGCGGAATTGTTGACAGTGATTCCAAACCTGTTGGGGATAGACCCTCAACGCGAGGTACTGTTACTTTGAACGGTTCTCAAACTTCTTGCTTATTTGACACGGGGCTTTCTTACGATTGCATTGTTGCCAGAAACCTGGTCAAACCCGGTCAAGAGACAGCAGAGACCGTCCAACTTTGTGGAGTTCGTAAGAGTGAGGCACCTACAGCGCTTCCCATCGCATTGGTGGAGATACACTCTGACTTTGTCAGAGGTGTGATCAAAGCGGCTGTTATGGATGATCCCATCTACCCAGTCATACTTGGCGGGAGATACGTGTGTATTGGGAAACCGGAAGAGCCGATTGTGGCAGCTGTAACTACAAGAGGGCAAACCAAGAAGGAACGGGAGCCTGCGCCAAATTTGTTACCTATGGAACTTAAAGAAGCGCAATACAAGGACCCGACTTTGGCACCCTGCTTTAGGAAACTGCCCATGGCGAAGGAACCAACACAGCACGGGGACATTTTTTCTAAGGATGGCGTACTTTATCGGAGAACGGGCAAGCCTGACCAAGGTTACAACCAGCTCCTAGTACCGAAACAGTACAGAAGCCAAATCCTAGAAATGGGGCACTCTCTTCCCTTCAGCGGACATATGGGACAGAACGCCACAAACCAACGTATAACCACTCATTATTGGTGGCCAGGAGTAAACACTGATATTATCAGGTACGTCAAATCCTGTGCCCAGTGCCAACGGGTACCACCCAAGCAACGGACACCCCCAGTCCACATGGGTGAAATGCCAATAATGGGAACACCATTCGAACGGGTTGTGATCGACATTTTAGGGCCTTTCGACAGGACTAAAAGAAGGAACAGGTTCATCCTGACCTTAGTCGATACATGCACTTTATGGGCAGAAGCTATACCGCTAACATGCGCAGATGCCAAGCATGTCGCAGAAGCCCTCGTGCAGATTTTCACTCGGTTGGGATTCCCTCAGCAAGTGTTGACGGATAATGGATCTCCATACCGAAACCTGTTGATGGATGAGATCGTTAAGATCTTGAGGACCCAGCACATCCACACTAAGCCATATACTCCGGCCGGAAATGGGCTCGTGGAACGTGCTAATGGAAACCTCACCATGATGCTAAGTAAGCTGGCACAAGTGAAACCTGAAGATTGGGATCTCTGTATTCCTGCAGCATTATTTGGCTACAGAGAATCTCCTCATACTTCCACAGGATTTCCGCCAGCTACACTCTTATTCGGCAGACCCATTAAGGGCCCGCTTGAAGCCTTACTTCAGTCTCTGACAGACGAGAAGGCTGATGAGACAGTTGTCTCAGCCAGTAAATATGTGTCGGTTTTAAAGGAACGGTTGAAACTAGGCTGGGACCTAGCAACGACTAACTTTAAGCGAGCACGCACCAAGCACGCTAACCGATACAGGAAAGTCGCGGAAGAGAGAGAACTGGAAGCAGGAGAGAAAGTTTTTGGTGTTGCTCCCTACCGAGAACAACCAACTGAAGATCGGATGGCAAGGGCCGTTTACCGTCCTGAAAAAGATTTCTAAGGCTAACTACCAGATCTCTATTGAAGGAAAGGAGAAGGTTTTCCATTTAAATCTCTTAAAGAGATACTTGGAAAAACCAGTGCCAACCTCCGACCATCTCCTGACGATCGCCAAAAATGACGAAGATGACGATAGTGGCAGGGATATTCCACCGCTATCACAGGAAATCTTTCAAAAATGTCAGAAGCGGCGACGCTCTTTCAAGCGCGCATATGAGACATTCCAGGGGAAGGAAACTTTGAGGAGTGGACTTGAGTAGGAATTGGACAGAGATGGAGGGGGAATATGAGAGGGAAGAGGACAGACACCCCGAAGCTACGGTTATAGGAAATTAAACTCCATAACGTAGACATGGAGTGCTTCCATATCTTAAAGGGGGGAGGCTCTGTCACGTAGGGTTTATATTCATTTAATTTCCTACAACTTCTTCCTATTCTTTCACCCGAAAATTCTCTCTTTTATTATCTCTGTATTTCATTTTTTCCTGTATTTTTTTCACCCATTCGTTTTGCGAATATTATTTTCATATAATTCGCAAACTTTACCTGTTTTCCCTTCTCATAAACTGAGAATCGCGCTAGGACGATATTACGTAGATGTCAGGGCTGCAGGGCGTCAGAAGGCGTGATAAGTCGGTTCGCTGAACATAGGACGTAGCAAATCGTCTACATTCTCACCGAGCGCGCGAGCTTCTTCTCGGCATTAGTCCCGGTGAGGTGTGATACTTTACATCTGCACCGGTCAGTATCCAGACATTTGTCTGGAAAATCCCAAAATGACACGGCGCTCACTTGGGCCATGGTCAGCTGTAGTGTGAAAACTGCCCTGCATTGGAGTCAGGCTGTCTGGGATTTGAAACTGACACGCGTACATCGTGGTCAGTAGGTGACAGTTAAGACACGCGTTAAGCGGACGTAAATGTTGGGAGTAGGGGAGATAATTTCGCTTGGCGAAATAAGTTTGGGCCCTTTGTCTGATTTTAAGATATTGGCCAAGTTTGAAACTTTAATTTCATTCTCGCTCATAGACTCACAGAGATAGGTTGCTCGTAAACAGAATAGCTGTTAGCGAAGATCTCAGTTTGTTTCGGCAATTTGTCGAACTTCTAGACTTCCAGAAATATTTTCAGCATTTTATTCTTAAGTTGTGCGACTACCTGTAATTCTGTGGTTGAGGTAATTAATATGATAGATATATAGATTTTGTGAGTGTTAAAGTGTTTAATCGCTTAATTCATTTTAATCTATTTCTTTAGCGCAGAAGAGAAATAAAGTGGTAGGCTATTATATTTTCTAGGGAAGCATTCAGTGGAAAGCAGAATAAAATTTAATTTCTAGCTTATAACGGCAATTGTAGCTATTTATGAATTTAATTTAACTGCTAATACTCAGTCGAGTGTATTTTTCTAAACTAACGTATAAACTCTAGAATCGAGCCTCATGAATGGTGACGGAATACGCACGTGTTCCTAATTCATTAGGATTGCTGATTTTTAAATATAACTTACGTCACGGGAAGTTTAAATGATAAGCAAAGCTCTCTGCTTGCAAGTTTAAATGTAAGTTATAACCAGTTCAGATTCTGTTTATTATATTATATGTGTTATTTTTCCTCCACACAGTGAAAGTTTTGGGGTGACCCTAACTTTACCAGCACCTAGTAGTAGTTTCCATACTTGTGAAGAAATAGACAGTCTTTATTTTGAACCACGTGGGTTTTCTCAAGTAACCCTGATCTGACAGTGCCTAGGCAAACAGAGTTAGACAGAAATACTAAATATCCCACTAACGGGGTCTCAAAGACTGTAATGATAAATACTGGACCTTGGAGCCAGATCTTAATTTTCTTCTAGAAAACTCTACGTAATCTTTCTGCCTGGTGGCGCGAAATACTTCAAGTATTAACTAACATTTCCCGACTATATAGATATATTTTTTTTGTGGACAAATCTGTGGTGTGACTAAAGTGAATCCTATACTGAGGGAAGGCACCGACCTGACATTCATCATTTCTAGAAACCTACGCTATTGACACTGTGCTCTGATAACTCCCGCGCCTGGAATAATTGTTAGGTGACTTAATCAGACATTTGAACAAATTTGCACACCCAAGTAGTCGTTCCCGGAGACTCCGAGTTAAATACGTCTTTTGGAACTGGGGACTTCTTGGCAGAAGACTGCATTTTTTTGAGTCTGTGTGAAGATCTAAAATCAGTGTGTTCCAAGAGGCAGCGAGCAAAGTCGTGAGTACATGAATGAGAAGCCATGGCGGAATGAATGAGTGTACGCTGGTTTGAGTGATATTTTCACTATCTATATCTTTGACACCCTGTTGCTGTCCAATTTTTTTTTTTCCAATCTGCATAATTTGTTGCTAAGGCTAGAGTTCTTGTGTTTTTTTTGTCTTAGGTTAAATCAGATTTTTTTCCAAACTCTGTGCATATAATTACGAGATAAAACAAAGAAAACTCTTAGACTCAAACCCTATGTATCTGTGACTCGGGCGCCATCATCTGTTCTAGTAACGGGGCCGGGCTAAACCTAGAGTTAACACTATAACGGGGCTATCATCCTTGCAACATTTCCTTGAATTTTTATGACTATGTGTATATGTATTTTCCTTGATGTACTTTCTTTGATGTTGTGAGCCGATTTTTCCTGATATTAAAATCGCTCTTGAACTTGATAATCGTGTTTGGTCAGCTCGTTCTAGATAATATATATATCATTGTTATAGTTTTCCCACGTCTGTGTGTTTACCTGTCGTCACGTGTATGTGCGTGCCTGTGAGTGATAGAAATATACGTAATATGTATATTGGTGTAGTCTGTCTGAGTGGAAATTCTATTACCTTTCACTAACTCTCACTGAGTCTATCACCTATTCAAACCTATTCAGAAGGGACCAAACCTAGTCTTAATTCTCCTATCGGAAATCTACGACAGTTGGTATATTTGGTTCTTTAGATATCTGACATGTCCGGGTTGGATCTTTTAGCATTTTATAGGCGTGTTTGCCTTTCTGGCTTTCTTTCCATTCCTTAGTTATAATATATGATGGTGTCTAGTTTGTCGTCAGGCCACTTCTACCCTCACTTTGTTCCAGAGATTAGTACCTGCAGCTGGTACCACCAACAACTATGGTAAAAGAATAGAAACAAAACGGTATCCTGAGTTGTGCGTTTTCCAACACATAGTTACCGGTCGCCTTATCCTATTCCACCATCCCATCTACCTCAGTTTTTACCCTCGATGAGGAGTAAGCTTAATCCCTCGAGAGAAAACTTTCTGTACATTTCAATTGAATAGCTTTATATTCATGTTACATTTTAATGAAAAGGTTAATAGTACAAGTAGATGATGTTTACATTTACATTTACACTTATTGAAAAGTGTACATAATATAGATTGAATATGTTTGTGTTACAACTGCACTGATTGAAAAGCTTGGAAACTTTCATTAATTTTAAATGGAATATGTTTACATAGACATTTACACAGGTTTAAAACTGTAAGTATTATAATTATACTGTACATCATCTCTTTTATCTTTTCCTCCCTGCTCCATATGGAACTTGGGACGACCTACGTTTATAGTTCTCTTTAAGAAACTAGCAATAAAGCAGTCACCAGCCCTTGCAATGGTGGTTCATGAAATCATTATTCTATATGCTGAGGTTGCCAGACTCAAATGACCTGGAAGTCCACTAGCGATTTTCACATATTAAAATTCACATGGCAATTGTCACGGGTTCCTCACCTGCTTTGCAGCAGTGGTCCAATAGTGGCCAAAACTCAAGAGTATCTAATATGGGTCCTCAAAGGTGTCAGCTTTCGCGAAAGATTACTCTTGGCAGAGATATAGATAGAAGGATAATGACGCTTCTACCTCAAGGGAGTTTTAACAAGATATTCAGATAAGCGAAAACAATGCTGCAATTTGCTGAGCACGTTAATTCTGGAACCTGCCGACAACTTTTGTGAAGGATGATATAGTTATTAATTTCAGCTCGTTCAAGCCCCCACCCCTGATTTACTCAGTGGAATTCTTATTATTCTGGTATAGCTCAGTGTTGAGTGTATTTAGTAAATTGACTGAGACAACATGCAGTACACTTGAAATGATTAAATCGAAGTTAAATTTGTATAATTACAACTAATGATTTAAAAATCATTTAGTTCAACAAGTTTTAAATACATGAATAATGTTCTCTTAAATTTTTTTCATCACTATTGTGATGGGATATAAGGTTTTGAAAAGAGAAGTTCAAGTGGTAGTATATATATCGAACTAAGCTGCCAATGATGGTTCTGCTCCTTCTGATGGGTTAGTTCTTGTTATACTGCTCACGCTCGTCGCTGGTCAAGTTTAAAGGCGCTGCATTTCGTTCAAAATTTTTTCGTGTCAGGAATATTTTGAATTCGCCCACCAACTTTTGTGTTTGACATGGTTGGCGCTTTCTTAGCATCATAACAAACAGAATAAGGGGGCGGACGGCTAATATAAAGCAGGCACCAGCCTTTGTGTAAGATGTAACTATCTTATTACTTTATTAGAAAGTAATCTCTTATCTGTCACCTGTGCACACACACACACGGGCGAGAAATCATATGATCCATTTCTGTCTATCCTTTATCTCCCCTTGTTACCAGCTTTTCGACATGCGCCGTCTTTCCTTTTCAGTGAGTAAGTACTGCGCTTGGCAATTTTACTGATAATCAGGTGTGAGGTTGATAAGCCCACATGACTGTCTAGTAATTACTATCTCAGAAAATCTGTGCTTCGCTCAACAAAATGTGATTATATCACCTACAAGGAGTGTCAAAATGTTTGAACATACAAACTACCTGCTCTTTAGCAGATAAAGAACAGGAAAAATTGCCACCACCAAAACACCGCAATAAAATCTGTACAAAAAATGTACCAGTTACTAAAGGAGTGCAAGAGAGATCGAAAGAGGTCGCCCCATTATGTTACAGCAATATATACATATTAGTGCACGTGTTAGTAAATAAAAAATATAGAATGTAAAATGCACACTTTACGCCAATCCTGTCTCACAGACTTTTTGCTCAGATGAATAAAGGCAGCGGCAGATGCCTCTTACCTTATTAAAATTGTTTTCCTTGGGCTCTAAGTCCTTCAAGATGTTCCACAAAGTCCGGCCTGATATATTTGAAATCTGATTCTAGGATGTAGTGGAAAGTATCTGTCCTGTAAGAAGTTTTCTATTTGTAAGGGAGAAAATGGACTATGCAAGAATAGTATATGACTCTGCAGCTCACAGCAATAAGAAAAATGTAGGACAAAATACAGCACCAGGCACTATGTATAATAGCTGGAGCCTCAAGATCAACATCACTAGAAGCACTAGAGGTAGCACTAGGAATAATACCCCTCAAGCTAAGAAGAAAAGAACTTAGACTGAATTACATGGGCAAAGTCCTCATCGACAAAAACCACACAGCCTATGCAATGTTTGTGAAGAATTTCCCTATGACGTGGGATACCCATCTGGAACCCATAAGATACCCAATAGGATAGAAGTGCATGGAAGAAATTAGAAGAAAACAATAGCAAATGCAATAAAATGTAGTAGTAAATACACACCAGTGATTCATCCTTGGGAGCTCTGGACAGAAAGCCAGAAAGGCAGACACGCCTATAAAATGCTAAAAGATCCAACCCGGACATGTCAGATATCTAGAGAACCAAATATACCATGCAACAGAAAACTAATTAGACTTCAACTAGGAACAGGCTATTTAATGGTGGAGGAACCCTGCTGTGCAACATATCTGGAGAAAAACACCATAACACATTATGTGTTAACATGCAAAATATACGAACAGCAGAGAAAACCACTAATGGAATACTTGAGGACCCAAAACTCGACATCACTGTCACTGAAAAATGTACTAAAAGTTGACCTACCCAGGGAGTTACACAACATAATAAAATTTTGTATTACCAGAACAAGAACCAACTTATCCCAACTAGAACAAACTGGAATGACAAGGAAAAAAAACCCATTAAATATCAGTACAAGAATTATATACACACCAAAAAAAAAAAAAAGCCAAAGAAACAAAAACCCACCAAAAGCTCAGCAGAAAAAAGATGTCAATAGCGAAAGAGAGCAATATGATATCATGGAAGAAGAAACATTACAGACATTAAACACTGCCACAGCAAACGGCAGATAAATTACAGCCTGGAAGAGCCAACACATAAGATAACAACAAAGTAATACACTATATGGAATGATGAACACTATATACCCAAATTATAACCCACATGGGGATGAAACCGGGTATCCCTTGCACCCAAAAACACTAGTAGTGTGGGGTTCAAAAACCTATCATAACCTATTGCTTTCTTTTGTAATGGGACTTACAATAAGTTGTCACGAAGTGGCTTTAATTAGAGTCTGTCTGAGTACAGAGACAAGACACTAGTTATGAGAAAGTCTGATAAGATAGATTTAGATTACAATTATAGTGAATGTGGAAAGATGAGACTTATAGCTTCAAGGGTGAGAACCTAGACTGACTCTCCCTCGCCACCTGTAACTTATCTACTAGCTACTGTCTCACCACCTCTGACTACCAGAAAGGAGATAAGGTTACACTAAATTCCACAGACACCACTATACAGACAAAGCATATAAGTACAGTATAGTTAAAGATAAACTGATCCAGTGTACATTTTATAGTTTATTAAACAACAAATCAATACCATGGCAAACAAATAAACGTGCGAGTTCGCACAACCTGGAAAAAAAGAACAATTTAAATGAAAGACGCAATATAAAAATTTCCACACTCTCTTTCACACCTGCATGAAAAGAACTAAGAATAAAGAAATATACTTGGTGGGGGTCTCTAAGTAAGAGCCACCACTCATGACTACACTATAGTTACTAACTAACACACTGTCCCGCTGAAGATGTATAACTAAATAACTACTGTCTCAAAGGCGCTCTAGGCTGTCTAAGTATTTCTATCTGACTCTACTGTTCCTCTATAAACTCCTTCCTTTCTCCTCTGTCTCGGTTCAGTGCCTCTCTGACGCTACCATCTTCGTCTGAGGATCTGATGAGTTGCTTATCCGTCACGCACCTCCTCTCGTTAACATTTGGAAAGGAATGTTTTCCCTCTCTCCTTTCCCGAATACTGATGAAGAGGGCCTTGTTGACTACAGATAGATGTTGCCTAAGGCTGTAGATGTTATCACTGCTGATGACCCTCAATTATTCAAACTGCCGGGTTAACCCGCTTCGGGTTTAGGCCCACTGCATTATTATGGCAGTGTGTAAACAACACCAGACAACGTAGCCTGTTTTGATTGTGTTGGCCTTTGCGAGCTAAGAGCTCCTTAATTAGAGGCAAGTGTCCCGCTGAAGCGTGGGTTTCCTCACGTCAAGAGAACTTCTAATTTCTCTCAGTGTTGCAGATGTACTGGGCGCCGGCACAAGCGCGTACCCAGTTTTCTTCAATTACGGCGATGTCTCGTGCCTCCTTCTCCTGAGAAGGCAAAGTCCGTGGTACGCTAAGGGCTATCTATAACGTCCACCACGCCGTGACGCTGTAGAACAAAAATAAACAACATCTATACAACAATTCAAAATCTTCTAATACATAACACACTACCACCTAAACTTCATCTACACCCTGGTGTCCCCTAAATTAATAAATCTATCCTACACACAACAAGCTACTCACAAGAAATAAACAGATATTTCTGCCCAAGGGTCAGACCAATATATAGTTCCCCTCCTGTCTCTCTCCCGCATCAATTAACTCGCGGTCTATTACGTAAACTCCAGACGCGGGCTGACCTGAATCTGTTGTGTGCTTGTCTCGCCTGTAGGCGTAACAACATTCCCTTCACTGAAGCTAGAATCCCCGGTACTGAATAATTTCCCAGCCCTATTCTTCTTAAAGACTGACCCGGTAAGGTTATCAATTAAACACAATTATTTAACACACTTATATATAGACCTTCTCTGTTAATATTAAATCCCCTTCACCTCTTGTCTTCTGACTACAAGACCACATAAAACAACTAAATACACAAACCACACACTACAAATTATCATAATCAGATACGGTTACACGGACCTCATATTACATTACACCGATCTTACCGCCTAACCTTATACAGTTAATTATCTCAAAAGATGCTACACAAATCATAGAAACTGCTAGCTTATACATAGTAAAAATTATAGACAAAATTTACACTACACTGGCTCGAGTTTTGTATAAGTCAGCAATTGATGGCAACTCCTGACTAATAAAATTAACTTTAATCCCAGAAGAAAGCTTACTCTAACGTGCTAAACTCTTATAAAAACTTCCTACTCCGCTATAAAGTTCTGAACATACCCAAAAATACAGAATATCTCGAACTGAGCAGACTGCACAATGGCGCTTCTTCACGGCAACAATTCTTGGGATTAAAAAGTAAAAAAAAAAAAAATTCTTGGGATTAGTGAGCGATAAAGACTGTTGACGCTCAATATTTATATTATGAATTTGCTGATGCAATATCAGACGCGGTGAGTCATCGCGTCTGGCATTATCTATCCGGAACCGCTTTTAACCAACCTTTGACCTACTATCATGCCTGCACATAAATTAAATCTAAACCACCCAATCATATCATAAGCTAACCTATGACTCACCGTTGACCGGCCAAACCGCAAATTTATTTTCTGCTCCCGCACCGAAATAATAAGTAATATTCTGTAACCCTCTGACCTTTTTATCTACCAGAATAAATTTACTGGTTCCGCGTTACTCTGGGTCGTGCTTTCCCCATCCCTACAAATAAAAGCGGTAGGTGAAGGTGGTCTGATTAATCCAAACGTCCAAGAAAAAGATAACCCAGAATTAATAACTAGTGAACTCGAACGCCTAATAATAATAATAATAAAAGAACACCAATAATTACATGGAAAAGAAGAAATGGGGCGAGTTGAAAATAAAATTAACAGTAACTCATCACATAAGTAAACAAATAATGGAAATGCAGCACAGAAAAGACACAACACAACACCATTTAGTGATGAAGTATTTAATTTTCTAGAAGGTTAAACTACAAACAACTGATAATATATTATAATAAAAATATTATAGAGGACCAGTGCAGTAAAACTTATCAATAGTTTCAGCTTTATAAACAATACTAATGCATTTGACAAATTTAATAACGGGTAAATTATAAAAATGTAACAAAGCATAGTGTTAAAAAAAAATAATTCCCCAGAACACATGACAGATAGATCTGTTGCTGGACATGATAATAATAACTTGCTGTTCCCGGATTGTACAGTCTAGATGGCCAATTGTGAACATGAGTTATAGGAAATGCTTGATACAGAAAGTGAAAATAAAGGCCTTTAATTTAATAGCGAAAATGACATAGCTACAATCAACTAGGAGTAAACGACTGGTCCAGACTGCTATTTCACAGGAAATGGTACAGTTTCAAAAACGCAAAATACATTCAAATATATGGGCATGTTAATAACAGTGGATGGACGATGTATATTAGAAGTAATGTGTACATTAGACCAAGTAAAATCAGCATTCCATTTAAAATGAAGAACATGTTTTGCATCAACTCATATACATAAACATAGTTGATATACGTATTCTCGTATGTCAGAAGATGAAATAAGTGCATATGCAATGAAGCAGTGTAATGAGAAATCTGCTTATACCAGAAAATGATAGCACATGCAGGATAAAAAAATAAATTACTTGGCATTTGATATTCATGCACAGTTTTCATATATGTCAGAAGATGAAATAAGTGCATATACAATAAGTGACATATTGTGATATGAAGCAGTGTAAAGAAATATCTGCTTATACCAGAAAAAACATCACTTGGCATGTCATCTACATCCACACTGTTTATTTATGTCTGCATATTAAAATAACTACAAAAGCAAGAAGTGAAACATTGTGATGTGAAGTGGCGATTAATATGACATTGTACATGTCCCTAGGAACATCATCATGTCAAACAAACAGAAACCACCACCACAAGAGCAGATGGAAGCAAGTAAGCAGGTTTCCTGCCAGAATACCAGCTTCAGTGGTGGCTCCTTGTTCAATGACGATCAAAGATAACAGAAGTACTGCATCGCAACCGGATGGGTGGTTTTATTAACACCAGAATGACACTTTTGCTTGAAGTAACAAGCAGCTACTGTGAGACAGTGTATGAGCTTAACATCATGCAAAAGGTATGTCTCCATAAACCAATGATGCAAGATGACATGAATGCTTGCGTGCAGGCGTCTTGCAAGGAAGGCAGCTTCTGATACACAATGTTGTGTTATCACAGAACATAACTTTCAGCAACACAAAGAAGAAATGAACTGAAAGGGTCTTTATCTCTTAGTGAATTTCTCGACATAAATTCATCTAGATATGAGGGAAATAATTCCCTGCTCGTTCCATACTGCCGTGTCATTTTCTGTATCAAAAACTAGCTAAGAGTGATAAAATAAATATATGAAAATATGCTGTCCTACTACTGCTATGATTCCTAATTACTTATGCAATGTGGATGACAGATGCATATATATCACAGAAAAACACTACAAACTAACTTTCTGAATCAAAAAACGTAATGAAAAGCAAAGAACGTGATGAAAACTGACGTAGCGATGGAAGAATGAATAAAGTGTTACTGTGAAAAAATATATAATAATAGTGCGATACTTATCAATTGGAAACCCACTTCAATACCCCGCGAAATGCCCGGTGCAAGAAATTGTAAAGGGAGATAACTCTAAAATACCCATATTCTGTGCTGAGCGAAAATCCACGAGTATTAGGAAATTACCACTATGAAAGCTATTCTATTTAAATGTAAAGAAAGTTTTATCCCGAGGGATTACATTTAATTCTCATCTGAGAGTTAATTGGGATGGTGGTATTGAGAAGATAGGAACCCATAGCTATGGGGTGGAAAACGCCATGCTCAATCGAGCGTTTCGTTCTATTCTTTTACCATAGGTATTGGTGGTACCAAGAGAAAGTACTATCTCTGGAACAATAAGGGAACCGTGGCCTAAGCTTTACGACGAAGGACGCACGTGGTAGACTCTCCTTGACATTTCTGGGAAACGAGCTACCCCCGACAACCTTGACCAGGGACGAGCGTAAGCAGTGAAAAGAACCAACCAATAAGAAGGAGCAGAACCGCCATTGGCAGCTAAGTTCAACTATATGCTGCCACTTGAACTTCTTGTAACATTTCACAATCCATAGCGACTGTGATGATAACTTTTCTTGATCCATAACTATTCAAATTATTTTCCAACTTTTAAAACTTAAGTGATTATTAAATTTTGTTATTTGTAATTATACAAATTTAACTTTGATTTAATCATTTTAAAGTTACTGCATGTTTGTATAAGTCAATTTTCAGCACACACTCTAAACAGAGCTATACTAGAATAATAAGAATTCCACTGAGTAAATCAGGGGTGGGGGCTTAAACGAGCTGAAATTAATAAGTGCTTAAATCCTTTACAAAAGCGTCGGCAGAATTACAGAGTTAATATACTCAGCCAAAACAGTATTTTTCTCGCTTTTGCTGAATATTTTGTGAAGACTCCCTGGAGATAGACGCGTTTTGTTTCTTCTATTTACATATCTGCCAAGAGTAATCTTGTGCGAAGGTAGACACCTTTGAAGCCCATATTAGATACTCTTGAGTTTTGGCCACTGTTGGACCACTACTGCAAAGCAAGAGAGGCAATACCGTTGCACTTGATTCTAGTCTTAACTCCGGCAGACTGGTGGTCGTCTTGGCAAGCGATTGTCACAGTGAACTAAACTTGCAAAAAGTGTCAGATTATATTCACTGTCTTCCCCCGCATTTGTTTGTTACGATGCTAAGCAGGGCTCCAATAGTTTCAAACATGCGCGTTTTGTGGGGTAATTTCAAATATTTCCCCGTAGGAAAAATTCCGCGAGTAACGCAGAGGTCACCTCTCCCATATATGGAAATAAACCATTCGATTGCCTTCTCTGCAAATGCCTACAATTTTGTCTTACTTTCCTCAAGGTGTGCAGGAAATGATTATGTCATTCCTGTGCGCTGACAAATAAATTATCTCCCCGTAGTGGCTATCAAACTTTCAGCGTACTACCATCTTGACGAAGAACGCACCCTAGCCTTATCAGCGATTAAACAAATACGCTGGCGCGATTTTAGTGTTAATCTGTAATCTGATGTCGGCCACACCCTAGATTAACCAACATGATTTCCTCTCCATTTTTTTCAGATGCGAACCTGTTGTCATTTCCCACGCACCTTTGCACTCTAAAGCACATTATGATATATTTTAATAGTGTTACAGTTATGCCATATTATGATAACATGACCTGACAATGTCAATGGTTTTCAACAGTGTAGGAAGTTTGGAATCCTGCGTGAAGTACCGATAGATCCTTGACTCCCCTCTCAACATTAAGAAGAATATCTTCATCATCACCATTCAGCTATGCAAGGTGCAAAGGCCTTCAACAAACTTGTGTCACGTCTTCCTGTCTCGTGCCATCAAGGTCTTCTTCATCTCGTTCATATATGTATCCAATTCTCTTCTCTGTGTGTTCTTTGGTCTCCTTATTTCCTCTCGTACCCTGTAGATTCCATAACAAGATCTGAATTGTAATGATATCAACAGGTTTCCTCAATGTGTGCCCTATTCATCGCCAAGCGTCTTCATCTCATGTGTTATTCCACTGGCACTTGTCAGGTTCTAACGATAAAATATAGATTAACTAATATGCAAATACTCGTACATACCAGTAAGACACACATTAACATTGTACCTCAGGAGCAAACGCCTTCAACAAATGCATGCCAAGTTTTCCTGTCCCGCACCATTCGCTCAAGGTCTTTATCAGAACCCATTTATGTCTTCAGTCCTCCTCTCCACTTGTCCCTCGGCTTCCCTGAGGACTCCAGTACTGCCCTCCAAAGTCGTTTACAAGTTTCCTCAACACGTGCCCTCCGTTGCAGTGTCTTCCTCCCATCGCCAGTTCCACCAGCACCCGTCTAGCCCCTGTTGTAAAGCTCCACGCTGGTTATCCCGCCACACAATCTCAATCCCTCTTCTTTATGAAAGCACCCATTCATGAAAGCCTGCAATCCCCTGGTTGTTGATGTTGTTTTTCTTCGCGTTTCAGAGCCATACAATGGCGCTGCCTTGACGTTGGAGTAGAAGATTCTGATTGTTATATTGGCTTAGATTTCTCTTGATCTCCATAAATTTCCCAATGCAGGCTTCTCTTGTTTGTGTGTTCGTATTTTGACACAATAGTCACACGTTAATATATAACTGTCATCATCATCGTAACAGGTCACTGTCCTTTCTAGTGAAGCATTGGGGCTTTAACTGTTTCTGGCCAATGATTTTTATTGCATCTTCTTCCTTAACTGCGCCTTTGAAGTTCTGGTTGCTTTGGCTCTGAAGGAAGCCTATACCAAAGCAGTGATTGTTTCCGTAGCAACTTGTTTAAACATAATGGGATTGTAAGTTCCATGCATAACCGCACATTTGTCGATGAATTTTAACACGCCATTGGGAGCAGTGATTCTGTTATGTCTCCACGGAGGCACTCGGAAACTATACATGGTGTATTCAAAGATAGTGCCATCAGACTAAATTACTCATCAACATCATCTATTTTTTTGCTCCTTATGAAGCACGGAGTAACAACTACAGCTGGTCCCGTTGCAGAAAGCAAGAGTCAGATCTCATGCTTTTTCAGTTGCTGTTTCTGTAGCATTTGCCATTTGTTTTACACGATGAGGATGCCAGACCCATGAACAATCTCTTGTTAGTCGCCTTGCTCGACATTCCGGGTATTTTCTTTCTTTTTTTTTTGGTCTCTCAGAGACTCCCAGAACATACACGGGGTACAATCAGTTACTGTCCTACTGGAACCCCTAGAACAAAAGTTAATATATAGTAATTGGGAAGGTGAAGGTCTGATGTTGTTCCAACAATACATATGCCTTATGACAGGTGAAAGTCAATTACATATCTATTAAAGTCAGTAATATAACTGGAAACACTAGGCCTTTACACCTTTCCCTATTAAAATTATTTTTGTTTGATGGTTTTGTTTTGTTTGGTTAGATTTTATATCGTTTTTGTTTGTTTGAGTTTTTTTTTTTTAAACATACAAGCATAATTAGTAATTATTATTTACCCTACTTACAATGATTTGACAGATGTGATGCCACTTTCCCATATCGACAGTTGTTCATATTATTTGGAATTGAAAACAATATATATCCTAATTATAACCCATCAGAGGTTGAACGGGATATTATTTTTCATCAATAAATTTAAAAAAAGAACCCCAAGTGCGCAGCCGTTGGATCCGGTAGCTGCCATCGCTAACCTGACATTATAAATCTGACTGTTTCCTATGAGCAGGTAAACTATTCATACCACATGTCACGGGTTGCCTCCCCTTGCTCTGCAGTGATGGTCCAACAATGGCCAAAACCTAGAGTATCTAATGCGTGTCTTAAACGGTATCTACATTCGCACAAGATTACTCTTGGCAGAGATGCAGATATAAGGATGATGATGCTTCTACCTTGAGGGAGTATTCACAAGATATTTCAGAAGTCAGGAACAATGCTGAATGTGTCTTAACAATGTTAAATTTTATCTGCCCGTCGCCTTTTGTGAAGAGGTATTATATAATTTCATTTATCTCGTACAAGCCCTCAACTGAATTAACAGTAAAATTCTTCTTATTGGCTCTGTATAGATATAAATTAAAGATATTGACTCACACGTGTGCACTTCTCTCTGTAATAAATAAATCAACTATGAATTTGTAAACAACATATAATAAATTTAATGATCAATTACTTTTGAACAAATGTAAATAAATAAGAGCTTGTGATTAACAAAATATAGGTGTCTTAATAGAAAAGATATCGGCTTTAGAATGTTTAATGTTGAAAAGAAAAACAAAGTTCTTCTGTATTTGGCCTGCTAGAAATATCACTTAGCTGCCGAAGTGTTGATTTTGTTGTTTCCGTCAATTCGTCTCTGTGGTAAGGGCACGTCTCCAGATCAGCTCCAGAGGTAACCTCTCCTGGTAAAGGCAGGTATCTTCACAACCCATGGAACGTAGATTTCCAGTGTCGATCACAAGCTTTGAGCCACAGAAAAGTAATACAACTGGTATCGTAAAGTAGTACCTCAACTGGCCTCTTCGATTCGTACCACAAACTTTAGAGGAAATAAAATATCTGCTAAGTATTTGCTTTCCTGATATTAATCAAGCACCTTTCCTGCTGTCCGTCAACAGATTCTTTTCTCTGAATTTGTACTCTCCCTGAGCGTACATCATATAACTCAGCGGATATGATGAAAAATAACAGTTTATTAAGTTAATTTAATTGAAAATATGCGACTGAACCGCGACAAGTGCAATGGCTTGTGCCTGGGTGAACATGTTTAAGTATATATACAACTTATTACAAATGAGAATAAATATATACATATGATGTCATCATCTTATCCACTCCCTGCTCCACTTGGAGTCATGGGTTACCTCTGCTTTTGGTTCCCTGTGAGAACCCACATGAAGCAATCACCAGTTCTTTACTGTGGTGGTTCATGAATATATCATTTTCACATGCTGAGGTTGCCAGCCTCGTATGAACCTGTATTACCATCAGCAAATTCAAACATGTCAAATTCGAAGTTTATAAAATATGTTACAACTCACCCCAATAAGGAAGATAGACTTCTTGCTCACTTGCACAGTCACAGCAACTTGATAAAGAATCCTCGAACACGCGTCAGAGGTATTATTTCTAGTTAAAATCCCTCTGTGACTTTGTGAGTAGGTCCTGTAGAAGTGCGGTTTCCGTATAAAAAGGCAGATTTTCCTTGCAGTGGTATTCATAAGGAGTTCCGATACGTTTTTTTCTCCGGTCCTATAAGGTCAGAATCCTAATTCTATTCTTTCCTAGTTTCAGTCCAAGCTGTCTACTTTGATGATGCTGGAATGCAGTGTGTTTTAGCCTCCGAATGTGCTATGTTATATTTCACTTTTTCTCGAAACCTCCACGTGGCGTTTTCCGACAAAACGCCCATTCAGAATGCATGTTTATTTCTGACTCCCATGTGATCCAATCCATGAGCAAGAATGTAATGGGTCGGGGTGTCAGTTATTTACTTTCATCCGCGTGTTTTAAAGTATCATTTTAAAATTTAAACACATGACCTCATCTCCTACAAATGGCCCGACTTTTTCCGTCACTCTTAGGTAACCTTTCAATTACGATTTGTAACCTCGCCTGCAGATAGTGTCCTCGTTAATTTGTCTACCCAGACGGGTTTCTCTGTAATAATTACAAAGACAATGTCTGGACAGAAGTGATTAAGCAATTATCCCCCGTACTTTCCTGGTCCCTAGAAGGATAAGCCGCGACATATTGCTGCACCCAAACATTTTTTCCCAGACAACATCTGGTCCTCCTTTTGTATTATCCACCCAAGTGTCTGAACGCTTTTGTAGTGAACAATGCGCCTAGACGGACATGCTGGACTTGGCGGAAAATGATTATGTAAAAGTCAACAATCATTTTCCCGTTTACCGTAGGCAGTCAATCTGGTTTAACCACATAAGCGATTATAATTAATCCTTAATTAAGGGTTGTCAATTATCCGTGTAATGAAACTATTGCAGTCCGAACAAAGGTCAACAAATCTAAGGCGCGGCGATGGGGCAGGTTTATCTGCATAAAATGAAGAAATAAATGCATAAAGTTGGAGGGAAAGAAGGGAAGAAGAAGGACACAACGAAATGCCGTCACACCACAACCCAACTTTTATTAGTTGCCAATTGATTTAGTTAATTTTACTATTGCGCTGTAAGAAAGTTTCAGCCTGGGTTTACATTACTAACTACCAGCGCATATAAAACTATGTCTTGTCTATATTAACGCATTGTCATTCAGCTCTCGCGGTCGGAGTTGCTAAGAGACAATAGCGTCCGCCTTTAATTCTAAAGATACCAGTGTCGCTCCCAGTACAGGAAATTTAATTGACGGTAATTTTTTTCTGAATGAGTACATGAGTATGGTGTCATACCTCCCCCCCCCCCTTTTTTTTTACATCTTCTGCGTGTTGAAATCTGACGCCTAGCCTTCTCGGGTAAGGGCAAAAAAATATGAGGTCCCTTGTGCAAGTTGCGCACTTTAAAATCCCTGTGCAGATGGAATTCGTGAAGAGTAGTCATACAGCCACTGTCCTGACAAAATTTAAATATTAGGAAACCCACTTCCCTCTAAAAATATTTATAGAATATACGATTCCTGTATACACACATTGAGGTCATCGACGGTGCTACCGAGTTCGTTCACTGTGCTGAGATCCTCCGTGTGGGATGTAAGGGAGGAGATTGGTGCACTGATGGAGTTATCCTTGTCCGATGAAGACGGTCCTTAAAAAAAATCAAATCATTCAGCTCTCATGGGGCACAGGCATTCACGCCACCCTTCCCGTTCTGTGCAATTCGTTCAGGGTCCGTTAATGTCCACTACCCCCTTCATGCCTGTCTCCTACTCCTTCTTCATGTATCTTTCGGTTTCCTTATATCTCTCTCACCACGGGGACTTGAGAACAAGGACTGCCCAGAAACGCTATCAGCTGGCTTCTTCAGCATATGTCCGTCCCACCCAACGCCCCCGTCTTTTCCTGACTATACGTGTTTACTAAATTCATTAGACTATTACCTGACTGCCTACCAATTTCTTCCACATCACCTGTCTTTACCTGAGGGATTGCATTTTAATTTCTAACAAATTATCTACAGTCAAAGTGTAACTAATTGTCTACTGTATTTAGCTAATAATTAATGGTAACGAAGTTGTCTACAAGTGTTGGTAAAATTGTTTACTGCTGTCCACGACGACTTGTATCACTAATTGCCAAATATTTACCGGAGCGTTGTGCTGAATTTTTCATCAGTAATAATGATTAGTAGCATCAACCAGGACCGTAGGCCCAAAGTCTTGGGCTAAATAAAGTGTAGGGCCTACGAATGTATATGTGGTGGGTTTTGATGTTATAATTGTTTTTATATTTCCTATTGTACTGAGTGAGGTCAGCTGTGAAGGTCCCTGAATCTCTAAGGTAGAGTAAGTTTTCAGGTTACCTTTCTGCTACCACCCTACGATCTCACTCAGGCTTATTCCTGACTAGTATGTCTGATAGCTACGTATAATGTCTAGGGTAATGTAAAGTATGTTGTACTGTAATGCAATGAAAACACTAAAATTATAACTCAATGAACAATGAGTAAACAAGTCACTGGTTAGGTTTTCAATTAAATTAATCTTTTTATAATTTATTAGTCCAGTACCACAATTTTGTGTATACTGGAATATTGAAACTTCAAAATAATCAATCAAATTATATACATTAAAGTGATTCAATTTCAATATAGTATTATTCACAAATTTAAGTACAAGTGTCAATATATATTAGTGTCACTTTGTGTTTGTTCCTATGAATGGGGATTTGTAGGAAGAACGTTCGTTTTCATCATGATCTGAAGAATGTCTTAGAATAATTTGAAAATGAGAGTTTGTGGTTTAGTCTATCATGTGCCTGTAGACAGTATCTTATCTGTGTCTCCTCTGGAGGTCAGGATGAAATAGAATCACACCACCAGCTTTCAATAACACATCATGTTCTGCTTTTAGCAAATACAGGGAGGTCCACCGTTACTACTGCCTCCTTTCTTCCAGTGCAGAAAATATAACAGATCTCTGGTGACCTGGGCTCACTTCGTGTCTTCGATGAAACCCTGGAACAATATAAAAGCGTCCTACATCACCCTCTGATAAACTCTCTCTTTCCCTAACTAAACATTTCAAATATATTCAGATTCAGCATGGTAACTACGCAATGAGTTAACGTTCTTAAGTTGTTTGTTTCCCCATTCATGGTCAAATAAACTTTCAAACTACCGTTTGACACTGTCCTTGACAAAGGAAACATTTTACTTTAATACTATCAAGTCATGTACAAAGACGATGACTTGCTGAAGAAGACGGCCAGTGGTTTGCCTGGTCTTATGTCATAAAATGTATAACACTATTCTTATTAATAATTACTTTTCTTTTTTCCCTCTCCCAATGTGTCAGTAAACCTGTCGGGCTTTACCACAACATGTTACTAGATTTCCTAACAACTCTGTGAAACAACACAAAGTTTGGTGTTGACTTCCCTCTAAATAAACCTTTTCCCACATAATTTTCAGACATATTCAATAATACATACATAATAATAACGATAATGATAGTAAATGTTTTATCTCTTACCGCTTCAGTGAAATATAAACACTAATTAGTTGAATATGGCGATATATGGAAACAAATCCAGATCGCTACTAGTGCAGACTAGCAAACAAGAATGTACTCCTTTCTTGTCTTAAAACAACTTTAGTGATTGACTTCTTTTTAACAAGTGGCCCCTAATACTAACTACTACTTGGTTTTATTTCCCTCTTAGTATATTTGCCTACAACCAATCAGGCACCGTTGGCTTATAGCGTCCTATTATCAAAAGAAACTTCAAATTTCAAATCTTGTACTCTTTCCCCCCTATACCCACCTCAGGGCAAGCTGAGAAAGAAGTATTCGGTTCGTCCCTCTGCCTTCTGTCACTATCTCGTTTTTATGCTTCATTTCCTCAACTAACACATTTTTTTTCTATCTTGCTAATACAAATTTGTAAAAACTAACTCGTAGTACCACCACTATGCTCCTATCCCGTCCCGTTCCGTGTAATATTTTTTCAAAATATTCCACGTTAATCGAAATTTTTTTCTTTTCTTTAAACTGCCGTTCACATTCATACGAGACAACGCTTGTAGTAATACGTCACAAAAAGCGTCCAAGTGCTATCTGTCCACTACTTTAACCTTACTTTTACGTTAGAGATACGCGTGTATACGTGTTTTGGGCTGTCTCGCATCCGATCATTGTGGTAATATGCTACGAACTCGTGTCGATAAAAGGGGGTTTTCTATCGTATTTTGAAACTAAGCTACTATCTTGCCAAGCACTATCGCCTGCTCGGCGCGTGACACCAAGCAGAACCAAACGCTTGACGAAGGGTAGCATTTTCTCTCTCTCACTGTATGCGTCCTGTATTCTTTTACACGTTTTTTTATTCGTAATAATTAACTAGCATTTCCACAGCATACATTGGATTCCCGACTGGCCTAGAAGAAGCTATCAGTCAATAACACACGGGCTGTTTTATTTATTAGCATTTGGGAGTACAATTCTATGGAAATTAGCGTTTGTTTCACAGATATTACTACAGTAGGTAATATTGTAATCCACAGACAATGTTCTTTAAAAAAGTAAGGAAAAAGTATTTGTGAAATAGAAATATAATGATGCTAAAACTTCTAAATTATAATTCCATAATTTCTATACGATTCAGAATATTTCCTAAGAAAGTTTTTTATTATTTTTTTGATTTTTCGCTGCAGCAAAGTCAGCAATAACGAACTCAAAGTCCACATTACGAGCAAATATTGCTCTTAAAGGCACGATTTACGTTATTCATTGTTTATTGTCCAATGTAAAAATGAGCTGAGACAACTTGAGTGCCATCGACTGTAGCAACTTCAATCAAACACACATGCATTGATTGTCCAACAGATTTGACTGTAGCAGCTTCAGTCATGCACGCATGCATGGATTGCCTAATAGATGATCTAGAAACTGGAAGTACGGACGTGATGGTTGCTCCGTCAGTTTAAATGGTTTGTAATACACCAATCCCCAGATCTTACGCTGTTTGAGTAGCACTTTTTTTTCGATATAACGCTATTTGTATTTTATGCCATATTTCTGTTACTCGTTCAGAATAATTCATCTTACTCTGAGCGCTAATCTCGATGGGAGTCACGAATATAACTTTCACGTGCTCATCAACTTCATTCAGGATGGTAGGATGACCAAGAATCATTGTCATTTCTAGGATAATGAATCATGACCCCAAAAATGGATTGTCATTCTATGTTAGTCCGTAACACAGAACAAAATCTAATTGCTTTAAGGTGTTTCTTGAAGAGAAAAAGAAATTGACAAAGCAAGCTCGATTTCCTTTTTTTTTAAAAGTCTTCTGAATATCTTCTGCTCCCATTGACCAAATAGCCATGCTTTCTACGTCACCGCATACAGATAGATATGCGGAAAGATCTCACTATTTACCCAGTGATGGGTGGGGGAAGCTGAGAAGTGGATCTGTGCAGGACGTAGCAATTCCTTGGGAGAGCCCAGAACCAGAGTACAATATTTTAGCTCTGCAAAGTTGGAGAGCCCCCTTGGATGGCGGGAAATGCACACTGTGCCATGCAATTTTTACTCCTAGCTTGGGACCAGATGTGACGATCCTTTAAATGCAAGACAAGCTGGAGAAACTGGAGCTCATGACTTCAACTAAACAAGTTTCAGAATGGCAGAAAACCCACCGAAACAGCCTAGATCTACAGTGTAGGTAATACCAAGGAATCTGTATCTTGGTATTGGCTGCTAAACAGCGAGAAGCTCAGCAGCAGTAGTTGTCACATAAATAATAGGTCGATCTCTTTTCCTCTCCGGCAGTATTTAGTTACTTTTATGTGTGCTAAATTACTTGCACTTTCCGTGGTCGCCCATTTCTTTCTCTGCTATCAAACAGATATTAGCTAATTTCTTACCTGTACACCTTGTTACAAAGACATTATTTTAGATAAAAGTAAGATGTTGTATTTGAGAAAACATTGCAGAGGGAGGATCGGATGTTTTCATTCCATATTTGGGTCATGACCTTTGCAGTAACGCGCAGAAATTTCCTAGTGGACATATTTTAAATTACACCATCCTTAACACGCATGTTTCAAATTATTGGCCGGCATTCGAGATGTAAACATCATTTCTGATTGGGGCCTGGTCTAATAGTAAACAACACGTGCCAGGAACGAAAGGGGTAATATAACCTGACCCTTTAGTCGGTTGAAAGCACTGTGAAAATTTACCTTCCGCCAAGAAGACAACCAGACCTTGCCAGGGTTAAGACTAAAATCAGCTTTCATTTATCGGACCGGACCCTTGTTTGAGCGTCTTGAGGACTTACACCTCAGGAAAACTCTACTGTTTCAACACGGAAAACCGTAATCTGAGGGAACTGAAGAACAAGTCACTTATTGCTAAAGTAACAACACCCCAGACAACGTGTAAGAGGTATCTACAAGTGCCTTTATTTCTCTGAGCCAGCAGTCTTGTGAGCATAAAGATTGGCGTAAGTTGTACATTTTGAATTCTATATTTTTTCTTTATTAACATGTGAACTAAGACGTATATATTGACATGTGAATATTAATATGTGAAAATTGCTTGTGGACTTCGAAGTCATTTGAGGCTGGCAACCTCAGCATATAGAATGATGATTTAATGAACCACCACTGCCAGGGCTGGTGACTGCTTATTGCGAGTTTCTTATAAAGAACCAAAAGCAGAGGTAGTCCCGTTCCATATGGAGCAGGAAGGGAATGATGAAATGAATGATGTACATACTTGTTATATTATTAACCTTTTCAACCAGTGTAAATGTAAAACATATTCACTCTAAATGTAACGAAAGTTTCAACCTTTTAAACCAGTGTAATGTAAAACATATTCACTCTAACTGTAATGAAAGTTTACAACCTTTTCAACCGATGTAAATGTTAACATATTCAAACTATATTGTTAACATTTTCGACTAAAGTTAAATATAAAACTATTCATTTTAAATGTAAAGAAGTAGATAGTTTTTCGCCTACTGGGATTAAGATTAATTCTCAGAGAGGGTAAAAGTTCTGAAATAGATGGGATGGTGTAAAGAAAAGAGGGGGGCACATAAGTATATGTCGGGAACCTCAATACTCAGAGGGTATTTGTTTCTCTTCTTTTGCCATACTAGTTGGTGGTACCAGTTGAGGGTACTATTTTTGGAACACGTGAGGGTATAAGTAGCCTGAAGTCGACGCTAGACACCATCATCAGACGGGTCTTATAGACGAGGGACCAGCTTTGCAGTTACTCCCTGATTCTACTTGGAACGTGCTGCAACTCTTAATCTTGACCAGGGACGCGAGCGATCCAGTCATCTACGTGCGAAGAACCAAAACACCAGCCGCAGCAGAAACCCCAGCAGCTAAGTGTAGAAATAAAAGCTGCCAAGTGAAACTTCCCATTATATTAATCCCTTTAACATCATATGATGATGATCTATTTTTGTTAACGAATTATTCAATTTTTAATACACGTTAAAACCTAATTGATTATTAAATTTGTTACTTATTGTGATGAGTTACTGTTATTTTTATTTTCAACTCGCCCCATTTTTCTTGTCCATGTAATTATTTTTGTTCTTTAATTATTATTAGGCGGTCGAGGTCATTAGTTATTAATTCTGGGTTATTTTTTTTCTTGGACGTTAGGATAAATCCAACCACCTTCACCAACCTTTTTTATTTGTAGAGATAGGGAAAAGCACGACCCAGGTTAACGCAGAACCAGTAAATTATTCTGGTAGATAGAAGGTCAGAGGGTTACAGAATATTACGTATTATTTCGGCGCGTGAGCAGTAATAATTTTGCGGTACACTCGGTCAACACTGAGTCAGAGGTTAGCTTATGATATGATTGGGTGGGTTCGATTTAATTTATGTTCAGGCATGTTACTAGGTCAAAATTTGGGCAGAAGTGATTCCTGATAGATAATGCCAGATTTACCGCGTCTGTATTTTGTCAGCTTATTCATTATATATATATATATATATATATATATATATATATATATATATATATATATATATATATATATATATATATATATATATATATATATATATATACATACTTACTTACTTAGTCATTCCCCTTCTACCGTGAGGTGTAGAGGTTTGGAAGAGAGAGCGCCAGACTGTCCTATCGGCTGTCTTCCTCCTGGCCTGGTTCCATTCTAGTCCTCGATCCTTCAAAGATTGTCTAATGTTGTCCTCCCAGTGGACTCTGGGTCGTCCTCGGGGTCTGGATCCTTGGCTCTTTGTTTCCCATGCTTGTCGTGGTATCCGATCTTCTCCCTTTCTGCAGACATGGCCAAACCATCTTAATTGGGACTGTTCTATTTGGGTCTGCAGGGGGTAGGATTTAAGGCCTTGACGTATCGTCTGGTTGCGTACCATGTCTCTTCTTGTTACTTCAACCACCTTCCTCAGATACCTCATTTCTGAGGTTTGGATCTGGCTTTTATGGGTTGTAGTCATTGCCCATGACTCGCATCGGTATGTCAAGACTGGGACATAGGTGGAGCGGTATACAGCCATTATATATATATATATATATATATATATATATATATATATATATATATATATATATATATATATATATATATATATATATATATATATATATATATATATATATATATATATAGCGACAAAAGTATGTATCGCTCACTAGTCCAAGAATTTTGTGCCATGAAGAAGCGCTCTTTGCAGTCTGTTCAGTCCGAGAAATTCTGTACAGTTTGGTATGTTCATAAATTAATAGCTGTGTAGGACGTTTTTCTATAAAGTGTTAGCAAGTAAGAGTAAGCTTTCTTCTGGGATTTAATTTTATTGTTAGTCAGGAGTTGCCATCAATTGTTAACTTATACAAAACTAGAGCCAGTGTAGTGTAATTTTGTCTATAATTATACTATGTATAAGCTAGCAGTATCTATGATTTGTGTAGCGGCTTTTGAGATAATTAACTGTATGAGTGATAAGATCTTTCTTTGGGAGACAGACGTCATCATCAGTTGATAAACTCTTTTAATACAAGACCCTTGCCCTGAGCAAGAGACATGCTGAAAAATCTGAAGCTCACTCGAACATCACCAGAGTTAAATACTGTGTTGTTGTGTTGCTCGTGGTTTGAGTATGGAATGTCAACTTGACCTACGCAGTGGTGTGTAGACATAGATTGAGTGTGTAATATGCGAATGATAGGAAGAGTTCGTGGTGTTGACAAATGTTCTTTTCTCACACTCATGTATGGCTGGAAGTCATCGACACCAACGACTGTGTACCTTTACTACAGTTTAATTGGACGTACACACTCGACAGCACAGATAGTGACAAATCACAGGTTGGCATAATACATCATGGTACAGTGGATAAATGGTCTTGCAATGTTACATGGGCACTCATGTAGAATAATAGTATAATGGACTGTCAATAGCCAAGCACTCAGTATTGCCCATATATATATCATCTGAGTTTACTGACAAAGCACGTCAGATTATAAACAATATCCAAGATGACTTCTAGACCTAATCTCGTCTAGTGAAGATTCCTTAACATAATGTCCAGCACAGGTTTTTCCATATAATCAAATTGAACCGCTAGCAATGGGTTCTCATGTGTAGCAGTGATCTCTGGACTAATCAAGCGATAATACGGGCATCCCTTTTCTCTTCTTGAAAGTCACTAAATGTTTTTTACAAGATGGCTTCTCTCGTGAGCTGTCACTCACGTTTGGATACAGATAATGAATCTGTCTTAAAGTTAGTCATTCATTAAATGTTTCATTGCTCTGTAGATTCTATCATGATACAATTGACTGCATTCTACAGGATATAGTGCTGCTAGGAATCAGAGTCGTTTTCCATCTAGTTAAATGCATCCTCTCAGATGTACAAGTCATACCTATCGAAAAACGGTGGCTTCGTACGAGAGTTCAAAAGAGTATCTTTTATTACCTGCGTATCAGAAATATGATTCTGCCATTCCTTGGCAATAAGAATAAACACTGGGGTAAAGCATACACGATAGGTCTAGACGACTATCACTTTCCCCATAAATATAGAGATCACTTTTTCCCCGGCGACAAGCCGACATAGCAAAACACAGCCCCCATGATCAGGGCGAAGCCAAAACACACCTCTCTAGAGACACATCCGCCGAACAGCCTTTGACCTCTCTAGAGACAAAAGAACATATAGTTCGACTTAGATATGTAAAGATATACAGATATAAGACAGACTCGTCCTACTCAGCCAAACAATACACATAAATTCAGGCCATAGATATTCTGAAGCAAGAACAATCTATTACTACCCAAACAAAGAATAAATCGCAGTAAAACTGGATTCATCCGCGGAGTTCGATCGAAAGAGACGGCACAACTTTCAAGGGAAGTAACTCAATAATGACTTTCCCTTAAGCACTAAAAAATATCTATTTTGTTTACAAAATATTTGCGAACATAACAAGTATACCAATGTATAATATTGTAAGATATCAAAGACTGCACGTAACAGTCTTACCACACCTCCCGGGGAAAAAAAATGGAACTTTTTTTTTTTTTTTGAAATACATCTAGGAGCAACGTACAATAGGCTCACAACGCATGAATAATGCGTAGATGAAAATATCAGGAATAAATATAACGCCTAATATGAGGCTAAGTCGACATATGGAGCGACTGGTGAGAATGTGTCTCATAAACTGAGAGAAATTATTTCTCTACAAGTATATTTTTCCAGGAAGGTGTCATCAAAGTATAATACAATTCTGGCAATTACACGATGCCTAAAAAATTCATACCATAGTTTCGTATTAGATATCTTACATTTATGATTTATGAAGAAAAATCATCAAAGCACAGCGGTGAATAAACATCAATGAACCGCTATGTAGTGATACAATCATTATATTATTAAATTACAAATGTGTATCTATTATGATATAGAAAAGGAACTACTATAGAACTAGACATATCAAGAATTCTAAGCCCTAATAGTTATGTGGAATCATGTGGGCATCTTGACAGAATGTCTGCCATCACATTATCTGATCCACGAATAGCTCGCACAGAGAAATGAAAAGGTTGAAGAGCAATTGCATATCGAGTAGACCTCGAGCTCTTCAAATTCTTACTCTGTATAGCAGTAAGAGCTTTTTGGTCGGTTTCTACTATGAAATGTGCGCCTAGAAGGAATCTCTGTAGTTTGAGGATCGACCAAACCATAGCTAATAGCTCACGGTCTAAAACCGAATAATTCCTTTCTGCCGCATTAAGTTTTCTGGAAATATACATTACAGGATGCAGAGTTCCAGAGTACTCTTGCATTAGTGCCGATCCAATCCCAGTGGATGAAGCGTCACTACGAAGAACGAATGTCTTATCTTTAGTAGGTAGCACTAAAATAGGTGGTGTTGAAAACAATGTTTTAATCTTATCCAGAGAGCATTGGCATTCCTGAGACCAGTGGACCATATTAGGCGAACCTTTCTTTAGAAGTGTCGAAAGAGGTGCCATGATAGAGGATAGATTCTGAATGAATCTGCCATAAAATTGAATAAGACCTAACAGACTTCTCACCTGTTTTTTAGTCTTAGGGATCGAGATGTTAAGTATCTTACTAGTATTATGGTCCTCTGTCTTTAGGAAACCATGACCAACTCGGTGGCCTAGGAAAGAAATTTCGCTAAAACCAATATAGGCTTTAGAGGGTTTCGCTGTCAGGTTGTGCTCGCGCAAAGTAGACAGCAATTCATCTAACCCTGAATAGTGATCTTCCCAAGTATCGCTGAAAAGACAGATGTCGTCTAGATATGCAATGACATCTGACCGATAAGATAGGATTCGGCGCATCATGCGCACGAATGTAGCTGGTGCGTTCATAAGACCGAAAGGCATAAAATTCCATTGGAACAAACCTCTAGGTGTTGAAAAAGCCGTGAGAGGTTTGGCGCGTTCAGATAAAGGAACTTGCCAATATCCTTTAGACAAATCAAGTTTAGTGAAAAAATGAGATTTGGAGAGTCGAGTAAGTAGCTCTTCCAGTAAAGGCATAGGTTCGGCATCGAACTTCGTTACTTGATTCAATTTTCGATAGTCAACGCAAAGACGTATGTTATTGTCTTTTTTACGAACAATAACCATCGGCGAAGAATATGCAGAGGTGGATGGTTCGATTATTTTCAAATCTATCATCTCATCCAACTCTTTCTCAACCTGTGCTTGGAAATGTATAGGTATAGGATAAGGTCTAACCCTAATAGGAGTATGGTCAGTTAGAACAATGTCATGTTCAATGACATGCGTTTGTCCAGGGATGTCAGTGAGTACATCCTGAAATGTTTGCAACATAGTTGAAACTTGTCGCTGTTCTCCTAGAGACAAATCAGGAGAGACAGTAACGTTCTTCCATGATTCACTAGAATGGAGTGGGATCATTGGAAGAGGAAGATTTACATCTGAAAAACTTGTTTCCTCATCCTGTATCACGGACAGTGATGAGTAATGACCATGTTGTACTGGAGAATTGTCCGTTGCTTGGAAAATGGGTTGCAAATAATCCGGACGTTCATGGAATTCAGTAAGCATATTGATGTGGAAGGTTTTATGCTTCCCATCAATATTGACAATATAGTCGACATCGGAAATTTTCGATATTATATCGTACGGACCTTTCCAAGAAATAAGTAGTCTGTTTTCCCTACAAGGTAGTAATACAAATGCTTTGTCACCAGGACAAAGTTGTCGTAAGCATCTCTTCTTATTGGCAAATTGCCTTGCCTTCTGTTTCGCAAATTCAGAAGAAGAAGTTGCTAATTTGCATGCTTCGATAATCTTTTGTCTCAACGCGATGACATATTCGTAGGATGACTTTGTGTCATCGTCAATATTGTCAGCTGTTATGAGATCATGAAGCAGCGACATAGGGCCACGCGGACGCGCGCCAAAGACGAGTTCAAAGGGAGAAAATCCTGTATGTTCATTGGGTACCTCTCTGTAAGCGAAGAGGGCCGCAGGTAAAACTCTGTCCCAGTCTTGAGGATGATCCTCAGTTATCTTCCCTAGTAAGTTTTTAAGTGTTCTATTAAGGCGTTCGACCATACCATTAGACATTGGATGGTAGATACTACTTAAAGATCTATCTATCTGCAGAGTAGACATTACTTGAGACATGGTATCTGATATTAGTTGGGTGCCATGGTCTGACAATATCTCTCCGGGGAACCCCAGACGAGAAAATATAAGCCAAAGAGCATCTGCAATATCAGCAGTAGTAATGCTCTTCAGAGGAATAGCCTCTGGCCAACGTGTGCACATATCAACACACGTCAAGATAAACTGATGTCCTCTGGCAGACTTGATCTTAAATGGACCAATAATGTCTATGGCCATTTTTTTGAAACGGCCGAATAGGAATGTCCGCCGCCTGAATGGGTGCAGCATGCCGTGGACCTTTGGATTTAACTTCCTGACATACTTTACAAGATCGACAATAAATCCGTATGTCCTTGTTTACCAATGGCCAAAAGAAAGCCGCAAGGACTCTTGACTTAGTACGGGAAAAACCCATGTGTCCAGCACACTGAGAGTCGTGAGCGTGCTGCAAAATTTTAACTCTCAAATTCTTGGGAACCAGGATTTGAGAATGACTTGACGTAATGGAGTCTTGAACCATACGTACAAGTACGCCATTCTTCTTTGTAATCCACGATTTACGACTTGTGTCTTTATTCGGATCACCTTTAGTTGCAAGAATGAAGAATTTCTTCAGAGTGGGATCATCTTCTTGCTGTTTTATAAACGAGTCACGAGAAATTACCAAGGGATCACCTTGGTTATGCACTTCATTATCTTCAGTAGATGAAGTTTGAGGCATATTAAGAGCCTGCGCTCTAGTGACTACAGCGTTAGCAATCTGCATGTTTTGCCTTTCCCACGCGGAAATTTGTTGCGGAGTGCATTCTTTGACTCCATGAATGCGACCGATGATGAGGTCAGCGATCGGATTCGGAAGAAGACATGCGTGTACATCTCCTGTAAAGAAAGGAGTAGCAATCCTAATGATAGCAGTAGAGTATTTCTCTAATGTGCCGCCAAATGTTACACATTTGACTACTTGTCCAGTGGCACGGAAGGATCTACGAGTGACTGCCTAACACCAATTGTGGTGCATCCAGAATCAAATAGCACAGAGACTGGATTGTTATTTACTAAACCCTTATGTAAGACAAGAGAACCTCTTCCATCATGCGCGACTGATGCAGGAAGAGCAGGAAGAGGATGGCCACAGCTTAAAGTAGACACTGTGGTTGGCTCAAATAATGTTTTGCATTGGGGGCACTGAGATGCTCTCCCAAAATCAAAAGCGGCACATGCCATATTACTAGCATCATTATTATCTTTACTCTGTTTATAGGCTTCATGGGACTCTTGTTGTGCAGAGTTTGCCTGAAAATGTGGTTTATGTCTTTTGTTTTGAGATCTACCTCGGTTATTATCACCTCTGTAGTTATTGTTACCTCTATTGTAACCCCTATTTGGGTTTAAGTCATAGTTCCCTTGGTTACCATTATCATATTCATTATAATGAGTATCTCTGTAATTATGACCTTGTTGACTCCAAGACGGATAACCTTGATAGTTTCTATAATTACTTCCTCTACGGAAATTCCTATAATTATGACCACCCCTGTGTCGAGAGCTATCAGCTCGTCTCCAGTTCTTTGAAGAAGAACCCTGAAATGATTGGTTACCTTGGTTTTGATAACTATTATGGTTACCTTTTTTATCAAATCTGTTTTGAGGTCCCTGAAATCTGTGTGAATAATTAGGATTGTATGGTGTTGCTGAAGCAACTGGCATACCCTCCTTAATCTTAGTGTTGCCAAAAGTCACGTCGGGGTGTGCAGTGACATATTGGGAACAATATTCTTCCATTTCCTTTAGAGATTTGGGTTTACGCTCATGTATAAATTCCAGGAATGGTTTGTTAACACATGACATAATCTTATCTCTGAGCAACAAATCCATAAGTCCTTCATACGTTTTTTTTCTGTTTTGGAAAGCTCAATCCAACGATCAACTGTGAGACGTGCCTTTGCAGTGAATTCTGAGAATTCTACACCTGTCTCAGGCACCATCGTCTTAAATAAAAGGCGATAGCCTTCCTCACTTAGCTGGTATTTCTTTATCAAAGCCGCCCTAATGACATCATAATTATCCTTATCTGCTTCTCCTACAAGGCATAATCTAGTCAAAGATTCACCTTTCAAGTTTTCTGCTAATTGATTAGCGTATTGTGATTTATCCACATTATGTGTACGACAAGAACGTTCAAATCTATCCAGCCAGAATGTAATATCGTCACTGGACTGATTGAACGGTGGAACCTTAACCTTGTAAGTAGAAGGTTTACCATTACCACTAGATGCCTGATTAACATTACTCATACTTGTCAATCTCAATTTCTCTAACTCAAATTCATGTTCTCTTATTGCTTTTTTTTCTTCAGCTTCTCTGTCTAATCTTTTTTGTTCAGCATCCCTGTCTAATCTTTTTTGTTCAGCTTCCCTGTCTAATCTTTTTTGTTCAGCTTCCCTGTCTAATCTTTTTTGTTCAGCATCACTGTCTAATCTTTTTTTTTCAGCATCACTGTCTAATCTTTTTTGTTCAGCAGCAGCTTCTCTTTCTAATTTTTTTTGTTCAGCTTCAAATCTCCTTTGCTCCACCTGCATCTGCAATTTCTTTTGTTCAGCAGCAGCCTCAGCTTCTCTTTCTAATCTTTTCTCTTCAGCCATAGCTTTTCTCTCTTCTGCAGCAGCTTTTCTCTCTTCTGCAGCTAATGCTTTGTCATATTGAGCAACTGCCCATTCTTCTAATTGTTGACCAGTTTTATCAAGGGATTTCCCTTGTGTAATGAAGTATTCTAATGTAGACATGATGTCTAACAATAATACTAATCACTTGAAACAATAATAATACCACAAGTTCTTAATGACTTGATTAATCATATACTATCCCAATATCTGTGGGTCACAAGCCTTAATAAGGTCTTGTATAACAGTAATAATAATCAAGTACTGGTTTATACCATAATCCAAGTGCAGTGCACAGGCAATAGTGTCTTATGAAATATACCTATATAAAACATATGTCAACCAACAGAATACATAAAGTACAAATAGGACTGACAATACGAAAACGTTTGCAGAAATCAAATAAATCAAATAGGGAAATCAATGAAAATAATCACTGAATCTGCAAGGGATAACAACACAAATGACGTCACAGAATATGAATATAAATTGTGAATAGAACTGAAAGATAGAAAAGGGTAGACCAACAAATTACAAACAAATCCAAACAAAACTAAAGAACAAAGAAATATTACAAAAATAACAATAATTACAGTCTTCACAGCTAACACAAATAGTAACTAGTTGTTGCAAGCAAATTTCCAATTTAGGAAATTGCACCTAAAGAAAACGCCCACAACGGACCCTCTATGACGTGGGATATTCTGTTGTGAGGACTCCGCCCAACCTTAAACACAACCCGCTGACATATAAACTAACATACTGTACAAATAAATAACATGTAAACATAAATATATAAATTATGTGTATGATAGTATGTGTTGCAAAATAGGCTCAGTTTTACAGTAATGGCAAAGTTATTCTTATGAAAATAAACAAACTGCCACTTTATTCAATTAAACATTCTGGCCTTAAATATTAAAGTTCATATATAGAAAACAAGAAGATCCATCGATGAAAATAGGACTTCTTAGTTCAATAATACTGTCTTCCTGTTAATATTGACAAGAATTGATCCAACTGTTCTGTGAAACTCTGTAATGTCTAATGTACAAATGTCAACAACGCTGACCTACATACTGCATTCACTTGACAGGTCACGTGACGAAGTGTTGACAAAGAGCAAACCAATACTGCAAGTGTGTCGTATTAGCCACAGGAAACGGTCTGGTATCGGTAATCTGTTGACTTCTGAACTTCTGCGAGGTCAAACCCAGAAAGCTGGTCCACCAGTTGATAAGATCTTTCTTTGGGAGACAGACGTCATCATCAGTTGATAAACTCTTTTAATACAAGACCCTTGCCCTGAGCAAGAGACATGCTGAAAAATCTGAAGCTCACTCGAACATCACCAGAGTTAAATACTGTGTTGTTGTGTTGCTCGTGGTTTGAGTATGGAATGTCAACTTGACCTACGCAGTGGTGTGTAGACATAGATTGAGTGTGTAATATGCGAATGATAGGAAGAGTTCGTGGTGTTGACAAATGTTCTTTTCTCACACTCATGTATGGCTGGAAGTCATCGACACCAACGGATTTATAAAAGCAATATCCAAGATGACTTCTAGACCTAATCTCGTCTAGTGAAGATTCCTTAACATAATGTCCAGCACAGGTTTTTCCATATAATCAAATTGAACCGCTAGCAATGGGTTCTCATGTGTAGCAGTGATCTCTGGACTAATCAAGCGATAATACGGGCATCCCTTTTCTCTTCTTGAAAGTCACTAAATGTTTTTTACAAGATGGCTTCTCTCGTGAGCTGTCACTCACGTTTGGATACAGATAATGAATCTGTCTTAAAGTTAGTCATTCATTAAATGTTTCATTGCTCTGTAGATTCTATCATGATACAATTGACTGCATTCTACAGGATATAGTGCTGCTAGGAATCAGAGTCGTTTTCCATCTAGTTAAATGCATCCTCTCAGATGTACAAGTCATACCTATCGAAAAACGGTGGCTTCGTACGAGAGTTCAAAAGAGTATCTTTTATTACCTGCGTATCAGAAATATGATTCTGCCATTCCTTGGCAATAAGAATAAACACTGGGGTAAAGCATACACGATAGGTCTAGACGACTATCACTTTCCCCATAAATATAGAGATCACTTTTTCCCGGCGACAAGCCGACATAGCAAAACACAGCCCCCATGATCAGGGCGAAGCCAAAACACACCTCTCTAGAGACACATCCGCCGAACAGCCTTTGACCTCTCTAGAGACAAAAGAACATATAGTTCGACTTAGATATGTAAAGATATACAGATATAAGACAGACTCGTCATACTCAGCCAAACAATACACATAAATTCAGGCCATAGATATTCTGAAGCAAGAACAATCTATTACTACCCAAACAAAGAATAAATCGCAGTAAAACTGGATTCATCCGCGGAGTTCGATCGAAAGAGACGGCACAACTTTCAAGGGAAGTAACTCAATAATGACTTTCCCTTAAGCACTAAAAAATATCTATTTTGTTTACAAAATATTTGCGAACATAACAAGTATACCAATGTATAATATTGTAAGATATCAAAGACTGCACGTAACAATGAGGTTAGGTGCTTAGCTCGGTGTAATGTAATATGAGGTCCGTGTAACCTCATTTTATTATGATAATTTCGTAGTGAATTTACGCGGGTGTGGTTTGTGTATTAATTAGTTGTGCTATTTGGTCATGTAGTCAGAAGACAAGGGATGAAGGGCATTTAATATTACATAGATGGCGTATGTATATGTGTGTTAAATAATTTTGTTAAATTGATAACCTTCTTGGGCAGTCTTTAAGAAGTACAGGGCTAGGAAATTATTCAGTACAGGGGATTTTCGCTTCAGTGAAGCTATGTTGTGACGCCTACCATCGAGACACGCACACAAAAAATTCAGGTCAGCCGCGTCTGCGGTTTACGTAACAGACAGCGAGTTAATTGTGAGGGAGAGATAGGGGAGCTGTAAATTAGTCTGACCTTCGGGCAGAAATATCTGTTCTATTTCTTGTGCGTAGCTAGTGTGTAGTGGATATTTATTAATTTAGGGGACATCAGGGTGTAGATGAATTTTGGGTGTTAATGTGATAGATATTAAGCAATTTTGAATTGTTGTATAGATGTTGTTATTTTTTGTTTTACAGCAGTTCGCGGTGTGGAGGTTATAGATAGTCCTAAGCCTACCACGGACTTTGCCTTCTCAGTAGAAGGAGGCACGAGACATCGCCGTACTTGAAGAAAACTGGGTACGTGCTTGTACCGGGCGCTCAGTTACGTCGGCAACACTGAAAGGAATGAGAAGTTCTCCGGCAGTGAAGACACATACCTCAGCGGGAATCTGTCTCTAAAATAAGGAGCTCTTAGCTCGTAAAAGCCAACACGATCAAAATAGGCCACGTTGCCTGGTGTGGTTTACACACTGCCATAATAATGCAGTGGGCCTAAACCCGAAACAGTTTGAAGAATTGAGTGTCATCAGCAGTGATAACATCTACAGCCTTAGGCGAACTCACCCTTGAAGCTATAAGTCTCATCCTTCCACATTCATTGTAATTCTCATCTAAATCTATCTTCTCAGACTTTCTCAAAACTGGTGTCTTGTCTCTGTACTCAGACAGACTCTAACTAAAGCCACTTTGTGGCACTTATATCTAGCCAAATTTAAAGTTGATTTAATCATTTTGAATGTTTTGTATCCTCATGTCTCTGGCAATTTCTTAAATACACGTAAACAGAGTTATACAATAATAATGAGGAATTCGCTGACTTAACTCAGCTGGGGGCTTGAACGAGCTAACGAATTATAAGATAACCCTATCCTTCACAAAAGTTGACGGCAAATACTAGAGTTAACGCGCTCAGCCAATGCAGCATTGTTCTCGCTTATCTGAATATCTTGTGGAAATTCCCTGGAGGTAGAAGCATCATTATCCTTCTACATACAACTCTGACAAGAGTAATCTTGTGCGAAGGTAGACACCTTTGAAGACCCACATCAGTTATTGGAGTTTTGGCCACTGTTGGACCACTAATGTAGAGCTAAGGGGAGGCAAACCGTGACACTAGTTAAACAAGAACAACCCCTTATTTGGCACATTTTGTAACAAATGTGCTTAGATCAGGGTTTCTTAAACTGTGCTTCATGAACCCTTGGGGGTCAGTGAAAGGACTCAAGGAGGTTCGTGTATATAACCTTAAATTTCAAGTGTAAAATTGTATATTATGCTTTTATGTACATTTTTTTCTAGAAAGGGTCCATAGTCTTCATCGGACAATCAAAGTGGCCCTTAGCTTTCATTTGACAATCATGGTGGTTCATACTCTTCATTGGACAATCAAAGTAGCCCATAGCGATCATCGGACAATCAAAGGGAGCCATGGCACAAAACAGGCCAAGAAACCCTCGCTTAGATCCTATGAAGGCGTCTGATTGGCTAAGCAGTTAGAGCGCTTTCCTGTTGAGGCAAAGTTGCCGTGTTCCGGGATCGAAACCTGGTAGCGTTACGCTCCGGCCTACCCAGCTCTAAATGGATTGTGCTCTTGAGTTAGAGACGGCTCAATGCAGCGAAGAAGCGAACTGGTCCCTTATCCGAGAAGGCAAGGCATCTGTGGCGAAATGGATCTGGGGCGAGATTAGAAAGTATAGTTCACAGAACTGGAGAAGATAGCTGGTGAACTAGTTATAGGGATGGCACAGGACCAGTCAAGTAGTTAACTGTACAATTCTTGATGATAGATGTAGAAGAAAGCTGTGTAATAAGTCACCTTCTAGCTAGATCTATCTTATGCTCCAAGGGTGTTAAATAAATATGTAAGTGCAGCTCGTATTTATTCCTTACAGTTTTAAATTATTAATATTTCTTTGACTACACAACATTATAACTGGAAATTTAAATAATTCAATAACTGCTGTAATAAACAAATCAATGCACTTTATTGGTAAATGATGTACAGCAAAAAAAAAAAAAAAAAAATTAATCGCTTTAGTATATCAATATCTTACATAATTTTCACACAATATAAAAAATGTATCTAGTCACTGATTTGGTCATTGTCATCATGTTATCAACTTGGGTGCCTTCGTTTTCGTTTTCACGTTACGTTTTACTTAACTTGCTTGAGCTTGACAAGTTGTAATAGCTGACTTCCCTCGGTCATTAAAACATCTGGACATTGAATACGCTTTGCTTATGCCAGGTACAGTGTTGGTCTACTGTTAAATAGTTTAAAATTTCCAAAGATGCATCACAATATTCACCAATAGTTGAACCTGCAAAATATTACCTGGTTATGGTTTCTGTGGTTTATTGCCAAGACAACCCTCCGATGCTGACTGGCTACTGTTGATCAGGCACCTTATTTCGTAAACACTGTCTTAAGGCTGTGGTTAAGTCAATTAAAAGGAGGTAGTCGTACAACAATACAAAACATTTGAAAAGTTTAACATCAAATAAAGAAATTTTCAAAATACTGTCAAGATTACACCCCTCTGGCTTAGCGTTATTCCAAAATTAGCAAAATTGTTTCTCTAACAACTCATCGACAAAAAGTGCCGAGAAGAAAAAAAAAAGACAAGAAAAATAAAGGGACGACGAACTCTTTGAGCACAACTGTAGTGAATTTCTAAATACAATATCTAACTTAATATATAACAATATAGGGCATAAAGGCAAAATAAGAAAGTACAAAAGAATTTTCTACTAGAACTGTTGGTATCGCCTACGCCTTCACATTATTGTTTGCTAACGAATAGCCGAACAAAACGGTACCCAATTTTTCAATTTCGTCCTTGACATAATCACTTTTCCTAGTTCTAAGAAAATATGTGCCTAAAATGCATTGTGGAACGAGGAGGGGAAAAGATAGATGAAATGCTAATTCGTTTCGCATTGATTTTAAACTAAAAGCCAATACCAGCACAGGGTCAAGCCTTACCTTAGGGGTTTCCCCAAAATACGAGGAAATAGTTAGAACATGTAGACAACTCGTGTCACAAAAACAACCTTAGCTCTTATTTCAAAGGACGTAATTATCACGTAAATAGAGAAGACAGCACATGGAAAAGAATTGAACGTGTAGTAGACTAAAAATAAAAAAACACTAACATAGAAAAAACAAAACTGTGTACTTCTGAACCAAGCCAACTAGTCCCATATAAATTGTATATTCGTGTACCTTAGGACTTGTTGACAAAGAATATGGTAATAGTTACGCAAATAGTCCATTAATTAACCAATTATAGCCATAATACTATAGTGGATCCGACCAGACTGTCAAGTAAAGATCATGCCTGCTTATAATTTTTTATGGCATGTTTTGAAAAAACGACTTTGGGTAAATGAGGTTAAAAGGTACGGGATATTTGATTGGGTGGATTTTGAAGGAAGGCGAAGTATGACTGGTTGACATAAAACTAAAAATATATTTGCCTTGGAAACATATTGGGAGTTGTTATTTGAAACGATAGATTCAAAAATAAATGTAAACATGGTCCCATTGGACAAAGCAGTAGATACTGGTACGAAACGGGGACTGTTCACTGCCATTTCAAGTAAATTTTGTGTAAAGCAAGATCGATGAGAGCAGGCGGAGAAATTTCTAACATAGGAAAAGCCTGGACATAGGGCAGATCGAAAATGTGCCATATTCTATTGCCTAGTCATCGTTTACTTGTGTTATTTCCTTGCATCTGTGGTAAGATTGATTTTCTTAACATTTTATTTAAAATAAAATTTGAATGTGAAATACTAACATACGACTGTAAGTAAGTGAGTCTATGGCAGACTCAAAACAGAGTCTAGAGATTGATCCAGCATATGAAAGACTATCAGAGAGGTGTAGACTAACTAAATTATATAGGATTATCATCAGGAGCATAATACCTATCCTATTGTATGGACAACAGATTATTGCTGGAATTGCAGAGGCGTTGTAACTATTAGGGGAGAGGAATACTGGTATACCTGGTCACATCAAAAGAAACTGGTGAAAGGGATTGTCGTAAAGAACTGATCTTGCATGTTTGTTTGTAATGTGCCTGTACTGGTTGTTGAATATTATTGTAGGCTGTTGATTACGAAGGAGGCATATCCTTCTGATTTTAGAGGGTTTTGGTTGCTGTCAATAACTGGTGCCAGACTACAGTGGGCCGATATATTCATGCCACAGTCTTGCCTTTTTCGGAGACAACTGAAAACCACCATCATTCTTGAAGAAGTAGGAGCTGAAGGTTGTCGTTCAGCGAAGTGCAGGAAGAGTCCTACATCATATTACAAAGATAGGTGCATGTTCGGCACCTGATCGCCCAACTAACATTATATTAACATAAGAGACTGGGAATAGTGATATAAACATTCCATCAGTGTCCACAAAAACTTACAAACAACATGCACAGATGATGATAATAAACAATCTACCAGTGTATACTAGAAGTCACCTCAGTTAGAAAATACACTACAGCCTTATATAATAATAATATGTGTATTATGGACAGAAGATCCATTGTATAAATTGATTGATGTAATTAATTTCTATGATTTCACTTTTGATTGACAGTCCTGATTCCAAATAAATTAGATTCAGGACAATAAATTGAAAAAACATTAACTTTACCAAACTTTCAACCACTGACTTACTAAAGATAGTCTTTTAAAGTGTGGTTCGTATGTGATTGTCGTGGTACTGTTGTGTTGTATTAGATAATAAAATAATTTGTGAAATTGTTTATATGTTCAGTTGGTTAATGCAACCTTACACTAACATTTCATAACCCTAGACACCAAACGTAGTCATCTTTCAGTCTATGTAGAATAAGTCTGAATGAGATCATAGTGGTGGTAGTAGAAAGGTGCCCTGGAAATTTACTCTAATATTTATTATATTCAGGGACCTTCACAGCTGACCTCATTCAGTACACTAAGATTTCTTAACAGCAAACTGTATTAACATCAAACCCACCACATATATTGGGGTCTCGCTCCTGGGGATTGAACTTTTCATAACACCAGCTATATTGGGTAGTTTGCTTCTAGGATTTTAAATTCTTAAAATATTATCAATTATATTAGGAATCTCAGATAGTATAAAACTAAAAGCATTCCTTTTTGGAGAAATTAAATAGTGGTTGAGCTATCAGTGCCTGTGGTTGTTCTTAGTTATAATTAGAAATTGTTAGTTATAATTAGAAATTTGTCTAGTTAGAAATTTTAAAGGTTTGCCTAGTACAAAATGGCTGATCTGGCAAAGTTTCGATCTGCTGCTGTGCAGGCTGCTAAAGAATTGGGAATGGAGGGGCAAATTACGATTGCTTATGTCACAACTGAATGTGACAAATTTATTGAACGCGAAGAAAAAAGATTAGAAAAAGAGGCTGAAAGAAAGTTAGAGGCAGATAAAGAAATTAAGAGGCTGCGGATTGAGGCTGAAGCAAAAAAGTTGGAGGCAGAGGAAAGGAAACAGGCTGCAGACAGAGAAGCTGAGGAAAGAAGGCAAGCTGCAGAAATGGAAGCAGAAAAGGAGGAGAAGAGATTACAAAGGGAACATTAGTTACGGCTAAGGGAGTTTGAGTTTCAAAGCCATGCTCCTGAAAATGGTGCCAGTCCCTTTACCTCAGATGTTACTGGTAGTCAGGGAGCCTCAACCTCAGCTCTGAGTTTTCATTTAGACCATTTTGTTGAGAAAGGCGATGACATAGAAAGTTATCTAAATAGATATGAACTTTTGGCTACCACGTATGGTTTAGAGAGAGAAAGGTGGAGCCTAAAGTTATCACAAGGGCTTCGTGGTACAGCTTATGAAGTTTTTGCCAAGATGAGCAGGGATGATCAGGACAATTATGACATGCTAAAGCAGGCTCTTTTGTTAAGATATGAAAAGAATGGGGAATTTTATAGAAAAAAATTTAGGAATGCCAAACTACTGTCGGGTGAGATTTATCACCAGTTCTCTGCACGGTTAGAGACCTACTTGGAGAAATGGACTGCTCTGGGGAAAACCCAAGATCTTAAGGAAATGATCCTTATTGAGCAACTAAGAGAGTCCGTGGCTCCAGACCTGAGAAAGTTTCTCATGGAACAAGGTGCAGAGAGGCTGGGTGAGTTACTCAATGTCGCTGAGAGGTATCAGGCAGCCCAAGCAGAGGTAGTTGGAAATAAAAAGAAACAGGTAGACAATTTTAAGGCACCTCAAAACTTTAATAAGTTTGACCATAGAGACCAGAACAAAGGTAAGCACCAGTTTGATAGGCCACGCAATGACTATAATAATAAAACCTCACAATTCAATGAAAGGAAATATAATGACAGAAAACCTTTTTATAAAGGTAGATCATATTGTAGTTGGTTTCGGATGGACAACCATAACACCGAAGTGTGTAAAAAGAGACCTGTGTACATGGCCACGCTTCAGGTCAGGTCAACCTCTAGAAAGGAGGAGGAACCACCAAAAATTCTGTCTCGTAAAGAGTGTAGGAAGGCACAGTCTAAAGATAGATCACTGAAGCCGTGTTTTGACAAACTCCAAAAACTCCATACCCCTCCTAGAAAAGGAGAATTCTATTTGGATGATGGAGTGCTTTACAGAACGGCTAAAGCAGAATCATACGAGTGTGCACAGTTGGTAGTGCCCTCGAAATATAGGGACAGAGTTATGAGACAAATACATGTTCATGACGGTGGACACCTGAGAATGGGTCGCACCTGTAAAAGGACATCTATGTCTTATTACTGGCCAGGAGTGGTTGATGACATAAGAAAATTTGTCGAGGATTGCGACCAATGCAATAAAGAAAATTCCACAGGGTGGAAAAATAATAACTATATGCAAGAGAAGCATTATGGCAAACCTGGGCCAGAAAATACAGAGGGAACACCCACTCGTGGGAAAATGAATCAGGACCTAGACTCGCCACGAGGAAAACGTAGGCCTGAAAATAAGAAGAAAAATAATTATAATAATGTAGACAAAGTGGGATGGGAGCCCCCTTTTCACAGACAGTCTTCACTTGAATGTTTTACTATGGCCACGATGCAGCGAGTGCAAAGAGATGTCTTACCCCAGAATAAGCCGAAAATTCCTCAGTCGGACTTATGTAAACTGGAGGAAGATAAAAGAGAGAGAAGACCTCTCACAAGGAAATTAAAGTGGAAAGAAAACCCCAAGAGAAAAATTGGTAGCGGAAGATTCTTATATGATGACAAGAGGAAGAAATGTCCTCAAAACAAGGCTTCCAATATTATGAAAACTATGTCAGCAAAATTAAAAGTCCATATGTAACCTTGTTAAGGACATGGACCGATGAAAAGGCAGAAGAAAATATTACTTCATCATATCAATATGTGAACGAGCTGACCACTCGTCTTAAAACTGGCTGGAAACTTGCCAATGAAAATTTGAGACAAGCCAGGAAAAAGCATGCTGCCTATTACAATAAGAAAGCGAAGGATCGAGAATTATCTGTGGGAGAGAAGGTGCTCCTTCTACTGCCCGGCAGCCAGAATAAATTGCAAATTGGATGGCAAGGTCCATATACAGTTCTAGAGAAGGTGTCTAGAACAAATTATAAGATAGATAAGAAAGGGAAAGAGAAAATCTATCATGTGAATCTCCTGAAAAAATATCTGGACAGAGAAAACCAGGAAGATACACACCTACTGACCTTGTCTGTTGCAATGGAGATGAAAAAGGAACCACTCACTTCTCATGAATATCCTTTACATCCCTGTGAAACCGCCGCACAGGTAAAAATCAGCACACACTTAACGGAAATTCAGAGGGAGAGGGTTCAACAGGTTCTGAATAATCATACAGATGTGTTAACGGACCGTCCGGGTCATACAAATTTATTGGAGTATGATATGAAACTCATAGACCCAACACCAATCTGTATGAAAGCCTATTCGATTCCGTTCGCTAAGGAAAAAGCTTTAAGGGAGGAGATAGATTATCTGTTGAGAGAAGGGATTATCTCGCACAGTGAATCTCCCTACAGTTCCAGTGTGGTTCTGTTAAGAAAACCCTCTGGAGAACACAGGCTGTGTATAGATTACAGGAAACTGAATGCTGTCACAGAAGGTCAGGTGGATCCATTACCTGATACAAATCAGCTGTTTGCCAGGCTGAATAGAGCTAAATATTTCTCTGAAGTGGATCTGAGCAAAGGCTACTATCAGATTCCAGTAAAGCCGGAGGTAAAACCTTATTTAGCCTTTAGCACCTCGGAAGGACATTATGAATTTAATATGTTGACATTCGGGCTGAAAAATGCACCGAGTGTGTTTTCGAGGATGATGAGAAAGTTACTGGATCCCCTGAAGAATCCATGCATCACCAACTTCATGGATGATATTCTCATAGCAACAGAAACATTTGAGGAACACATTAACTCTCTGAATATGTTGTTCGATCGATTGAGAGAGACCAATTTGACAGCTAGACCGACGAAATGCTGTGTTGGATGTAAAGAGCTGGAATTATGGGGCCACACAGTACATCAGGGAAACATGACCCCTGACCCCAAGAACCCGGAGAAGTTAAAAAAGCACCAAGACCACAAACAAAAAAGATGTGCGATCTTTTGTCTCATTATGTGGTTTTTACCAAAAGTATATAAAAAACTTTAACTCCATATGTGCTCCATTGACTGATTTAACGCGCAAAGGAAATCCTGATAGAATTATTTGGACAGCGCAGTGTGAATTAGCATACCAAGAATTGAAAGAAAAGCTCACAAGCAGGCCGATTTTGAAATTACCTGACTTAAGTCAAGAATTCATTCTGAGAACGGATGCGAGTAATATCGGTTTGGGTGCAGCTCTATTACAACGGTCAAATTCACTTGATGGGAAATTAACCCCAGTTGCTTATGCTAGCCGTAAGTTGAATACAGCAGAACAAAAATATTCAACAAGTGAAAAAGAATGTCTCGCTGTCATCTGGGGTATAAAAAAGTTCCAGATTTATCTCTATAGACAATCATTTAGGATCCAGACAGATCATAAACCACTCGTGTGTCTGTCACAAGCAAGGCATGAAAATGCTAGATTATTACGCTGGTCTTTGCTCTTACAGCCATTCCAGTTTACCATAGAGTACATTCCCGGAAAAACTAATGTGGGAGCTGATTTTTTAAGCAGACATCATTACGACGAACATCAGAGTAGTCATCAGGCATAGATAGTAAATTCATCTATGTGTATTTAGAAATAGGAACTGACATATGATCGTCTGTTCTAAAGGGGGGACATATGTAGTGAATTTCTAAATACAATATCTAAATTAATATATAACAATATAGGGCATAAAGGCAAAATAAGAAAGTACAAAAGAATTTTCTACTAGAACTGTTGGTATCGCCTACGCCTTCAGATTATTGTTTGCTAACGAATAGCCGAACAAAACGGTACCAAATTTTTCAAATTCGTCCTTGACATAATCACTTTTCCTAGTTCTAAGAAAATATGTGCCTAAAATGCATTGTGGAACGAGGAAGGGAAAAGATAGATGAAATGCTAATTCGTTTCGCATTGATTTTAAACTAAAAGCCAATACCAGCACAGGGTCAAGCCTTGCCTTAGGGATTTCCCCAAAATACGAGGAAAAAGTTAGAACATGTAGGCAACTCGTGTCACAAAAACAACCTTAGCTCTTATTTCAAAGGACGTAATTATCACGTAAATAGAGAAGACAGCACATGGAAAAGAATTGAACGTGTAGTAGACTAAAAATAAAAAAACACTAACATAGAAAAAACAAAACTGTGTACTTCTGAACCAAGCCAACTAGTCCCATATAAATTGTATATTCGTGTACCTTAGGACTTGTTGACAAAGAATATGGTAATAGTTACGCAAATAGTCCATTAATTAACTAATTATAGCCATAATACTATAGTGGATCCGACCAGACTGTCAAGTAAAGATCATGCCTGCTTATAATTTTTTATGGCATGTTTTGAAAAAACGACTTTGGGTAAATGAGGTTAAAAGGTACGGGATATTTGATTGGGTGGATTTTGAAGGAAGGCGAAGTACGATTGGTTGACCTAAAACTAAAAATATATTTGACTTGGAAACATATTGGGAGTTGTTATTTGAAACGATAGATTCAAAAATAAATGTAAACATGGTCCCATTGGACAAAGCAGTAGATACTGGTACGAAACGGGGACTGTTCACTGCCATTTCAAGTAAATTTTGTGTAAAGCAAGATCGATGAGAGCAGGCGGAGAAATTTCTAACATAGGAAAAGCCTGGACATAGGGCAGATCGAAAATGTGCCATATTCTATTGCCTAGTCATCGTTTACTTGTGTTATTTCCTTGCATCTGTGGTAAGATTGATTTTCTTAACATTTTATTTAAAATAAAATTTGAATGTGAAATACTAACATACGACTGTAAGTAAGTGAGTCTATGGCAGACTCAAAACAGAGTCTAGAGATTGATCCATCATATGAAAGACTATTAGAGAGGCGTAGACCAACTAAATTATATAGGATTATCACCAGGAGCATAATACTTATCCTATTGTATGGACACCAGATTATTGCTGGAATTGCAGAGGCGTTGTAACTATTAGGGGAGAGGAATACTGGTATACCTGGTCACATCAAAAGAAACTGGTGAAAGGGATTGTCGTAAAGAGCTGATCTTGCATGTTTGTTTGTAATGTGCCTGTACTGGTTGTTGAATATTATTGTAGGCTGTTGATTACGAAGGAGGCATATCCTTCTGATTTCAGAGGGTTTTGGTTGCTGTCAATAACTGGTGCCAGACTACAGTGGGCCGATATATTCATGCCACAGTCTTGCCTTTTTCGGAGACAACTGAAAACCACCATCATTCTTGAAGAAGTGGGAGCTGAAGGTTGTCGTTCAGCGAAGTGCAGGAAGAGTCCTACATCATATTACAAAGATAGGTGCATGTTCGGCACCTGATCGCTCAACTAACATTATATTAACATAAGAGACTGGGAATAGTGATATAAACATTCCATCAGTGTCCACAAAAACTTACAAACAACATGCACAGATGATGATAATAAACAATCTACCAGTGTATACTAGAAGTCACCTCAGTTAGAAAATACACTACACCCTTATATAATAATAATATGTGTATTATTGTGATGAATTTACCATGATACAACGTTAAAATATCTCCAAAATAAACGATAAAATGTAGGGTTAAAAATAATGCGTAAGATACTAGGAGACATGCTAGCCCATGCCCGCCTTTTCCTACCCTCCATTTAAAACTAACGAGTTAGACGTACAGACGAAACGTTTACCCTTTGTAGTCGGGAGAGAAACGGAGAACACAAAAGGAAAAATATGACTGAACACGTGTTTGAATATCGAAAGGCTAAAAGACGCAATTGGTAGTAAAAAGAAACAAAAAAAATTCACGTCACTAGTTGACACAATGTAAGGAAATGGACAGAAACGACTTTAGCTCTTGTCAGAAACAGTCATTTCTTGGACGTTTTACGATACTTGGTTGTTATTTGAATTCAGCGGCAAACGCCGTGGGGAAGGCTCTCGAACAAATTTCAAAAAAAAACTAACCTTGAAAAAGTAACTTTTTCTTAATAATAATGTTATGAATATAAAACCTAGCTAGTTTGATAGCCCGTCTTGAGCAGAGAACTAATATACTTTAAATTATACAGACGGATAGATAACGAGGAAGATATTGACAAAAGACTGTGTTGTTCATATCAGACGAGCGACTGCACTGTTAAAAATTTCACTAAAGTTTCAAATTCTCGTCCTTGAGACACGCAAATGCAAAAATCGAGCTGTAATTAAAGAGAGGGGAAAGGTGGAGAATTGTGGCTAAAAATAACTTCGGAGGCAGAAGTGTGTAGGGTATTGCATGGCGTTGGTCCAAGAACCAAGCGTGTTTTTTGTATGAAAAACAAGTAGAGACAGACGGACCAACAGACAGTAATACATACTTGACTGAGAGCTGACTGAAATTTGACTTTTGGTTGTAGATTTGAAAGTTAGGGGGGGGGGGGGGTCTGTGATTGGATGAATGAAATCATATTGGCAGGACAGAGATGCGCATTTTTGCCATTCGTTACAAGACTGTCCAGAGACACAGTGGTTTATTGCCTGTGGTGTTGTTTCCAGAAGATTTACATACATTTAGTGGGACGCCATCATATAGCCAGCAGCTCAGCTGAGTTTTGCTAGCATTTAACTGTGTTCTCAATTCTGAATTCTGGTAAGAATGAAAGTATTTCTTTTGTGCATTTTAATATTTCGAGTGATTGATACTGCCATATCATATAAAATGATTACGACAAGTAAGTGCTCGCTCTAGATCCCCAGCCCAAGTTCAGGGTCTAGAGACAAACAAAATATATGGACGCCTACTAAAACTATGGAAGGCGGATCTATTGTTGAGATCAGTTGAACATATCTCAGATGCAATGCAGTCTTGGGGAACTAGTACTATGTGAAAACAACTGGGTAAGATGTGCTGTGTGGTCAGAGAGATCTGACCCAGTCTGTGTGGTGTTGTTGTGTAGTGTTGTGTGCAGAAGTGGCTCAGTAGGTAGAGTTCTGACCCATGCCACAAAACTTTTATTTCAGAATTGTGAGTTTCTGTTTGGCACCGAAGAGGTGCCAAATGCTGTTGTGAAATACACAAACGTGGACCAGTGCAGTCTAACATTGTGTCAGAGCAGCCGAATATTGTACTCCAGCACGGAAAGGAGGGGCCACCAGACTCCTGTACAAGATCGACGCAGTCGAGATACGTGAGATTCTGGCCTGCTGGAAATTCACCAACTAATCCACCAACTAATCCACCAACTAATTCACCATCTAATAAAGACATACCATTGTGGGAAAATAAACCATGTATTCATCCCATAAGTCAATGGACAATGTTTTGGTAGTCACAGATTGGGCGTGATGATCCCACCCCAACAGTACATTCAGTAATAGTTCTCCTGGGACAATCTAATATAATAAATATTAACCAGTCTTTTAAAATAATTATGTGCACACATTCATTTTATTATGTCATATAATTATGCATTCCATTTATAACTCCATAATATTTCATATGTTCTGACCAACAAACATTGGTTCAGAACAAATAAATTTAACAAAAGATTTAATATTTAAAACTAAAACAGCCTGAGTTAGTTCAGTGTGTTATAAATTTTATTATTATTATTATTAGACTTATTAAATATCTGTGTGTGTGTGTATTCTAATACAACACATTACATTTCAGTACCCTAGACTTTTAACGTAGCTACATTCATAATAGTAAAAAAGAGATATTTTTGAGGTCGTAAGTGGTAGTACGAAGGGCCTTCTGTAATTCACATCTACGTTTATCTCAGGAGCCTTCACAGCTGACCTCATACATCACACTAGGTAACACAACCACCATACAATACCATCAAATCCACTACAAATATTGGGGTCTTGTCCAGGGATATTTAGTTAATTAAAAATATTGGAATCTCCTGGTGGGAGAATTAAACTAGGGGGAAAAATTGTAAAAATTTAAAAGTGTCCCTTAAAATATAAAAGTGGAAAATCAAAGTTGGTGAATCTTCACAGCCAGTGGTAATTAATTAATTAATTAATTAATTAGAATTACCTTGGCCAATTTAATTATTTAGAATTACCTTAGCCATTTTAGTTAATTAGAATTACCTGTCATTAAGTAATTAGATTTACCTGGGTCATTGTTATTTTGTCTGATGGCTGACCTGGCAAAATTCAGATCAGCTGCTTTGCTAACGGCGAGGGAGATGAACATGGAGTTTCAGGTTTTAATTCAGTATGTGACTTCTGAATGTGACAAGTATATTGAAAGAGAAGATAGGAGGTTAGCTGAAGAGAAGAGGTTACAAATTGAGGCTGATGGAGAACTTAAGAGGCTGCAGATTGAGGCAGAAGAAAAACGACAGCAAAGGGAGGCAGAAGATAAAAAGGCCGAAAGGGAAGCAGAAGATAGAAGGTTGCAAAGGGAGCATGAATTACGACTAAGGGAGCTGGAATTACAAGACCATGCTCCTGAAAATGGTGCCAGCCCTTTTGCCTCAGATGCTGCAGCTAGTCAGGGTGCCTCAAACTCAGCTATGGGGTTTCATTTAGACCATTTTGTTGAGAAAGACGATGACATTGAGGGGTACCTCAGTAGATTTGAATTATTAGCTACTACATATGGGTTAGAGAGAGAGAGAGAGAGAGAGAGAGGTGGAGTCTAAAGTTATCACAGGGACTGAGAGGTACTTCTTATGAAGTCTTTGCTAAAATGAGTAGAGAAGACCAAGACAATTATGACATGTTAAAGCAGGCTTTGTTATTGAGGTACGAAAAAAATGGTGAATTTTATCGTAAGAAATTTAGAAATGCCAAACTTTTGTCTGGGGAGACATACCACCAATTCTCTGCCAGACTGGAAACCTATTTGGAGAAATGGACTGCTCTGGGGAAGACCCAAGATCTTAAAGAAATGGTCATGAAAGAGCAATTGAGAGAGTCCATGGCTCCAGACTTGAGAAAATTTCTCATGGAACAAGGTGCAGAGAGGTTGGGGGAGGTTTTAAATGTCGCTGAGAGGTATCAGGAAGCCCAGGCAGAGGTAAGTGGCACTAAAAAGAAGCACATAGAAAATTTTAAAGCTCCACAGCAATTTAATAAATTTGATAACCGAGAACAGGGTAATAAAGGCAGGACAAACTTTGATAGGCCAAGAAATGACTATCGTGACAGAAACTCACAGTTCAATGACCAAAAATTTAATGAAAGAAAACCGTTAAACCAAGGAAAAAGATGGTGCAAATGGTGTAAGAAAGACAACCATAACACCGAATTTTGTAGAAGGAAACCTTCAAACATTGCTGCAATGAAGTCGGGGACTCAAAGATTAAAGGTTAATCCTAATGGACAGCAGGAACCTTATCACCCCCCAGTTTGTGAGGATGTTATTTGTAATGGGGTCACCATAAGGTGCCTTTATGATACAGGTTTGGATTATGATTCAGTTGTGAAGTCTAGCCTAGTGGACCCAAGTCAGTATACCACAGAAACAGTGGAAATATAAGGGGCGACTAAGGACATACCACTCATGACACTTCCCATCGCAAGGATAACGGTGAAAACTCGCTATGTGGAAGGAGAAATCAGAGCAGCAGTGATAGATGAACCAATCTACCCTCTGATATTGGGGTGTAGGTACGTCTGCTTGGGGAATCCCGAGAGACCTGTGATCATGGCGACAGTACAGACCAGGTCACAGGAAAAGGAGGAAGAAGGTGAACCTATAAATGCTCATCCAGAGGAGATGAGGAAGGCGCAGGCTGAGGATAGGACACTCAAGCCATGTTTTAAAAAATTGCCCAAATGCCACACACCTCCAAGCAAGGGAGAATACTTTATGAAGAACAAATTATTATATAGGAAGGCCGGAACTGGAACAAATGGTCACAACCAGCTGGTTCTTCCCACTTCATATAGGGATAAAGTGATTGTACTCGGGCATGCGATTCCCTTCAGTGGTCACATGGAGATCAGCGCCACAGGACAGCGTATAGCTTGTCATTACTTCTGGCCAGGGATAACGGAGGATATAAAAAGATATGTCAAATCCTGTCCAGAATGTCAAAGGGTAGCTCCAAAGCATTGGACTGCTCCTGCAACTCTAGGGGAAATGCCCATAGTGGGAACACCTTTTGAGAGGGTTGCAGTGGATATTGTGGGACCTCTCACTCGGACCAAGAGGAGGAACAGTTACATCCTTACTCTGGTGGACACTTGTTCTATGTGGGGAGAGGCGGTAGCCCTGCCATCAATTGATTCAAAACATGTAGCAGAAGCACTACTTACAATATTCACAAGATTAGGATTCCCGCATCAAATCTTGACTGATAATGGCTCACAGTTCAAGGGGAAACTAACGGAAGAAGTTTTTAAGCTATTTCAAGCCAGACACTTTCATTGTAGTCCATACCACCCACAAGGGAACGGCCAGGTAGAGAGGTTCAATGGGACTCTCATTTCTATCCTGAGGAAGCTGGCACACGAAAAACCGGATCTGTGGGATCAATTCCTGCCCGCCGCGTTGTTTGCGTATCGGGAGGTACCACATAGTTCAACCGGGATGGCTCCCGCAACTCTGCTATTTGGGAGGCCAATAAAAGGTCCATTAGAAGCCTTATTAAGGACCTGGACAGATGAGAAGGCAGAAGAGACTGTTACCTCATCGTATCAATATGTGAACGAACTGACCACTCGTCTGAAAGCTGGATGGAAACTGGCAAATTATAATTTGAGACAAGCCAGGAAGAAACATGCGGCATATTTTAATAGGAAAGCAAAGGACAGAGAACTAGCTGTGGGAGAGAAGGTGCTTCTTCTACTACCCGGCAGCCAGAATAAATTACAAATTGGATGGCAAGGTCCATATACGGTTCTAGAGAAGGTGTCTAGAACAAACTATAAAATTGACAAAAAGGGGAAGGAGAAAGTTTATCATGTAAACCTGTTAAAGAAGTATCTGGACAGACCACTCCAGGAAAGCACCCCCTTACTGACCTTGGCTATCGCAACTCACATGCAAAAAGAACCACTCACCTCACATGAATACCCATTACATCCTTGTGAAACAGCCGCACAGGTAAAAGTCAGTAATCACCTGACTAAAAATCAGAGGGAGAGAGTTCAACAGGTTCTGGAGGAACATACAGATGTATTAACAGATAAACCAGGACATACAAATTTGCTACAGTATGACATAAAACTGGCAGACTTAAACCCAATCTGTATGAGAGCCTATTCTATTCCGTTCGCGAAGGAGAAGGCATTGAAGGAAGAAATAGAGTATTTGTTGAAGGAGGGGATTATTTCACACAGTGAATCATCTTTTAGCTCCAGTGTAGTTCTGTTGAGGAAACCGTCTGGGGAACACAGACTGTGCATAGATTACAGGAAACTGAATGCTGTCACAGAAGGACAAGTGGATCCATTACCAGACACAAAACAGTTATTTGCCAGATTAAACAAGGCAAAATACTTTTCAAAGGTGGATCTTAGTAAAGGCTATTACCAGATTCCAGTGAAGCCTGACGTGAGACCTTATTTAGCTTTTAGCACCTCGGAAGGACATTATGAATTCAACATGCTACCATTCGGATTGAAAAATGCTCCGAGTGTATTTTCAAGGATGATGCGCAAATTGTTGGATCCCTTGAATAACCCATGTATCACGAATTTCATGGATGATATTCTCGTCGCCACAGAGACTTTTGAAGAGCACATTAGCTCTCTAAAAATGTTATTTGACAGGCTTAGGGAGGCGAAATTAACTGCTAGGCCAACAAAATGTTGTATTGGATTCAAAGAGTTGGAATTCTTGGGACACACTGTATATCAGGATAACATGACCCCTGACCCCAGGAACTTGGAAAAACTGCAGAGAGCACCTAGACCACAAACAAAAAAGGATGTGCGATCATTCGTGTCGTTATGTGGATTTTACCAAAAATATATCAAAAATTTTAACTCTATTTGTGCTCCTCTGACTGATCTGACTCGCAAGGGACATCCAGATAAAATTGTTTGGACTGCGCAATGAGAATTGGCTTTTCAAGAGTTAAAGGATAAACTCACTAGCAAGCCTATTCTGAAATTGCGTGATTTGACACAGGACTTCGTGGTGAGAACAGATGCAAGTAATGTAGGCCTCGGGGCGGCTCTGTTGCAAAGGTCATCTTCACCCGATGGGGAACTGAACCCAGTCGCTTATGCAAGCCGCAAATTGAATAAAGCGGAGCAAGGATATTCCACAAGCGAAAAATAATGTTTAGCGTTAATCTGGGCAATAAAAAAGTTCCAAATCTATCTGTATGGTAGCAACTTTATCAGTTTATTATCGAATACATCCCAGGTTCATTGAATGTCGGTGCAGATTTTCTCAGTCGGCACCCCTGTGATCAAGATTAGATAGTGGCAGGCGTGAGGAGTAATTTTATCTATGTGTATCACTGGTTTTGGAACTTGCCGTAGTGCATGTTCTCAGGTGGGGAGATGTGTGATGAATTTACCATGATACAACGTTAAAATATCTCCATCTTTTTCTTTCTTTGGGTCTAATATTTTGCTGTGATACCCTGTTCAACCAAAACCCATTGAAGGGTTGCAAACGGTTATATTGGGGTATATAGTGTGTTAACATCTTCGCTGGTATCATTTTCCTAGTCCTGGAAATGATTAGCCCTGAAAAGGACTACTAGCTGACTGTCTGGATCCTTCGTCGTTGCTTGTATTTTTATGGTGTCGTGGCGTTCTCATGGAGTTCCTTTCCTGCCTTACAGGTTACAAACGGTTGTATTGCGGTATATAGGGTGTTAGCGTTAGTCTTCGTTGGTATCGCTTTCCGAGTCCTTGAGCTGATTGTTCCTGAAAAGGACCACTAGCTGCCTGTTCTGTAGCTACTTGTTGTCTGTTACCGTTTTGTGTTGTTCAAAGGCTGTCGCTATTATTTTTGGTAGCATCTCCATTATGGTTTTTAAAATTATGTTTATTTCCGCTGCTTCTCTTCTTTCTAGTTTGCTGTGTATTTCCTGCACGATTTCGGTTTTTATTTTGTCTTTAGTTTCTTTGTTTTGTTCTCTACTTTTTGTAAGGGTCTCCTCAGCTATCTTTCTCTCTGTTTCAATTCTTTTGAGGATTTCTTCGTTCTCTTCCTTTAGCTCTGTGAGTTTGACGATGTCGACTTCTATCTCGTGTTTGATAGTTTTCATTTCCTGTAATATTGCCTGGGCGCTCTGTACGGCTCCTATTGTTTCGTCTCTTATGGCATCTGAGTCTTCGTTGTGTTGCTTGTTCGTCTCGACTTTGAGTTGTTGTTTTATGTCTCGCATATCTGTGGCTAGTCTTATCAGCTGGGCTCTTGTGTGCTGTTCTTGTTTAGCAGTGCCGCCTGAAGCCACTCGGTTTCTTGCTTCTCTGAAGGAGACGTTTTTGGTTACAGATTCCTTCAGTATGGCCTTTGTTTCATAGAAGGTCGGACAGCCACGGTATCTTGCTCCGTGGTTCCCAAGACAGTTTGCGCAGGTTCTGTTGGAGTTGCGCACTTTATAGTTATCATCATTTTTCGCATGAGGACATTCATTGTAAGTGTGACTTCCCGCACAGTATCGACAAACAGCCTCTCTCCTGCATGTTTTCTTAGTGTGCGAGAATTGTTGGCAGTTTGAGCACTGCATAACAGGAGGAATGTACTCTTCTGTTTTTCGACATCTCTCGTCTAGGTTGAGTTGCCTTGGTCTTGAAGTCCCCTCGATAGTTAGGATAACTAGGTTTGTGTCCTTCTTGTCCCATGTCTTCAGTCTTTCAACCTGTGTTATGTTGATGTTCTTGTTTTCTTCTTGTAGGCGGCTGTGGACCTCTTGTGTAGACCGGCTGTTGTCGATCCCTCTCACAACTATCTTTTTGGTCTTCTTGAATATTTCCACAGTAGCTTTAATCTGGTGGGGCAGCTGGACTTCTTTGTGTCCGGATTCAAGTTCGACCATCAGTTGGTTTGTCTGCTCCGTGTTGTTTAGAGCTATTATAACTCCGTTGTCGTGTCGTGAAACTTTAGAGATACTTCTCCTGCCCGTTATTGCCTCAAGGATACCGATCACTTTGTCGTCGGGTAAGGCCCTGAGCGAGGCCTCACTTCCTGACGTCTGGGTGATCTTAATTATCCTTTCCTGTAGTGCCACGTTGGATACTGCGTTTTGATGCTTGCGAAGTTGGCACGTTCCAACTTCTGTCTCAGATTGTGTGTACGGTCTGCGGGCCGGATTCGCATTCTGGGTCCTCTGCATCTGGTCAAGTTTCACCGGAGTTGGCTGGTCACTGTATGTTGGAGACTCGACAATGACATCTCGTTTTGCCGGTGGATTGATTCTGTTGGGTTTCAATGCTTTGTTACCCTCTGTCTTCGATGTTGCCTTGTCACTGCACAATGTAGCTACCGCCTCGACACCTTGTTTCAGCGGTGATGTTGCTAAGTCTGGTTTCGGAGCTTGTTTGTCATCTGCCTTCGAATCTTTGGGTCGATCATCGGTCGTAGTATTAGAGGTTACGTTGTTCGTCTTCTGAGAAGGACTGGCCACGACGCTAGTAGTTGTAGTATTCGTGCTCTCTGGTTGCCTCTGTTTGCTCTTTGTAGGTTCTTGCTTGATACTGCTGACAAGTGTTTGAGGGCTTGTATAGACTTTCCTCCTTTTAGCTTGTTGCTTGGTACGAGTCATTTTTGTAAATTCTGACGGCTGTGTTCGCCCTGAAAAGGACGCACGTTTTAGTATAGTGCAGTCTTTGTAATCAATCGATCTCCAAAATAAACGATAGGGTTAAAAATAATGCGTAAGATACTAGGAGACATGCTAGCCCATGCCCGCCTTTTCCTACCCGCCATTTAAAACTAACGAGTTAGACGTACAGACGAAACGTTTACCCTTTGTAGTCGGGAGAGAAACGGAGAACACAAAAGGAAAAATATGACTGAACACGTGTTTGAATATCGAAAGGCTAAAAGACGCAATTGGTAGTAAAAAAAAAAGAAAAAAAATTCAAGTCACTAGTTGACACAATGTAAGGAAATGGACAGAAACGACTTTAGCTCTTGTCAGAAACAGTCATTTCTTGGACGTTTTACGATACTTGGTTGTTATTTGAATTCAGCGGCAAACGCCGTTGGGAAGGCTCTCGAACAAATTTCAAAAAAAAAACTAACCTTGAAAAAGTAACTTTTTCTTAATAATAATGTTATGAATATAAAACCTAGCTAGTTTGATAGCCCGTCTTGAGCAGAGAACTAATATACTTTAAATTATACAGACGGATAGATAACGAGGAAGATATTGACAAAAGACTGTGTTGTTCATATCAGACAAGCGACTGCACTGTTGAAAATTTCACTAAAGTTTCAAATTCTCGTCCTTGAGACACGCAAATGCAAAAATCGAGCTGTAATTAAAGAGAGGGGAAAGGTGGAGAATTGTGGCTAAAAATAACTTCGGAGGCAGAAGTGTGTAGGGTATTGCATGGCGTTGGTCCAAGAACCAAGCGTGTTTTTTGTATGAAAAACAAGTAGAGACAGACGGACCAACAGACAGTAATACATACTTGACTGAGAGCTGACTGAAATTTGACTTTTGGTTGTAGATTTGAAAGTTAGGGGGGGGGGGGAGTCTGTGATTGGATGAATGAAATCATATTGGCAGGACAGAGATGCGCATTTTTGCCATTCGTTACAAGACTGTCCAGAGACACAGTGGTTTATTGCCTGTGGTGTTGTTTCCAGAAGATTTACATACATTTAGTGGGACGCCATCATATAGCCAGCAGCTCAGCTGAGTTTTGCTAGCATTTAACTGTGTTCTCAATTCTGAATTCTGGTAAGAATTAAAGTATTTCTTTTGTACATTTTAATATTTCGAGTGATTGATACTGCCATATCATATAAAATGATTACGACAAGTAAGTGCTCGCTCTAGATCCCCAGCCCAAGTTCAGGGTCTAGAGACAAACAAAATATATGGACGCCTACTAAAACTATGGAAGGCAGATCTATTGTTGAGATCAGTTGAACATATCTCAGATGCAATGCAGTCTTGGGGAACTAGTACTATGTGAAAACAACTGGGTAAGATGTGCTGTGTGGTCAGAGAGATCTGACCCAGTCTGTGTGGTGTTGTTGTGTAGTGTTGTGTGCAGAAGTGGCTCAGTAGGTAGAGTTCTGACCCATGCCACAAAACTTTTATTTCAGAATTGTGAGTTTCTGTTTGGCACCGAAGAGGTGCCAAATGCTGTTGTGAAATACACAAGCGTGGACCAGTGCAGTCTAACATTGTGTCAGAGCAGCCGAATATTGTACTCCAGCACGGAGAGGAGGGGCCACCAGACTCCTGTACAAGATCGACGCAGTCGAGATACGTGAGATTCTGGCCTGCTGGAAATTCACCAACTAATCCACCAACTAATTCACCATCTAATAAAGACATACCATTGTGGGAAAATAAACCATGTATTCATCCCATAAGTCAATGGACAATGTTTTGGTAGTCACAGATTGGGCGTGATGATACCACCCCAACAGTACATTCAGAAATAGTTCTCCTGGGACAATCTAATATAATAAATATTAACCAGTCTTTTAAAATACTTATGTGCACACATCCATTTTATTATGTCATATAATTATGCATTCCATTTATAACTCCATAATATTTCATATGTTCTGACCAACAAACATTGGTTCAGAACAAATAAATTTAACAAAAGATTTAATATTTAAAACTAAAACAGCCTGAGTTAGTTCAGTGTGTTATAAATTTTATTATTATTATTATTAGACTTATTAAATATCTGTGTGTGTGTGTGTATTCTAATACAACACATTACATTTCAGTACCCTAGACTTTTAACGTAGCTACATTCATAATAGTAAAAAAGAGATATGTTTGAGGTCGTAAGTGGTAGTATGAAGGGCCTTCTGTAATTCACATCTACATTAATCTCAGGAGCCTTCACAGCTGACCTCATACATCACACTAGGTAACACAACCACCATACAATACCATCAAATCCACTACAATTATGGACAGAAGATCCATTGTATAAATTGATTGATGTAATTAATTTCTATGATTTCACTTTTGATTGACAGTCCTGATTCCAAATAAATTAGATTCAGGACAATAAATTGAAAAAACATTAACTTTACCAAACTTTCAACCACTGACTTACTAAAGATAGTCTTTTAAAGTGTGGTTCGTATGTGATTGTCGTGGTACTGTTGTGTTGTATTAGATAATAAAATCATTTGTGAAATTGTTTATATGGTCAGTTGGTTAATGCAACCTTACACTAACATTTCATAACCCTAGACACCAAACGTAGTCATCTTTCAGTCTATGTAGAATAAGTCTGAATGAGATCATAGTGGTGGTAGTAGAAAGGTGCCCTGGAAATTTACTCTAATATTTATTATATTCAGGGACCTTCACAGCTGACCTCATTCAGTACACTAAGATTTCTTAACAACAAACTGTATTAACATCAAACCCACCACAACAACACACCAAAATCGAAGCCCTAAAAATGGGTTGGGCAGTCCTAACAAGTACTTCTAGCTGAGCCAATGCACAAGGCAAGATATAAACATGACGATTTATGTTAGGCATAACATTAATTTTAAGTATTTATTTATTTTAAATGTACATTAATTCACTAAGATATTTTGTACACCTAATGATCTATACAGACATACAATCAGAACAGTGGTACTTCGAAGTCTACGGCTGTTAGAAGCTTCGGTCTACAAATTGCTCACAATATCGGTCAGTTGTGGCTTCTTCTCAGTTATCTTGTTATGTTATGTGTTGACTTTTAAACATAACAGTCAGCCCTCTAATTTCTTCGTCAAACACCAAAGATAATGATTTCCCACTGCCATAATTACACGTAGTTTAAGTTGCTGTTCAAATCCCCAAAAGAAATGTCCTGATCGGGCAATTAACCACAACGTTATAGCAGGATTTCTGTTCTGCACTTCATAATTTATCATAAAGACACTAATTTACGTGTCAATTCCAGAGTGTCTTTGCCCGTGTTATAACATCATCCGATTTCACTACCCAGGAGATCGGGTGGTGATGGGGGGGGGGGAAATGACATCATTAGGAACCAATGGTTGTGAGAAAAATATTTCCATTAATTATATTCCATGTACAGGAAGCGAACCATGTACTTTTTAAATTAGAGGGGGACGCCTTACCTCTGACAAGAGGACAAGTAGTTAGGACAAGTAGTTAGGACAAGTAGTTAGGACAAGTAAGGATATTCATGTGTCAGGAAACAGGATGACATGCGTGTGTCAAAACAAATAAGGACAGCCATTTGTCAAAATAAGTAAAGACAACCATTTGTCAAAACAAATAAGGACAATCATTTGTCAAAACAAGTAAAGGCAACCATTTGTCAAAACAAATAAAAACAATCATTTGTCAAAATAAGTAAAGACAACCATTTGTCAAAACAATTAAGAACAAATATTTGCCAGGACAAACAAGGACAACTATTTGTCAAAACAAGTAAGGACAACTATTTTCCACAATAAGTAAGGCCAACCATTTGCCACAATAAGTAAGGACAACCATTTGCCACAACAAATAAGGACATCCATTTGTCAAAACAAGTAAGTACTAACATTTGCCAGGACAAGCAAGAACAAATATTTGCCAAGACAAGTAAGGACAACCATTTGCTAGGTCATGTTTACTTTCAACACTAAGTAGACACAGTAATTTGATAGTAACACAGAAAACAAAAGTGTTAAGCAACAGCATTAGTGTTTCACAGAGATGGGTATTTTCCCTCTCGCTATTAGGAGAACAACTTCTCAGGGCATTCTTCTATTTACGATTCCTATTTTCGTTCGGCCACAGTTATTCCTAGTTTTACAACAGCCCTAACAATTTTCTTATTTCTCATTCCATTTTATTAAACCGTACACTGACTATTTTCCTTTAGCTTTCATACTACGTCGCTATTTTTTTTTTTTTTTTTTGGGGTTTCACGTGCTTCCTTAGAAGATTCATTCATTCATTCAAGCATTCATTCATCACTCTTTAGTTTTCACCTTCAACAAACTTATGCCAAGTCCTCCTGTCCCTTAACGTCTTTCCCTCTCTTCTTCATTACTGTAGAGTGCTAGAATCCCCCAGATATATGTAGAGTGTCTATTTAGAGGTGTGTAGCAGTACTCTACTGGATATGTTGATGTGGAGCTATAAAGTGTTGATGTGTCTTGGTAGTAGCACCACTCAACATAGAGGGTTATCGCCCTCGGACACCAGGGATGATGAGGCAAGATCTTATGGTGTCGTGGTCTGGTTTATGTGTGACGTGTTTATGAAGTCAAGTATCAGATAGGGACGTCACATCAATTCATAAACGTATAAAGTCAATAAATCGCTGAACAGCAAGTGATGTTGTTGGTAACATATATTATACGCCACAACGACGAGATACATGAAGATAATTATGCAGTAACATCACTGGTATAGAACAATAGTCATTACATCGTAGACGTAGTCAATACAGCAGGAACAGCAGACAGCATCAATAATAATGGTACATTATATGCCTTCTTAGGATATCATAAACAGCTGTGCATGTAGTCAGGTGGTAAGCTTTCCCTTTCCATCATAGCTAGTAGATATCAAATGGGAGATTAAATCTAGTCTCCTATATTCGACCTCAACAAGACAGGCATGTCTTTTGAGCGTCACATTATCGTCCTCTATGTTCCTTAAACAACAAATGTCAACATCAAAAGATGGCGATAAAGTTACTCAGCAAAATTCAATTACCTGTTCATCAGGAATTAAATCACATAAATCACATAGGCCTCCAGGCACTTGGAATAACATAGAGATATATCATCTCAAAAGGAACAACAACGATGAGGACTCTTTCCTGAATAATATCAGCAAGGACGCCAGCACAAAAAACTTCGTCCTGCTCACAAGCAAAATCTGCCAAGAGTGAACTGGGCGGAAATCATTCAAACAATGACACAACCTAGGACATGCGCAGAACACGCGAATCGAATACAGCTCAGCTAACTTACGGAACGAAGAATGTTCTAAGATGTTCGACTAAAGATTCGAACCTTAAAAGGAAATGACTCTTGAAACATTGCGATTGCCAACTGTTTCTAAGAACTGACGACCTGAGCGCTCCGTATATGGACATGACTCAAAATCGTTCACACAAACTATCGGCAACTATCGTCACACGATTAGACAACTAGTAGAAATAAAAAAGTGACTACAATTACATGAGTTATTTCCCATGCATTACAAAATTAAATATATAGTCAGAATGCATGGTCAGAATACGTAGTCAGAATATATAGTCAGAAAAAGTTGCGACAAGTTTAGCGCAACAATTACCTTCATGTCTGTTTCCAGTTCTCTTCTCCACATGTTCTCTACCGCTCTAACCCTGAACATTCCTGAGCAAGGACTCCTAGGTAATGCTATCAACAGGTTTCCTCTACTTGTGTCCTATCCATCTTTAGCTTCATCTTCTCATTTTTAGCTGAACTATCCATGTTGTTTGTTGGAGTTTTTGTAGTTTTAAAATTTCTACAATATGGGGTCAACCGGATCCATACCCAACCCTCCTTAGTCGCCTTTTACAACATGCAAGGTAGGCCACAGTGTTATTATTCTTTGCCACCTTTCGGATCCTGGTAACACATCCGGGTGTTTCTTGTTTTAGTGTAGGTTTATTTGCAGAAATGTTTCTTTTTTTATATTTCAATTTCCCTCACGATCCATTCATAACCCTCCACTCCCAAAGCGCCACCTCCCTAGATCTCACACAGTCACTATTTTGGCTCTAGTGTCTGGTGTATGATGTACCTAGTGTCTAGGGGAGAAATGAAATGATGGTACACAACACAAAAACACTTTAATTTTCTATGAGGAAGTGAATAAAACCAGGGGTTAAGTTTTTCTTAAAAAATGAATATTTTTTCTGTACAATTTAATCTGCCTGTCCAGCCATATCTTTTGGACAGGTCTATGAAAATGAGGACAAGATAGTTTACAGAAAAGATCAACTAAAATATCTGGACTCTTTGTCCACTAACTATAAAGTTAATATATATATCTTTCCTGTTGGAATGTTCACAGCTTACATTTTATTCATCTAAGAGGGAGATTCACTGTGTATGAGGGGCTGTAGTTTCATCATACCCCATAAACTTCCTGAGTATGATTTGAAATACCAGTGTTTATTAAACGAAAGTGTCAGATATACCCAGATGCTTAACACATCACCTGGGATTCCTTGTGAAATGATAATACAGTATGAAGTTGCAGGAAATCTCGATCTCTCAAAAGGACCAAGCTCCTCCCGTTATCTTTTGACAGCATAAACGAATGGTCGGAGATTTGATGGCTTTATTCTCACTCAGCAGGTTTCCTGTTACCAGCTGGCAACAGGAAATAAAACCTCTGCAACAAAAGGACACCCTGGCCTTTTATATCTGATCACTTATTATATTTATTATTTTCCTACGGTGCTATGGGGTCAACCTCGCGTGCATTACAGGTGCACTCGCCCCTAATTTTACATGATTCACCCTTGCTGTGACCACACCTCAGGTCCCTATGGCAGATACGCCACTGTACGTTTACATAATTTTCTTCAATAAAATAATGTGGAGTAACCACATTTCCTTTTGTATGATTTTCTCTTCTTTTCCTTTTTTAATAATAAATGCTTCAGGCATGTTGAACAGTGTTCATGGAACACCGAGGCTTACTAATATTCTAATGCAATAATATGAAAACACAATCATGACAACATACATCAGTTAGATACATTTCAATGTGAGGACTCAACAATGTCTGCTCCCGGCACGTCCTTCACTTTTCCCAATAGCAGTATCTAACTTTGGCAGTGGGATTAAACATATTAAATTCATAAAGCGTTCTTACCACAAATATCAAGAAATATAAACAAATGACGCTGACTTGCAAAGAAGTGGCCTCAGTTTCTTCTGCACTGTCCAGACTGTGAATACTTCTTTATTTAATTTTACAATTAACACAGCTGATCTCAGCGTATTTGAATGAAAAGTTTTGTTCAACTGGCAAAGAGCAGCGAAAGCTTTTTGCTAATATTTATTAGCACTGGCCAATCGAAAGCTTGCGACTACCAGAATTCAAATGTAGTTTTTTTTTTTGGAAAAACAAAAATAATTCCAAACAAACTCGGTGTCTGGTAGTCGATTGGCCAGCCTGCCTTAGTTATGCCAATACAAAAAGATGTTTCGTTTTGGATTACATTTTCCTACCGCTCCCCTTTCCCTCCTATACTCTTGTTACCCAAGCGAATTTGAATTTACCTGAATGCCTCTTTTCTAAGCTGCCGTCCCCACCAACGTTATGAAAAACAAGCAGGAACAACAGTCTGTCTGGTCGCGTGTCCGTAGACATTTAGTATTTTCTCAATAACTTGGCTAATAATTTGACCACCATTAATATTAAAACATATTTGTGCTCAGAATACACTAAGCTACACGAATATATAATTTTTATGACTATATTCATTTTCGTTTAGATTTTCAGTTTTGTCACTGACAGTCGTTAATTATAACTTTTTACATAAATCAACCATCTTGTCCCCCTCCTTCTGTCTCACTTTTTAATTTTTCAAATAAACCAACTTGTTTTTGTGACGTCACAACTACACTACGCGTCGATAATTTAAACTGTCTGTGTGTGTATATCCGTTAGCTTTGCCACAGCGTGTATATACTATTAGTCTCGCGTGCAGAACGACGCGGGTTTTGGCATGCGTTGGTAGCATTTTGCGTTACTGTATTACAGTCGTCTCGTTATTGCTACTTAGAAAAAGTCCAAAAGACTACCAAATTTTGCGTTACTGTTGACAGATTACGTTACTTCAGACAGCAGTTTGGCGTTACATTTCTAACAAATCGTTAATTATAAGGCTAGGCTGCATTGTGTATGCAGCAGATCTGGCAAAATGTTAAATATTAGTAGTACGTTTTCGAAACCGAAACTAAAACGCGTGTTAGATTTTTACCGTGGGATCGTTCTATAGGCTTTAGCACTGCACAAAAGGCAGTGTTGCTGGCGTCGAAGATGCCAACCGTCAGACACAATCGGGCGGGTTTATTTATTATCATTTTATGACTAAAATCTTACTGAAATGAGCGATTATTCTCGCAGATTTTACTACACAGAACAAGGACTGCCTTGTAATGCTATCAACAGGTTTTTTCAGTGTGTGTCCTATCCATCGCCATCGTCTTCATCTCATCTCTTGTTCCACTGGCACTTGTCTAGATCTTGTCATCAGTTCCACGTTGGTAACCTTGTCATACCATTTTAATCCCTCTATTCTACGCAAGCACCCATTTATGAAAGTCTGTAGCCTTCAATTATCATTTTAAAAATATTTTTCAATCATATAGATTAGTACCTCCTATATTCATTCATCATTTTTTAGCGTCCGATTGGCCAAGTGGTTAGAGCTGTGCCCTCTCGCGGCAATGGTACCGGGTTAAAAACAAGGTGGCATCATACTCCCGCCTCATCATCTTCTCAGCCCGTAACCCGTCATGGGTCGTAGGGGTGCCATGGTGGAAGCATCAGCAGACAGGGTCCTCCACTGCTCTCTATCCTCAGCAATGCGTACAAGTGTGAAGAAACCGTGTCCTGCCCATTCTTTGATGTTATCAGCCCAGGATTTTCTCTGCCTTTCTCTTCTCCGTTTACCTTCGACTGTTCCCTGAAGGATCGTTTTCGAAAGGGAGTCATGACGAGTTACATGCCCAAACCAGGCAAGCTTTCGACGTTTCACTACTGACAAAAGTGGTTCTTGGTGATCTGCATAGGTGTTTATCTTCTCTCTAACATAGACATTTGTTTTGTGCTCTTTATAGCAAATGCGCAAAATTCTTCTATAACATTTATGCTCGAAAGCCTGAATCCTTCGCTCCGTATCTGCAGTGAGTGTCCAGCCCTCACACCCATACAAGAGAATAGATAATACAAGTGATTTGTATAATTTGATCTTCACAGGAAAACTGATGTTACTTTTCCAGATCACATTCAACCTTGTCATGGCAGCTGAGGCCATCTCAAGTCTTGTCTTGATTTCTTTAATTGATCTTCCATCACTACATATAGTGGACCCGAGATATTTAAAGGTGTTAACTTCTTCTAACGTTTGCCCATTTAACGTAATGTTGGTCGGAACATGTTTCTTATGGCTATTCACCAATATCTTGCTTTTTTCTATATTAATTTCCATCCCATACGTTCTTGTTACTTTTTCCAGTCTAGAGGTAAGGTCTTGAAGTTCTGATTCTGATCCAGCTATCAGATCAATATCATCAGCAAAACGTAGGTTGCACAGAGGTCGGCCTCCAATCGATATGGTTGATTTATAATCGTAGAGAGCCTCCTGCATAATATGTTCTAGATATATATTAAAGAGCACTGGTGACAGGATACATCCTTGGCGAACTCCTACAGTTGTTTTGAAAAATTCTCCAATGTCGTTGCTTACAAAAACAGCACTGCTTGCGTCCTTGTATAGTGCTTCAATGATATCTATGATGTTGGTATCAAAATTGAATTTTCTCATTACTTGCCATAAGCCTTCATGCCAGACTCGATCGAAGGCTTTTGTGAAATCGATGAAGTTATGGTATAAATCGTGTTGATGTTGGAGATGTTTTTCGATAAGTAATCTAATATTGAAGATTTGTTCTGAGGTACTTCTTTTTGGTCTAAAGCCAGCCTGTTCCTCTGACAAGATTTCTTCTGATTTCTGTTTTATTCTGTTCAAAAGTATCCTTAACATTACCTTACTTGGATGACTAATAAGGCTAATGGTTCTGTAGTTCTTGCACATTTTTAGATTTCCTTTCTTTGGAAGCGGTATTACTAATGACTGCGTCCATTCTTTTGGCCATTTTTTTGTACTCCATATCTTCTGGCAAATAGTTGTCATGATTTTTACTATATCTTCTTCTTCTTCTTCCGTCCTTAGCCACCGACCGTCAAAGCAGTCAGTGGCCATTACGCCTAGTGGCGTCTTAGGGCAACAGCAGATAGGTTTTCTTTGCCATTGTTTCCCATCACGCCTATTGGCGTCTTTAGGGCAACGGCAAATCAATCCATTTGCTGTTGTTTCCGTAATCGAAGTGACTGGCAAACGGGTGATCAGCCCGTTGGTTTACTATATCTGGTCCTCCATATTTCAAGAGCTCTGCTGGTATATTATCCACACCCGGTGACTTCCCTCCTTTCATCGAACATATAGCCTCTTCCACTTCTTCCCGTAATATTGCTGCATTTCCGAGTTCCCTGTTTTCGCACTTAATGTTGTTTAATATGCCTAAGTCAGTGTCAAGTTTACAGTTATATAATTCTTTACAATATTCTGTCCACCTTCTCGTTACAGCTGTTTTTTCATTGAGCAGAGCCCCATTGCTATCTTCTATGACAGTTACCCTGGGCTGTTGAGGTTTTGATAGTTTTCTTAATGTGTCAAAAATTGCCTTACTGTTACCTTTTGTTAGCCCCGTATTAATGGACTCACATTGATCAGCTACCCATTTTTCTTTGGCCTGTTTCATTTTCTTTCTAATATTTTTGTTCACCATACTGTATTGCCATGCTGCTTCAGGAACCTCTTTCTTAACCTTTTTCATTTCCCGCCGTGTATCACATAACTTTAGAATGTCATCTGTAACCCATGGTTTGTTTATTTTCTTTCTTTTACCAAGTATTTCTGTTGCTGATTCAATGAGCACGTCTTTCATGTTCTCTGTGATTGAGTTGATATCATCCTCCAAAAAGTTGAGAGCTGCGAATTTTCCTCCAACAGTTGCCTCAAAGATTCCCGCGATTTCTGGATCTTTCAGTTTGTCTAAATTGAATCTTAACTGAGAACATCTGTTTTGATTATAGTTCTTTTTAAGTTTAAGCTTGAGCGTCATCAATACCATGTCGTGATCACTACCAATGTCGGCGCCAGGAAAAGTCCTAGTCTTGGCTTTATTAATACTGGACTTGAATCTTTTGGATACAAGAATAAAATCAATTTGGCCATGTATCTCAGTTTTTGGGGCATGCCACGTTGTTCTTCTTGATAACTTATGAGGAAATAGTGCCTACGGAGCTGTAAATTGGAACCTGACTCTACTCTTGAGTTAGAAAAGGAAAGTGCAGCAAGGAAGAGGACTGGTCACCGCCAATTCTCGAAGCTGTACCTTGTACAAGGAAGTCTCTAACACTTCACTCCCTGTGGTAAGTTGGGATTATATAAATATTTATAGGGGACTTAGTGTACTGACTGAGATCAGCTGTGAAGGTATCTGTATCTGATAAGTGTAGTGTGTTACAGATGACCTTACTTTGCTACCACATTTAGATCTCAATCAGACTTATTCTGGGCTATTGTGATGACTACGTTGAATGTCCAGGGTTATGATCGTGATGAAGTGTAAGTTCACAACAACAACAGAAAGATAAACACTTTTATTTAAGATTCACAACACTTTACAACACGATGACAAGCACATACATATAACACTCTAGAAGACTAGCTTAAGTAAGTCAAGTGTTAACTTTTAAATTATGTATTCGTTTCTTTCAAGAATAGATATCCTGATCCAACTACAGAGTGAATCAGGAATCACAATTAAATGCAAACACAATGTATATGTACAAAAATTATACAAAGGATCTTTGTCCTGTCATAGAATATTATTACAATATGTGTGTAGTGTGTGCTCTGGTACTAAGAGGTAATACTGGCTTTTGAAGCTATGTTGTTGTTTGTCATCACGACTTCATGTGTTTGTTAATGGTGGAAATAATCTTGAAGGGTTCACAGTTCTTTTTATTGGTAAAACAATAACTGTCCCTCTTGCTTTAGTATTACAGTCACTTTTTAAAGGTGGGTTATACAAGGGTGAGCTACTCTGGCTCACGAATTCTTAACTTATGAGTTGGCGGCAGGAAAACTGTCTCCTCTGCTCGCTTGCTTCTCAGTTATCTTGAAATGCACCAATGATCGATATCTTGGACAAGGAGTCTGCTGCCTGCCCTCTGGATTTAGCAAAACTCAGACCAGGTGCTTCTCTAATACTTCAGTACCACGGTCCCTGAAATAAGAAGGTTGTACCTCCTTCTTCAGAACTAATATATAATATCTATTTCCACAATGAAGTACAGGACATTACAAACACAGAGTTCAACGCTGTATGCCAACTACTAGCTTCTCCTGTTACAATATACCAGTATTCCTCTCCCTAATGGTTACAACGCCTCTGCACTTCCAGCTGTAATTCCTTCTATACAATAGGATAGGTGTCATGTTACTAAATGGCAATCCCATATACGCAGTTATACTCCTCTCTGACCATCTTTTACATGGTGGAGCAATATCTAGGCTTTGCCTTCTGTTTGCTACTGAACCACACACATACAGACACAATTTATCAATTCATATTCAATTTTCATATAATATATATATATATATATATATATATATATATATATATATATATATATATATATATATATATATATATATATATATATAGATATATAGGTAACATGTCTAGCTTACCACAATTCAAGGAAATATACACTAGTACGTTGACTGGCGATGAATCTGGCACAATTTTGATCTGCCTTATCCCAGGCTTTTATTAGAATAATATTAGCTTGCTCGCCACTCACTTGCTTCTCACAAACTATATTTTCAAAACTGGCCCTGAACTGACGCTTCTATTTGACTATATTGAACGCTCTAACCAATGGGACCATGTTTACAAGAGCCTTTGAAAAAACTTTACCTATCCTACCGTAACCATTAACAACCAACTAGTATTTGCAGTCCGACTAATCAGGTTTCGCCGTACATATTTCTACAGCCAATCAAATCGTATCTAACTGGTTGGCCTCATTCCCCTAAAGCAGTGTTGTTCAAACAGCCATTATGAGCAAATATGATCTTGTGCTGTCAGACAACCTCACTATAGTATTTTGGCTATAATTTGTTAATTACTATACTATTTGCGTACCACATAACATATTCTTTGTCAGCAAGTCCTAAGGCACCCAAATATATAAGTTCAATGGGGTTAAGTGGCTTCGTTCAAAATATGTATTATTCTAGGATAGTCGTGTATTTGTTTCTTTTTATTTTCCTCGAACCGCCACCTGTCCTGCCTTTTCGACTGTTCTGTCAGTATAAAGTCAGGATTTCAGACGTAAAACAGTATTGTGTCATGTTTCCTAATAAGCATTCAACATGTTTTTTAAAACCTTACCTCGTATCGTTAGTGTTTTTTATCACTGTCTATTTGAAAAAATCAAGCCTGCATGCCTTTCGCGTGGGGTGGCATTAATTTTTAAATCGCGAGACGACGTGGTAGCATTGCATGCGTTCCTCCGTGCATCTCTCTCTCTCTCTCTCTCTCTCTCTCTCTCTTCTAAGCCCGTCTGTCTTCTAGGTTACGTAGTGTATATAATGACATTAATGTAATAGTATATCTAGGTCATTAAGCAGTTTGCGTATCTCAAGGTTTTCTAAGAAACACAGTACCAGTTTTATTTTTAGAAACGCGTGTAGTTTATGCAGTAGGCTTTTACTATCAAACGTGGAAGACGAAGTAGAAAAAGGGGATCTCGGGTTCAGTCATTATGGCGTTCTTCAACACAGGTGTACGCTATTTTGACAGCACTGGTCTTTCACCATTCTTCTTTCTTTTGTATTATTTCGTTCTACTTTACATTTATTTTCTCATTTATATATGTGGATTAGAATTTTTCACGACAAATTCTCCCCACTTAAAACAGACATCATATGTCAGTCCATAATTCTATATACACCTAGATAAATGCATTACTATTCCTGGTGATCATTGTCATTCTCATCACACGGATGGCGGCTTAGAAAATCCGCATCAACGTTTCGCTGATTTTATTTTTATTATGGATTAATGCAGGTGGGTCAATTCAAAGTAGGCACGACTCAAGAAATCTGCCCCAGACCCCTGCAATCCAAGAATCCATTTCAGATATGTTACTGAACAGCTGCAAGTGTTACTGCTTGTCTTACTACTGCTTAGCAATCAATATTCACCATTTCTTTTCTCTGAGTCTGCTCAACGACATGTCTAGAGAATATTAGATGTTCCTCAAATTGTACGTTATGAGGAGTTGATCTATATGGTGATATCTGAGTTGTGTAGTGGATCCAATAATTTTCTCATCAGCCTTAATAAACACTCGGACTATCCTCAATTCAAAAAGGCAACAAGGGAGACACTCTGCTCCTCCGAAATGTTCCCAGCCAACAATTGGTCTGATCTCAGGCTTTACTGGAATCTGATAGTAGCCTTTGCTCAGATCCACTTTTGAGAAATATTTAGCTTTATTCAGCCTGGCAAACAACTGATTTGTATCCGGCAATGGATCCACCTGACCTTCTGTGATAGCATTCAGTCTCCTGTAATCTATACAGAGTCTATGTTCTCCAGATGGTTTTCTTAAGAGCACCACACTGGAACTATACGAAGATTCACTGTGTGAAATGATTCCTTCCTTCAGCAAATAGTCTATCTCTTCCTTCAAGGCTTTCTCCTTAGCGAAAGGAATTGAATATGCCTTCATACATACAGGTGTGGTGTCTATAAGTTTCATATCATATTCCAATAAGTTTGTATGCCCCGGACAGTCCGTTGACACCTCTGTATGATCATCTAAAACCTGTTGCCCTCTCTCCTTCTGATCTTTAGTTAAGTGTGTACTGATTTTCACCTGTGCAGCTGTCTCACAGGGGTGTAATGGATATTCATATGATGAAGGTGGTTCCTTTTTCATCTCCATTGCAATAGACAAGGTCAACAAATGTGTCTCTTCCTGATTTTCTCTTTCCAAATATTTCTTCAGGAGATTCACATGATAGATTTTTTCTTTCCCCTTCTTATCTATCTTATAATTTGTTCTAGACACCTTCTCTAGAACTGTATATGGACCTTGCCATCCAATTTGCAACTTATTCTGGCTACCGGGTAGAAGAAGCAGTACCTTCTCTCCCACAGCCAATTCTCAGTCTTTAGCTTTCTTGTCTATTTTTCCATGTACTGGTAGGGTCTCTTCCACTAGAAGCACTGTAGTGATGATTTTTCTTTCCAGAATCATCCTGCACAAAACGACCGCTACCAATTTTTCTCTTGGGGCTTTCTCCCCACTTAGAATTCTTGATGAGAGATTTCCTCTCTACATCTTCTTCCTCCAGTTTACATAAGTCCGATTGAGGGATTTTCGGCTTATCCTGGGGTAAGACATCTTTTTGCACTCGCTGCATAGTGGCCATTGTAAAACAGTCAATTGAAGCTTGTCCGTGAAAAGGGGCTTCCCATTCCACTTGGTCCACTTTATTAAATTTTTTTTTCTTTTCAGTGTCAGGCCTACGTTTGCCCCGTGGCGTGTCCAGGTCCTGATCAATGTTCCCACTTGTGGGTGTTCCCTCATGTGCTATGCTACACCTTTCTACAAAATTCTGAATGTCCCACCTTCTCTTGGGCCAATAATAATTTTGAGCTACCTTTTGAATGATGGTACCTATTTTTTCATGGTCCCCATCGTTTCTCACATGTAAGCTCTTTATTAAGTCTGCCCTATACCTTTTAGGAAGTACCAGCTGTCCCTGACCTTTGGATCTAGCTCCAGTCTTCCGGTATATCAGTTTGTTCTTCATATAGAAGTCTCATTTTCCTGGAGGTGTATGACCATTGGACAATTTTCTAAAACAGAGCTTGAGGGTCTTATCCCCAGCCTGTGCCTTCCTCATCTCTTCCGGAGTGGTATTTAACATAATATCCTCCTCCTTTCTTGAGGTCGACCTGACCTGAAGGGTGCCATATACACAGGTTTCCTTCTGCAATGGTCAGTTTCATGATTGTCCATCCGACAATTCTTACACCACCTCCTTCTTTGGTTGAAAGATTTTCTTTCATCAAATTTCCTTTCATCGAATTGTGGGGTTTTATTTTTATTTTCATACCATGGCCTATCAAACTGGTGCTTACCTTTGTTCTGATCTCTATGATCAAACGTATCAAAGTTTTGTGGTGCCTTAAAATAGTCTACCTGTTTCTTTTTATTACCTGTTACTTCTGCTTGAGCTGCTTGATATCTTTCAGCAACATTTAGTAACTCACCCAGCCTCTCTGCACCTTGTTCCATGAGAAACTTTCTCAGGTCTGGAGCCATGGACTCTCTTAGTTGTTCTATAAGGATCATTTCCTTAAGATCTTGGGTTTTCCCCAGAGCCGTCCATTTCTCCAAGTATGTCTCTAACCGTGCAGAGAACTGGTGATATGTTTCACCTGACAGTAGTTTAGCATTGCTGAACTTTTTTCTATAGAATTCTCCATTCTTTTCATATCTTAACAAAAGAGCCTGCTTTAACATGTCATAATTTTCTTGATCATCTCTGCTCATCTTGGCGAAAACTTCATAAGCTGTACCACGAAGCCCTTGAGATAACTTTAAGCTCCACCTTTCTCTCTCTAACCCATACGTGGTAGCTAATAGTTCATATCTATTTAGATAGCTCTCGATATCATCGTCTTTCTCAACAAAATGATCTAAATGAAAGCTCATAGCTGAGGTTGAGGCTCCCTGACTAGCAATGGCATCAGAGGTAAAGGGACTGGCACCATTTTCAGGAGCATGGCTTTGAAACTCAAACTCCCTTAGCCGTAATTCGTGCTCCCTCTGTAATCTCTTATCTTCTGCTTCCCTCTCTGCAGTCAATCTTCTTTCCTCTCTTTCGGTAGCTTGCCTTCTTTCCTCTGCTTCCCTTTCTGCAGCCTGTCTCTTTTCTTCTCTTTCTGCAGCTATTCTCTTTTCTTCTCTTTCTGCAGCTATTCTCTTTTCTTCTCTTTCTTCCTCCAATTGTAACTTCTTAGCCTCAGCCTCCAATTGTAACTTCTTAGCCGCAGCCTCTAATTGTAACTTCTTAGCTTCAGCCTCTAATTGTAACTTCTTAGCCTCAGCCTCTAATTCCCTAGCCTCTTTGTCAGCCTCAATCTGCAACCTCTTAATTTCCTTTTCAGCCTCTAACTTTCTTTCAGCCTCTTTTTCTAATCTTTTTTCTTCACGTTCAATAAATTAGTCACATTCAGTAGTGACATAAGCAATCATAACTTGCCTGTCCATTCCTAACTCTTTAGCCGCCTGCATAGCAGCAGATCGAAATTTTGCCAGGTCCGCCATTTTCTAACAGGCAAATGTATACAATATTTAACTGAACAATTTTATCTATGACTAATTAACTAAGGACAACCACAAGCACTGAGAGCTCAACCTTATTTTTCCACCCAAGAATACCTTTTTAATTGTTATAATTTCCAGAAGTGAATTACTCCCAATATATATACTAGGGGAAGGTTCAATATCCCGGGAGCGAGACCCCAATATATGTGGTAAGTTGGGATTATATAAATATTTATAGGGGACTTAGTGTACTGACTGAGATCAGCTGTAAAGGTATCTGTATCTGATAAGTGTAGTGTGTTACAGATGACCTTACTTTGCTACCACATTTAGATCTCAATCAGACTTATTCTGGGCTATTGTGATGACTACGTTGAATGTCTAGGGTTATGATCGTGATGAAGTGTAAGTTCACAACAACAACAGAAAGATAAACACTTTTATTTAAGATTCACAACACTTTACAACACGATGACAAGCACATACATATAACACTCTAGAAGATTATTCGTTTCTTTCAAGAATAGATATCCTGATCCAACTACAGAGTGAATCAGGAATCACAATTAAATGCAAACACAATGTATATGTACAAAAATTATACAAAGGATCTTTGTCCTGTCATAGAATATTATTACAATATGTGTGTAGTGTGTGCTCTGGTACTAAGAGGTAATACTGGCTTTTGAAGCTATGTTGTTGTTTGTCATCACGACTTCATGTGTTTGTTAATGGTGGAAATAATCTTGAAGGGTTCACAGTTCTTTTTATTGGTAAAACAATAACTGTCCCTCTTGCTTTAGTATTACAGTCACTTTTTAAAGGTGGGTTATACAAGGGTGAGCTACTCTGGCTCACGAATTCTTAACTTATGAGTTGGCGGCAGGAAAACTGTCTCCTCTGCTCGCTTGCTTCTCAGTTATCTTGAAATGCACCAATGATCGATATCTTGGACAAGGAGTCTGCTGCCTGCCCTCTGGATTTAGCAAAACTCAGACCAGGTGCTTCTCTAATACTTCAGTACCACGGTCCCTGAAATAAGAAGGTTGTACCTCCTTCTTCAGAACTAATATATAATATCTATTTCCACAATGAAGTACAGGACATTACAAACACAGAGTTCAACGCTGTATGCCAACTACTAGCTTCTCCTGTTACAATATACCAGTATTCCTCTCCCTAATGGTTACAACGCCTCTGCACTTCCAGCTGTAATTCCTTCTATACAATAGGATAGGTGTCATGTTACTAAATGGCAATCCCATATACGCCAATGCAGTTATACTCCTCTCTGACCATCTTTTACATGGTGGAGCAATATCTAGGCTTTGCCTTCTGTTTGCTACTGAACCACACACATACAGACACAATTTATCAATTCATATTCAATTTTCATATAATATATATATAGATATATAGGTAACATATCTAGCTTACCACAATTCAAGGAAATATACACTAGTACGTTGACTGGCAATGAATCTGGCACAATTTTGATCTGCCTTATCCCAGGCTTTTATTAGAATAATATTAGCTTGCTCGCCACTCACTTGCTTCTCACAAACTATATTTTCAAAACTGGCCCTGAACTGACGCTTCTATTTGACTATATTGAACGCTCTAACCAATGGGACCATGTTTACAAGAGCCTTTGAAAAAACTTTACCTATCCTACCGTAACCATTAACAACCAACTAGTATTTGCAGTCCGACTAATCAGGTTTCGCCGTACATATTTCTACAGCCAATCAAATCGTATCTAACTGGTTGGCCTCATTCCCCTAAAGCAGTGTTGTTCAAACAGCCATTATGAGCAAATATGATCTTGTGCTGTCAGACAACCTCACTATAGTATTTTGGCTATAATTTGTTAATTACTATACTATTTGCGTACCACATAACATATTCTTTGTCAGCAAGTCCTAAGGCACCCAAATATATAAGTTCAATGGGGTTAAGTGGCTTCGTTCAAAATATGTATTATTCTAGGATAGTCGTGTATTTGTTTCTTTTTATTTTCCTCGAACCGCCACCTGTCCTGCCTTTTCGACTGTTCTGTCAGTATAAAGTCAGGATTTCAGACGTAAAACAGTATTGTGTCATGTTTCCTAATAAGCATTCAACATGTTTTTTAAAACCTTACCTCGTATCGTTAGTGTTTTTTATCACTGTCTATTTGAAAAAATCAAGCCTGCATGCCTTTCGCGTGGGGTGGCATTAATTTTTAAATCGCGAGACGACGTGGTAGCATTGCATGCGTTCCTCCGTGCATCTCTCTCTCTCTCTCTCTCTCTCTCTCTCTCTTCTAAGCCCGTCTGTCTTCTAGGTTACGTAGTGTATATAATGACATTAATGTAATATTATATCTAGGTCATTAAGCAGTTTGCGTATCTCACGGTTTTCTAAGAAACACAGTACCAGTTTTATTTTTAGAAACGCGTGTAGTTTATGCAGTAGGCTTTTACTATCAAACGTGGAAGCGTTACATTTATGCAGACGAAGTAGAAAAAGGGGATCTCGGGTTCAGTCATTATGGCGTTCTTCAACACAGGTGTACGCTATTTTGACAGCACTGGTCTTTCACCATTCTTCTTTCTTTTGTATTATTTCGTTCTACTTTACATTTATTTTCTCATTTATATATGTGGATTAGAATTTTTCACGACACTCCCCTGCGGCCGTATCTACTACGGAACTACATTTACCTACTTGTATTCCACCTTTTGTTCCTGACGAAGACACTGTGGCTATTCTTTATCCTACGTATATCCTCGTATATCCTAATAGAGATCTTCAACATTTGACGCCATACACGTTTTTTGTTTGTGCTATTTTTAATCCCTTCACCTCCCCACAATGTCACATTTCGTCAAAAAGGCCAGACTCCCCTCTTATTTGACGTAAAATAATTCCCCCCCCCCCCCTCCCCCACCAATTTTTTGGGGTAATACTGAAAAGGAAGAATGTAGTCGACTGTAAATTAGTTTACTAGTGCAGAAAGAACAACAATCTGTCAAGTAAATTAATGTTTCATTAAGATCCCAATTAATGTTTAATTAATCAAACTTTTAAAAAGCCCTTCATTTCAATGTGCCACGTTCTGGTACAAGACTCTTCCCCACCTTTACTCTACCCAACTAAATACATTTGCATGTTCCTCCCAACACTCATACAAATGTAAATTTTCACACCAGCCCGAATACCATCTTCCAGCTTTTGTGTCTTTGATTTGTCGGGATGGGGATATCTTCCTATTGTTTAATTTTTAAATCTAATAGTAATCAACAGTAAAGGTAAAGGATCTATTTACACGCTCATTGAGGCATATTGGGAATATGGTGTTAGGCCCATATTTTCTTGACCGTCGGCACACTAGGGGTGATGTGGTCAGCATCATGCCGGCCGCCTTAACCTTCCCAGAGTTCCTCTGGTACCCATTTGGTGCTGGGTCGACCCAGAAGCCGTTTGTGGCCTAAAAACATCTCACCTCGAACCATAGACCACTGAGCTAGGAAGCCAGTGAACTAACCACTATGCTACCGCGGCTCCCAGTAATCAACAGTACTGTTCATTTAATCTGTATTTTGATTTCAATGTGTGTTTTACAGTATGTTTAAAAAGAGAAAGAAATACACAATTAAAAATCAAATTAAATCAGTTAAAGGTTATCACATCTGTCCGATATTTCAGCTACGATTATAATATTAAAACAAGTCGTCCACGAGGAAGTTGTTAATTATTGCGGATAAAAATAGACCACGAAGATGGAGGTTACAAAATCTAGTTTGTTCTGACACAATTTATTAAACAAGCGAGAATTCACTTGTATTTTTTGGTTTTTTTTATCGTCACACTTTGTCATAAAATGTTGGACCCCTCTCCCCCTCTCACTGCGTGACGCCATATTGGACGACCCCATAAGGAATTCTGTACATCCATTTCAGTTCACACCACCATCAAAATCGGACTTAAAATTGCTGTACACGGTTGTTTCTTCGCACCATTTCGTTACTGTTCTTAAATAAGTAGTGTGTGCTCATGAATCAATAGAAAACGTACAAGAGATTTATTTCACGATCAAAGGGTACACAATACCGTCTTCACCTGAAACATCAAAATCCGTTACGGACGTGCTTTGTTTTGCATATTTTGTTACTACATGTAGTGGCATGGGATATGTCGGTGCGGTGCTCTACTAGATTTAACACCCGAGGCCAATTTCTACCTACATTCCGTGTAGAAACGTTTCCACTCGAGCGCGCGGAGCACACAGACGAGAGGAGCTTGTTCTTGTGTCAAACTCAAATGCTTGATTCATGTTAACTTCGAGGAGTTAACTAAATTTGGTATTTACAAACTGCGGTGTAAAGTCACATGGATATAATCTTTCGGTCGTGATTTTAAGAGAAGTTAAAATGTGATGTTAACTCCCTATTGAGAAGTCGACATTATGTTGTGACATATCCTTACTGTTGAAATATGAACATTCGAATGTGGTATAAACAGCCAGCTGTGAATATACGTTTTTATTTTGAATAAACATGTAAGTAGTTTGTAACAATATTAGTCATTGTTCGTGTATATCAAACGTCGGTTCATTCACTAAAATTGTTGGTACATTTCATTATCACATAGTTGCTTTCCTCTTGCTCCCCTTGGAACTTGAGTCAGCATTGCAGGAAGCCTACAACAAAGCTGGTGGGCTACTACAGCGTTGGTGTGTGTAGCAAAATGTTTCACACGATGAGTTAACCAGCTCCTTGTTAACCTCATATTAGTCTCTTGTTATGACATGCTTGACAGAGGAGTCATATTCTTTATCAATTTTCTCAAAGACCTGCATAAAATACTCTATGCTTCATGCAGCGGTGGTCGATGCTTCATAAATATTCGGTTTTCATATATTCATACATGTTTAATGAATTCATGCAATCTTTCTCTCTTTATCCTCCATCTGAAAATTTCAGCTGGTTGACTTCCGTGTAGCTTACGTATTTAATTATCTTGTTTGCAAAAGCCAGTCCCCTGTAATTTTCCTTGATCTATTAACATCCGGCTCGTATGTCAGCAGGAGCTTCGCTCAGTCTCTTTACCCAACACTTTTTGCATTTAGTTAGCCTTTATGGCCCCTGTAGAGACTTCAAGGAAAGCCCAACAAAATATATTGCTTGGCACGCAATGTTGTAGCGTCTGAAAGGAAAGAAACAACCGTGACAACTTTCGGGACAATGAGGAAATGGTGCGCACTGCTATGTGCTTAGAGTGGACAAAATAACCAAGATCGACTGACGGTGAAAGCGAATGGAGAGGAAGAAACTTAATAATAAGAACTGGTGCCGTTCCCACACCATGAAGCAGAAAGAGCAAATTTCATTTCGTGTTACTTGCTGTATTCCTATATCTTCAAATCATAATATGGGACCCCAAGATGCAGCAATAGTGAATGCAGTCAGCGACTCATAGCTTGACTGCCTGCGTCAGGACCAGCGAACCAGAGCTGTTCAAGACCGTGCTCCACCTCCACGTTGTGGTCCTGGAAACAGTCTGCAGCAGTGCAGGCTGGCTGAGCGAGCATGGATCGAAATGGGAAGGCAAACCCGGTCCTTAAAAAATGCCGTGCAGAAGTCGGATGTGTCGACCGAAAGGTGCAGATATCACAGCTTAGGCGCAAACAGACACAACGCAACCACCGTCCTTTTCAGGACGAACGAGGAAGAAGAAGAAGAAAATCATAATATGCTACTTCCATTTGTTCAAATAATCAGCTTTTTATTGGTACTGAAACGTGATCGTTTATTCACTTATCTATGTTTCCCGTTATTCCATTTATATTTCTCTGTTTCCACCTTGGTGCATGTGACGTGTAATGGAAAAAGAGTCTACAGTATAATCTGACAGCTTATTGCAACATAATAACTGCCCTCTGATTTGCTAGCTAAACAGGCATATACCTTGTATATACCAACTGTCTATTTCTGCAACGTACCATTTTGTGTCGCCTTCTTTTCTTTTAACACGAGCTAACGAAATGTTTACAAAATGCGTGACCTATCAGTCATAACAAGGAAGCAAATCAGGCTGCGTTTACCTCGTCCCCTCACGCGAGCATCTGTCAATCACAATAATTCTCAGACAGGCAACACCTGGGAGAGACAAAAACACAGACCCTATTGAAGTTTCGTACTCAGGGGAAGTTAGAAACCCCTGGGCTCTTTGATCTTCAGAAGCGGGCATTCTTAAAGAGAAACCCGCTAGTCGAACAGAAAGTCTTTTGATGCCGGTAGAAAACTCCCGACGAGAAACCTCATCGACCGACCACAAGTCCTTTATCTTGATACGCCTAGCTTCTGAATTTTGGGTCTCACCGGGACGCGAAATTATAAACATTAGATATCAGAGAAATTCAATGATATATATGTACTGTCGTTTTTTTAACCCCATTGTCAGTTGTCAGTCAGGATTTTGAATAGTCTAGCGCAGTCCTAGAACCAGTTTTTCTTGTTGGAATATGGTGTACTAGTGTTCGTGGAGATTTTCATTTCTGAATTTTCTGTTAGAAAGGATAATAGTGCTAAGGATTTTAAAAAGTGATAGCTTTTAACATATATTCTTCACTAGACTTTTCTCGCTAGTAAAACGAGTGAAATAAAGTAACGCGTAGCTATTTCATACCAGATATTAAAAAAAAAATGTTAAATCACGCCACCTGCATACCTTAGACCGTAATGATGTTAAAAGTATAGGCAGACGCGACACTTAATCTTTACATGAGAGAGATAAACCCGGCGGTTTAGCGGACTGGACTTACAGGCAATAAAGCGACTGATAGGGGGAGTCTAGATTACACGTTATATTTCATTTGTGCATGTTTGTCATTATAGTGTCTATTATTTTAAATACCATACTACGAACTCACAGAAGCCGAAAATTTAATAGCTATTTAATGACAGGCGATCATTGTTTAGGTAGCGCGTATGGAGAGATTAAATAATAATTAACATTGTACGCTGAACTCCGGCGCGAGCAGGGGCGGACGAATTAACATAATTCAGTCCGACCGAACTCAGCGCCAGCGGCGTCTGCAAACTGGTAGGCGTAAGGAAATCCGTGTGCCTTTTAAATTTAATCCGCACTGACGGAGTGCAGAAGAGATCGTCTTGTCCCGTTTGTGAATAGATATAGTAGTAGAATTTTTTATAAATGTTTTTAGTATTCTTCGCAGATCTGATCACAAGGGCGGCAGCGGTCTTTTTCTTTTTTGGATTTGCTATTTTCTCCTTTTCTTGGCTTGTGTGTCACCAATTTCATTTGTAAACGGGCACTCGCCAGAGAGTATTGGAGGACAATACATTTTTAACACTGGACTTACGATACCCAGATTTATATTTTTACCAGCCACAGCAGTGAACATTATTTTATCCCGACTCCTAACAGTCGCAATTAAAGGGGAGTATACCTCTCTAAATACCTACGCTGTGCAGAATCGGCGCTTTTAACACAGAGTTGGCCGATAGAAGAACCATCATCATCATATGAACATTATTTTTAGCAACCAGATGTTTCCCAATACTGGAAGTATTTTTTCCCGTTAAATAGTGAACCTCAAGAACTCTCACAGTTTTAACTATTTGTAATGACACTCCAAGGAGAAGCACCATATTAGGCGTTCACCTCATCAACTAATTTCTGTGGATGGACTGGGGCCAATTTGGATCTGCGACATTTGGAGTTACAGAATATTAAGTGAAAATAGATAATATATTCATTGAGTAATTCTATTACCAAGGGATATTACAGACCTACCATATCAGGCAATTAGGTAAGAGTGTGAGAGTGGCCACTTCTTGAAAGACTTTGCGAGTATTTTCTTGTTTGCGGGAAAACTATCCATATACAGTAGAACTCCATTTATCCGAACCCCAATTATCCGAACATCCAATTATCCGAACACTTTTTCCAGAAAAAAAAAAAAATCAGACGACATTTCTGAATCTTTTGATGCGGCAAGCTTCAAATGTGTGCGAACAATTTGTAGAGAATGGGATGGGCTAATGGTCGGTCGCTTACGTACAGGAAGTCAGTTAGATCATAAAGTCAGTTAATATCTGGTTTACCAATCCAGTGTACGTGTGCGTTCTAGGTAGAACACTGGCTAAACAGACAGTTCAACTTAAAATTATTGTGTCTGCTACTACAGCAGAATAATTTTGGTGTACAAGTATTTCTCTGTGCGATATGGCATCTTCCAGTAGGCCTAAAGCATATAAAAGGAACCGCAATGTTTTGTCAATTGAAACGAAAACAGAAATTATCAAGAGACTAGGACAAGGTGAAACTGTGTCTTCACTTGCGAGGATTTTCAATGTTGGAAAAGCTACCGTCTCTGACATCAAAAGTAACAAGGATAAAATTATGAGTTTTGCATCGAAATTTGATAGTGAAAATGGGTCGAAGAAACGTAAAACCATGAGAAATGCGAAAGATGTGAAATTGGAAGAGGCTTTGTATATATGGTTTGTGCAAAGAAGAAGCAAAGGGGAACCTATCTCTGGTTCTCTGTTGTGTGAAAAGGCACTTCAGTTCAACAATCAACTTGATGGTCCTCCTGGCTTTAAGGCTAGCCAGGGATGGTTAAGAAACTTTAAATCTCGTCATGGCATACGAGAATTGGAGATTCAAGGGGAATCTTTATCTAGCGATGCAACTGCCGCTGAAAATTTTAAAGAAACATTCTTGGCTTTTTTGGAAGAAGAAGGTTATTCACTCGATGATGTGTATAATGCCGATGAGACTGGCTTATACTGGAAATCATTGCCTCAAAAATCACTTGCATCTCAGCGCGAAGCAGCTGCCCCTTGGTTTAAAAAGTGCGAAGAGAGAGTAACAATTTTGGTAGCCGCGAATGCCAGTGGAAGTCATCGTTTACCAGTGCTAATGATCGGCAAAGGCAAAAAAACCACGTTGTTTCAAGAATGTGACATGTCTCCCATTGTGTTACAAAACACAGAAGAGTGCTTGGATGAATAGTGAAATATTTCTTGATTGGTATACAAATCAGTTCATCCCAAATGTGAAGAGGTTGAGAGAACAAGAAAAGAAAACTGGAAAAGTAGTTCTTCTACTGGACAATGCACCATCTCATCCAGAGACGGATACATTGAATGCAGTTGATGCAAATTTTAAAGTAATTTTTCTGCCTTCCAATGTAACAGCACTGATTCAACCAATGGATCAGGGTGTTATAGCAAAGCTTAAAAAGATGTACAAGAAGGAAGTCCTGTGTCGTTTATTGTTGGCTGAAGATGAAGAAAGTGTGGTGGCGTTTTCCAAAAAGCTTAATCTCAAAGACTGCTGCTATATGTTAGCTGATGCTTGGACCACCCTGTCACAAGATAATCTCAACAAGGCTTGGAATAGATTGCTTGGGAAAAAAGGAGGAAATGAAACTACTGCAGTGGACACAAATGATGATTGTATAAATAAAATTGTGGAACTGTTTCAAGCAATGCCCGGATTTTCGGACTGTGACAAAGATGATGCACACATGTGGCTAGAAGATGATAATGATTCTGGTTTTCAGTTTTTGAATGACGAAGAAATTTTGTCTTTTGTGCAAGAAGAAAACCAAATACATGTAGTGACCGATGATGAAGACTCCTCAGAAGTACGTGATGCACTTGTAGATGTGGTGAAGTGGGATGTTATAAATATTTATAGGGGACTTAGTGTACTGACTGAGATCAGCTGTGAAGGTATCTATATCTAATAAGAGTAGTGTATTATAGATAACCTTACTTGCTGCCACATATATATATATATCTCAGTCAGAATTATTCTGGAATAGTGTGGTGACTACGTTGTATGTCTAGGGTATGTGTATGATGAAGTGTAAGTCATAACAACAACAGACAGATAAACAATTTAATTTATTCCACCACACTTGACAACACTGTGACACTCACATACATATAACACTCTAAAGGATATCTTAAAGGAGTCACTGATAACTTTTCAAATAACAATATGTATTCATTGCTGTTATGAATGAATATGTGTCCTGATTCAAATACAAAGGGAACCAGGAATCACAATCAATTTTACTTACAAGTTATATGTACAGAATTTATCAATATGAATATTGTAATGGCATATATTATTAAAAGTATCCTATGTGTGTCAGTTGTGTAGTAGTAATATGAGGTAATACTGGTTTTGTTTTGTTCAAGCTCTGTTGGTATTTGTCATCATGACTTCAATAGTTTGTCTTTGTAGGAACTAGTATTGGAGATGTTCTCAGTTCCTGATATTAAAACAATTTAACTCCCCTCTTAATGTTATTTTTACAAGGTCATTTTAAGCTGGGGGTACATAATTTTGAGCTCAGCTGGCCACATCAGCTTATCTTGCGTGATGGCGGCAGGAAAAGACTCCTCTGCTCGATTCTCCCCTGGGCTCTGGAGACACCTCACTGATAGCTAAATGGACCAAGGAGTATGCTGTCCGACTCTGGATTCAGCAAAGCTCTGACCAGGTGCTGCTTAATACCATCAAGACCACGGTCCCTGAAAACAAGAAGGATGTACCTTCTACTTCATAACTAATTTATACTCTCTTTGTACACTGAGCACAATACATCACAAACATTGAGTTCAGAGCGTTCGGCCAACTGTCAGCTTCATCTGAAATACTTTATACCAGTATTTACCTCCTTAATGGTTACCACGCCTCTGCACTTCCAGCATTATTTCTGTCTAATCAATAATCTAGGTGTCAGTGTACTGTTTGGCCATTCCATGCAGTTTTACTTTCCTCCGACACCTTCTGTTCAGGCGGGAGCATTATAGGCTTTACATCATGTTTGCTACTGAACTACACATATATACAGGCATAAATTAACAATTCACATTCAATTTTCATTAAAAGATACTGAATGTTTCAAGCTTACCACAATTCATGGAAACAAACACAGATACGTTGATTAGCGATGAATTCTGGCACAACTACTGGCACAAATTCCCATCTGCTTATGTTCCAGGCTTTTATTTAGCAAAAAATATGAGCTGGCTTCAACGCACTGTTGCTTTATCAGGCTTATTTGACTAGTGGTCTCGAACTAACGCTCCTAAGTGAGTATATCAGCGAGTCTAGCCAATGGAGCCACGTTTCGACAAGTATTTGAAAAAATTTTAACTTCCTACGTCTCCCCTAACAACCAAAGATAGTATTTATAGCCCGACTAATCGCGTTTAGCCTTACATATCATTCCAGCCAATCAGTTCAAATGTAACTTGTGGCCCATTTCCCGTACAATGGTGGTGTAAAAAAATCTACCACTGAGCGATTCTGATTTTGGGTGTTGTCTGACAGCACCATCATTTTATTTTGGCTATAACTTGTTAATTCCTAGACTATTTGCATAACGCCGTACATATTCTTTGTCAGCAAACCCTAAGGAACCCAAATATATATATTTAATAGAGCTAAGTGGCTGCGTTCAAAATATGCAATTTCTTCTACCTCCTGTTTCGAAGATGTGCTGTCTGGGTACTGTAATGTTTTCAAACGTAAACCCATCTATTGTTATCTTTCCTAATAAGCGTTTTTTGTGATTTTAAAGCCTAACTCTGGGAAGGGTAGTGAATTTATCACTGTTCGTCCGAAAAAGTTAGTGCATGTAGCCTAACACGCGTGATAGTAGTAATTGTGTATCGCGCGACGCGTGTTGGGGGTGGCATTAATAGCGAGACGCGTGTTTAATTTTGCATGCGTTCGGCTTTATTCGCCCCTCTCTCTTTCTATTTGAGTCCATCTGTTCGTTCGTTTTGGTAACGTAATATAATTAATGTTAGGATTAATTTAGGTCATTACGCAGTCTGCCTCTCAATGTTTTTCTTAGAAATACAGCACACGTTTCATTGAAGAAAGCGGGTAATAATATAGTAGGCTTTTACTATCAACGTGAAAGCGTTACAATTTGCAGACGAAGCATAAAACAAAGGGGATTTCGAGTACATTCCTTGTGACAGCACTGTTATTTTACCATTGCTCTTTTCTTTATTAGAATTTATTTGTTACGCTTTACATTTACCTTTTAATTTATATATGTGGATTAGAATATTCCACGACATCTCCCCTCTTAAAACAGACATTATATGTCAGTCCTTTATTCTATATACACATAGAGAAATTTATTATTAGTTCTGGGGTTTACGGTGATTCTCATCACACGGATGGCGGCTTAAAAAATCCGCTCCCAAATTTGTTTTTCCAGATATATACTCAATGCTAAAATTATAGGGAGCCAAAAGTAAAGACCATCGGAGTAACCTGGAGTTCTCATGCCTAGCCTGTGCTAGAAACGATAAAGGTTTGTGGTCTGTTTGCAACTTAAAGGCCTTCCCATACAGATAAATATTGAATTTCTTTATTGCCCATATTACTGCAAGACATTCTTTTTCGCTAGTTGAGTAATTGATTTCAGCTTTATTCAATTTTCTGCTAGCATATGCCACTGGGCTTAATTCCCCATCCAATGTATCTGATTTCTGTAGTAGAGTTGCACCTAACCCAATATTACTTGCATCCGTCCTTACTATGAATTCTTGACTTAAGTCAGGTAATTTCAAAATGGGTTTACTTGTGAGCTTTTCCTTCAATTCTTGGTAAGTCATTTCACATTGTGGTGTCCATGTAATGCGATCTGGATGTCCTTTACGTGTCAAATCAGTTAACGGTGCACATATGGAATTAAAGTTTTTGATATACTTCTGGTAGAAACCACATAATGAGACAAAGGATCTCACGTCCTTCTTGGTTTGTGGTCTCGGGGCTTTCTGTAGTTTCTCTAAATTCTTTGGGTCAGGGGTCATGTTTCCCTGATAAACTGTGTGTCCCAAAAATTCCAATTCTTTACATCCAACGCAACATTTGGTTGGTCGGGCTGTTAAATTTGCCTCCCTAAGTCGATTAAACAGCATGTTCAGAGAGTCAATGTGTTCCTCAAATGTTTCTGTTGCTATCAGGATATCATCCATGAAATTTGTTATACATGGATTATTCAGAGGGTCCAATAATTTTCTCATCATTCTAGAGAAGACACTAGGCGCATTCTTCAATCCAAATGGCAATCTATTAAACTCATAGTGTCCTTCTGAGGTACTAAAAGCTAGGTATGGTCTAACCTCAGGCTTTACTGGAATCTGATAGTATCCTTTACTCAAATCCACTTTTGAGAAATATTTAGCTTTATTTAGTCTGGCAAACAGCTGATTTGTATCCGGCAATGGATCCACCTGTCCTTCTGTAATAGCATTCAGTCTCCTGTAATCTATACAGAGTCTATGTTCTCCAGAGGGCTTCCTTAAGAGTACAACACCGGAACTATACGAAGATTCACTGTGCGAAATAATTCCTTCCTTCAACAGATAGTCTATCTCTTCCTTCAAAGCTTTCTCCTTAGCAAACGGAATCGAATATGGTTTCATACAGACAGGTGTGGGGTCTATCAGTTTCATCTCATATTCCAATAGGTTTGTATGCCCTGGTCGGTCTGTTAACACCTCTGCATGAATATTTAGAACCTGTTGCACTCTCTCTTTCTGAGTTTTCGTTAAATGTGTACTGATTTTCACCTGTGCTGCTGTCTCACAGGGGTGTAATGGATATTCAAATGATGAAAGTGGTTCCTTTTTCATCTCCATGGCGATGGACATGGTCAACAAGTGTGTCTCTTCCTGATGTTCTCTTTCCAAATATTTCTTCAGGAGATTCACATGATAGATTTTTTCTTTCCCCTTCTTATCTATCTTATAATTTGTTCTAGATACCTTCTCTAGAACTGTATATGGACCCTGCCATCCAATTTGTAACTTATTCTGACTCCCGGGCAAAAGAAGCAGTACTTTCTCTCCCACAGCCAAATTTCTGTCTTTCGCCTTCCTGTTATAATAGGCAGCATGTTTCTTCCTGGCTTGTTTCAAATTTTCATTGGCAATTTTCCAACCAGTTTTTAAACGAGTGGTCAGCTCATTCACATATTGGTATGAAGATGTAATGTTTTCCTCTGCCTTTTCATCAGTCCACGTTCTTAACAAAGCTTCGAGTGGACCTTTTATTGGCCTTCCAAACAATAATGTTGCCGGGGCCATACCGGTTGAACTATGGGGTACCTCCCGATAAGCAAAGAGGGCGGCGTGCAGGTACTGGTCCCATGTATCCGGTTTTTCGTGTGCCAACTTTCTCAGGATCGACATCAATGTGCCGTTAAATCTTTCCACTTGGCCGTTCCCTTGGGGATGATACACACTACAATGGAAGTGTTTGGCCTGGAAGATCCTGAAAACTTCTTCAGTTAGTTTCCCCTTGAACTGAGAGCCATTATCAGTCAAGATTTGATTGGGAAAGCCTAACCTTGTGAAAATTGTGAGCAATGCCTCTGCCACATGTTTAGAATCAATCGATGACAGGGCTACTGCCTCTCCCCACATAGAACAAGTGTCCACCAGAGTCAGAATGTAGCTGTTCCTTCTCTTGGTTCGGGTGAGAGGTCCCACAAGATCCACGGCAACTCTCTCAAAGGGTGTTCCCACTATGGGCATTTCCCCCAGAGTTGCTGGTGCAGTCCAATGTTTAGGTGCTACTCGTTGGCACTCTGGACAGGATTTTATATATCGTTTGATATCTTCAGTTATTCCTGGCCAGAAATAGTGACAAGCTATTCGCTGTCCTGTTGCGCTGATTCCCATATGACCACTGAAGGGAATCGCATGCCCTAGTTCCAACACTTTAGTCCTATATGAAGTGGGAAGGACCAGCTGTCCGTGACCATTGGATTCAGATCCAGCCTTCCTATATATCAGTTTGTTCTTCATATAAAACTCTCCCTTGCCTGGAGGTGTATGAGATTTGGGCAACTTCTTGAAACATGGCTTGAGTGTTTTGTCCTCAGCCTGTGCCTTCCTCATCTCATCTGGGTGAGTATTTATGGGATTATCCTCCTCCTTTTTTGACTGTGATCTGGTCTGCACTGTTGCCAATATCACAGGTCTCTTGGGATTCCCCAAGAAGACATATCTACACCCCAATATTAGAGGGTAGATTGGCTCATTTATCACTGCTGCTTTTATGATTCCTTCCACATATCGCGTTTTCACTTTTATTCGGGCGACGGGAAGTGTCATGGTAGCTACATCCTTGGTTGCAGTTTGAATCTCCACTGTTTCTGTGGTGTATTGATCGGCCTGCACCAGGTGAGAACTCACAACGGAATCGTAATCTAAACCGGTATCATATAAACATCTTATAGTGACACCATTACAGATGACATCTTCACACACTGGGGGGTGGTATGGTTCCTGTAATTCTTCAGGTTTGCCCTTCTTTTCCTTTTTCCCCGATGTCATAGAAGCAAAATGAGGAGGTTTCCTTCTACAATGGTCAGTGTCATGATTGTTCATCTTACAATTTTTACACCACCTTTTTCCTTGGTTGAAAGATTTTCTTTCATCATATTTCCTTTCATCGAATTGTGGGAATTTATTTTTTATTTTCATACCGTGGCCTATCAAATTGGTGCTTACCTTTATTTTGATCCTTAGGATCAAATTTATTAAAGTTCTGTGGTGCCCTAAAGTTATCCACTTGTTTCTTTTTATTACCTGTTACCTCTGCTTCAGCTGCTTGATACCTTTCAGCAACATTTAGCAACTCACCCAGCCTCTCTGCACCTTGTTCCATGAGAAACTTTCTCAGGTCTGGAGCCATGGACTCTCTTAATTGCTCTATAAGGACCATTTCCTTAAGATCTTGGGTTTTCCCCAGAGAAGTCCATTTCTCCAAGTATGTCTCTATTCGTGCAGAGAACTGGTGATAGGTTTCACCTGACAGTAGTTTAGCATTCCTAAATTTTTTCCTATAGAATTCTGCATTCTTTTCATATCTTAACAAAAGAGCCTGCTTTAGCATGTCATAATTTTCCTGATCACCTCTGCTCATTTTTGCAAAAACTTCATAAGCTGCCCCACGAAGTCCTTGAGATAACTTTAAGCTCCACCTTTCTCTCTCTAACCCATATGTGGTAGCTAATAGTTCATACCTATTTAGGTAGCTCTCTATATCATCGTCTTTCTCAACAAAATGATCTAAATGAAAATTCATAGATGAGGTTGAGGCTCCTTGGCTAGCAGTGGCATCAGAGGCAAAGGGACTGGCACCATTTTCAGGAGCATGGCCCTGAAACTCAAACTCCCTTAGCCGTAACTCATGTTCCCTTTGTAATCTCTTATCTTCTGCTTCCCTTTCTGCAGCTAATCTCTTGTCTTCCCTTTCTGCAGCTAATTTCTTCTCTTCCCTTTCTGCAGCTAATCTTTTGTCTTCTCTTTCTGCCTCCAATTTCTTAGCCTCAGCCTCAAATTGTAACTTCTTAATTTCCCTTTCAGCCTCTAACTTTCTTTCGGCTTCAAACCTTCTTTCTTCGCGTTCAATAAATTTGTCACATTCCGTAGTGACATAGGCAACCATAACTTGCCAATCTAATCCTAACTCTTTTACAGTCTGAACAGCAGCAGATCGAAACTTGGCCAGGTCCGCCATTGTCTATCAGGTAAGTTTATACAATGTCTAACCAACAATTTAATCTCTCAATATATATCTAATGGACAACACAGGCACCGTGAGCTCAACCCTATTTAATTCCACCCAAGGATACCTTTTAATTCTTATATTCCCTGAAGTGAATTACCCCCAATATTTTTAATAGGGAAAGATTCAAAATCCCAAGAGCGGACCCCAATATATGTGGTGAAGTGGGATGTTATAAATATTTATAGGGGACTTAGTGTACTGACTGAGATCAGCTGTGAAGGTATCTATATCTAATAAGAGTAGTGTATTATAGATAACCTTACTTGCTGCCACATATATATATATATCTCAGTCAGAATTATTCTGGAATAGTGTGGTGACTACGTTGTATGTCTAGGGTATGTGTATGATGAAGTGTAAGTCATAACAACAACAGACAGATAAACAATTTAATTTATTCCACCACACTTGACAACACTGTGACACTCACATACATATAACACTCTAAAGGATATCTTAAAGGAGTCACTGATAACTTTTCAAATAACAATATGTATTCATTGCTGTTATGAATGAATATGTGTCCTGATTCAAATACAAAGGGAACCAGGAATCACAATCAATTTTACTTACAAGTTATATGTACAGAATTTATCAATATGAATATTGTAATGACATATATTATTAAAAGTATCCTATGTGTGTCAGTTGTGTAGTAGTAATATGAGGTAATACTGGTTTTGTTTTGTTCAAGCTCTGTTGGTATTTGTCATCATGACTTCAATAGTTTGTCTTTGTAGGAACTAGTATTGGAGATGTTCTCAGTTCCTGATATTAAAACAATTTAACTCCCCTCTTAATGTTATTTTTACAAGGTCATTTTAAGCTGGGGGTACATAATTTTGAGCTCAGCTGGCCACATCAGCTTATCTTGCGTGATGGCGGCAGGAAAAGACTCCTCTGCTCGATTCTCCCCTGGGCTCTGGAGACACCTCACTGATAGCTAAATGGACCAAGGAGTATGCTGTCCGACTCTGGATTCAGCAAAGCTCTGACCAGGTGCTGCTTAATACCATCAAGACCACGGTCCCTGAAAACAAGAAGGATGTACCTTCTACTTCATAACTAATTTATACTCTCTTTGTACACTGAGCACAATACATCACAAACATTGAGTTCAGAGCGTTCGGCCAACTGTCAGCTTCATCTGAAATACTTTATACCAGTATTTACCTCCTTAATGGTTACCACGCCTCTGCACTTCCAGCATTATTTCTGTCTAATCAATAATCTAGGTGTCAGTGTACTGTTTGGCCATTCCATGCAGTTTTACTTTCCTCCGACACCTTCTGTTCAGGCGGGAGCATTATAGGCTTTACATCATGTTTGCTACTGAACTACACATATATACAGGCATAAATTAACAATTCACATTCAATTTTCATTAAAAGATACTGAATGTTTCAAGCTTACCACAATTCATGGAAACAAACACAGATACGTTGATTAGCGATGAATTCTGGCACAACTACTGGCACAAATTCCCATCTGCTTATGTTCCAGGCTTTTATTTAGCAAAAATATGAGCTGGCTTCAACGCACTGTTGCTTTATCAGGCTTATTTGACTAGTGGTCTCGAACTAACGCTCCTAAGTGAGTATATCAGCGAGTCTAGCCAATGGAGCCACGTTTCGACAAGTATTTGAAAAAATTTTAACTTCCTACGTCTCCCCTAACAACCAAAGATAGTATTTATAGCCCGACTAATCGCGTTTAGCCTTACATATCATTCCAGCCAATCAGTTCAAATGTAACTTGTGGCCCATTTCCCGTACAATGGTGGTGTAAAAAAAATCTACCACTGAGCGATTCTGATTTTGGGTGTTGTCTGACAGCACCATCATTTTATTTTGGCTATAACTTGTTAATTCCTAGACTATTTGCATAACGCCGTACATATTCTTTGTCAGCAAACCCTAAGGAACCCAAATATATATATTTAATAGAGCTAAGTGGCTGCGTTCAAAATATGCAATTTCTTCTACCTCCTGTTTCGAAGATGTGCTGTCTGGGTACTGTAATGTTTTCAAACGTAAACCCATCTATTGTTATCTTTCCTAATAAGCGTTTTTTGTGATTTTAAAGCCTAACTCTGGGAAGGGTAGTGAATTTATCACTGTTCGTCCGAAAAAGTTAGTGCATGTAGCCTAACACGCGTGATAGTAGTAATTGTGTATCGCGCGACGCGTGTTGGGGGTGGCATTAATAGCGAGACGCGTGTTTAATTTTGCATGCGTTCGGCTTTATTCGCCCCTCTCTCTTTCTATTTGAGTCCATCTGTTCGTTCGTTTTGGTAACGTAATATAATTAATGTTAGGATTAATTTAGGTCATTACGCAGTCTGCCTCTCAATGTTTTTCTTAGAAATACAGCACACGTTTCATTGAAGAAAGCGGGTAATAATATAGTAGGCTTTTACTATCAACGTGAAAGCGTTACAATTTGCAGACGAAGCATAAAACAAAGGGGATTTCGAGTACATTCCTTGTGACAGCACTGTTATTTTACCATTGCTCTTTTCTTTATTAGAATTTATTTGTTACGCTTTACATTTACCTTTTAATTTATATATGTGGATTAGAATATTCCACGACAGTAGATTATGAAGAAAAACCAAAACGTCGACCAAGTCCTGAAGAGGCTTTTATAGCACTAGAAACAGCGATGGCTTGGTACGAGCAAGAAGATGACAGCTGTCCTACACAGCTTCTGCTGTTGAAGAGAATGCGGGACTTAGCAGCCAAAAGGAGACTATCCAGTTTGGTGCAAAAGAGGATTCCTCATTATTTTAAATAGTGGGCTACATCTGTGCAAGTACATGTATACGTAAGTTGCGCCTGGTTTTGAATCGTTTGTAATATTATTTTGAGAACATTTCTCTTTCTTAACAAAAATAATTAATACAAGTAGTACATGCACTGCTGTGTAATGAAAGATCTTGGTGATACAGTGATCTAATACAGTGTGGGTATTATTATTACAGTACAAGTAAATATGTTTTATAGTGTATTTTCCTTGTGATGGTTAATTATTTTTAGAAATATGTGTACATGTACTCGATACATTATGTAATCCAATTATCCGAACATTTGATTATCCGAACGATGCTCGGTCCCATGGGGTTCGGATAAATGGAGTTCTACTGTATCTGATGTGTCTAAAAGTTTGTTTATTTTACTGGATCTCATAGAGTACCATTACTGTTCATTCTGTAATATAGTGCTAACCTTCAACCTTTGGGTTAATAATTTTAGGTTTTTTTTCTCCATTCGGGGAGGGTGCACTTTTTCTGCTTTATTTTTATGCATGTAAATGACTCTTTGATCTTTTCCTTTATATATTTTGATATTGTCGAGTTTAAATGGTAATAAACTGCAAAGAAACTTACCTTTGTGTGTTGTTCAGACCCATACCCATTTATCCGTAGTTTTTCACGTTTGTGTGTCTTGTTGTCACATAGTTGTGTGTGTGTGAAAAGAAACTTATCTATTCTTGATAGGGAGGTAAAAGCTGTCTTGCAACAAAGTACAGTCGTACGGATAGGCTGGAGGAAACAACCTAATCACTCCAGAGACATATCTTTCTCTCAATCTACCCCCTGTGAGAAATCTATTTTCTATACATTCTCGCGTATCTGTGACATCTACTCTACTCAGGCTGGCCAATAAAACATTTAACCTTCCCTGCGACAGTTCATCGCATGTCTTCTTTGCAGGCATCTAATTCTCCCATAATTATGGAAAAGGTGTTACAAATAGACCGACATAGAGAACTGCACAATACAGTTAAAAAGTATTTCACGAGAACAAAAATTAAAATATAGTGATTAGTACGGCTCTGGCGGGGGAAATGGAGGCCTAAAGGGTTCTTATAAACCATATTGTTATTGTTGAACAGAGTCGACATCACTGCATTCCGGGCAAACCAATAGGTGCTCTCCTTCAGTATATGTCGAAGGGTGTGAATGATAACTGTTCTTGTAACTCGCTGGCTGTACACACAACGGATGCATCCTCTCATCTCTGCCAGCCCTACGCCTGGTGCCAAATTCCTCAGTCTCAACCCCGACGACTCATCTACTGCAGTGTCACCCTCCAACAGGCAATCCTGAACTGCTCTCTTCATCTCTCCCCCACCCATATCCAGCGTCCAAACCGTGGGTGCTCTCGCTGCTAGAATGTCAGCTCTCTCACTACCGCGTACCCATGCATGACCAGGACAGTAGATCCACATCAGCTCCTGCAGATTCGAAGCTTCTAATGAATGTTTTCTATTCATGCAGTAGCAAACCATTTTGAACCTTTCGAAGCATGGACTGAGAGTCTGACACAATGATTGTCTTTGTTAATGACTCCTCAGTTAGCCAAGCTAAGGCTACAGCAGCTGCCACCACCTCCACTCCCACGCTAGAAGCCGTTATCTTGCCAGCCTCGTATAAATCATTTTACTAATGACAAATGAAAGTCAATTACATATCAACCCAAAAAGATGCGCGCCATATTTAGCATCGTGCAGTTTAATGCAAAGGCCTGAAGATCTCGACTTTTAAGTAATTTCCAGACTGCAACAAAACGTTTGTGTGGGACAGGACGGGAGACTTAGAATTATATAGTACTAGTAAATATACTTGTCAAAACAATGACTGGGAAATAACTAAAGCTAACGTCTTAACCTTTCAGCATCTGCAGCACATTTAGAAGACTAGAGAACTCATTTAGTTGATTCTAGATGAGGTTATTTTACTCATATTTGATAGGTGTGAAGAAAAAAATTATATTGGCTTTTTTTATCATGGGATGTAATGTATCCTCTTCCCTGTCGAAGGGGGGATAAAAAATTATGTTGGCTTTTTTCAAGGGATGTAATTTAACCTCCGTCGAAAAGAAACAATTAAACGGCCAAAAACAAAATAATAATAAAATATATTTACATTTTTTGACTTTTAACTATATGTTTTTTATTTATTGTTTACAATCCACTTCCAAATGTGGTGCAAAGACGATGCGCGCTATACAAAGCGTCGTGCAGCTTAGTGCAAAGGCCAGAAGCGCTCGACTTTTATATAATTTTTATACTGCAACAAAACATTTGTGTGGGACGGGACGGGGCATTTTTAGAGAATTATATAGTATAATAACTGAACCCGTTGTCGTGAGGTCTGATTCACAACACGTTATTCTGACCAAACGGTACGCCATACTTTATGACAGTATATCCTTGACGGACCAATGAAATCGCACCTTCATGTATAGTGTTTACAAACGTACTAGGCTAACAATGGCGAGCTCAAATCCGTGTAACCTTGATTCAATTGGAGGTAAGCTACAGACTTATGAGCGAAGTACAGCCTGGCAGAGGTCAAGAATTCACTAATAGAAATGTTCAATTAATAGAGTGTGCAAAAATTTCCACAGGAAGTAAAATGGTAATGGAGAAATCTCGAGTGGAATGCATCGAGACATCAGGCAAGTCAACAATTTTGCTGTTTAGGCTACGCCTAGGAAAAGATGGTAGTATGATAATAAAAGACCCTTACCTAGAAAAAGAAAGAATAATAGAGAGAGTATTTTAAGCCTAAGATGAAGGAAATCGGTCCAGGAATAAGGAGGATATGTAGATTACTAGTTTTTCATATTTGCACATCTGGACAAATGTGTGCCTGTATTTTGGAACGCAAACACACTTTAGCAGTAAAGCTCCCTCTGTCGTTCGGCCTTGGCCTATATATAGGACGTGTCCTAAATGGAAAGCAATCCATAATAAAAATTCAAAAACAGCGAAAGCGCCAGTTCTGTCAGAGAGAGACTTCTTTGCCTTCTGCATCTGAGAGCAGACTGCGTGACCATTAACAGCTCGACTGTATGTACTTGAGGGTAAGACAGAATGTATAAATAAATAAATAAATATAAATATATATAAATAAATAAATAAATAAATAAATAAATAAATATATATATATAAATATATATATATATATATATATATATATATATATATATATATATATATATATATATATATATATATATATATATATATATATATATATATATATATATATATATATATATATATATAATTATAGTTAATTAATTAACTTGTGCGTTAGGAAGTGTGTAAATGTGTTTGAAACTACCGTGTAATTCCTGGAGGCTAAACTAAGCCTGTGTATATTTAAATAAATTAAGAATGGAAGCAGAAAGGGTGTCCATGATTTTAGAAAAGCATTTAAAGAATTATTTCTTGATGGAATGGGACACACATCAGGAACGAAGGAAAGGATGAAAGGAATTGTATTACTGTATTGTTTAAGCTATTACTTAGTATTTTACACAAGACCTAATAATTGTATGGAGGCGGATCATGGACAAATGGCTCTAACTAAGGATTTGGAGGAAAATTGTATTCTGAGTGACCTGGATTGTGTTGTTACTGATATATTATGCCCTGCGCGTCTACTTGCACACTGTCTGAAACTGTCTCTCATCCCCTGCAACTGTAATAGATGGATAGTGATAGACAATATAGTGGTTTATCAAATATGTTTCAGGTTATATCCTGTCATCCAAGTACACGCTAAATAGTCAGCCACTACTGCAAGAACTAGTGGTGCGAGCGCCCTTGTTGTTCATAGGGACAGCCACCAAGTATCCACTGCCTGGAGGAATCTCGTGTGACTTTTCCTTCCATGTCAGAAGTGTGACAGGCTTCAATTTACCTGATAAGTGGCCAAACAAGGCTACTGTTCAGAGTAAACCAGTCAAACCACTAGTAAAGACAGTAATAGCTAATGATGACATCTGTTTGGGCATGGTTATAGCCAGTATAAACAATCATTCATTAAATGTGAGATCAGATGAGTCTTTTTTTTTTTTTTTTTTTTTTTTTTTTTTTTCGTACGCCCGCTAATACTCGAGGCGAAATCTCAGGTTATTGTTTAATGTCTAACCTGACATTGATTTTACGTGAGTATCCGTTTTTCTTGTACAGAGACAGGTGTCCCTCGCCATTCAGGCAGATACTCTCCGATTTCGGAGGTACCCATTAGAGCTGGGTCGGCTCAGGAGCCGCCAATCCCTGGTCGACGACACTTCTTCAAATGTTTTCGCCAAGTCTCGAGTTAATCCAGTCCAATTCCCGGTCGACGAAAAATCCTCAAATGCCGTCGCCCGGGTTTGATCCTGAATCACCCGGTCGCCAGAGCGGTGTTGTAACCACTACGCTAGCGCGGCTCCCAAGATGGGTCTTAAGATATAAATATATTACAACCAGAGTGAGTTCAACCAAGAGAGAAGAACTTTCTACAAATTCAGAGACTTTTGATACATTTGAACTATTTTTATATGTTTTATTTATTTAAATGTTGTAATTAAAATTTGATTTCCTTGAAAGATTTTCAACCGCCGCAGGCGACCTTTGTCTTTACTGACTGTGTGTGGTGCACCACTCTGAGTGGGGACCTCCCAGTACCAAAGACTGCTGTGCCTGTCTCAGATTTTGCTCCTTTCCTCGGACCTACGGGTCCTGAGAGTTCCTCTATAAATGCCTTTGTGCAGATGAGGAAGGACATTCCTCGAAACCTTCGGGTATATGAGGCTCTGTCCATTTTGGCTGGAATGACGTCTCGGTGGTTCGGAGGTTTTATAGCGAATATGAGTGCACATGAGGGCAAGTTCGGGCACAATGGGCTAATCACCTGTTTGCCAAGTCTCTTTGATTACATGTCTGCCCTTGGGCCTTGTGCACTTGGGTCCCCTCTACACCTCGTTTCACGGGGTAGAAGAGGAAACGATTATGAGATGATGAGATGAAAGATTTTCAAACAGAAAAGAAAAACTTGTAAAAATAAATTGTAAATATTTACCAGCAGACTTACTTAATTATTTAAGTTAAGTTACAGTTCTTGTAGGTAGATAGTTTAGTTAATTCCCCTAGAAGAACTATTAATATTAACAGAGGAGGATCTTGAGAGGAGCATGTAGGAACTTAGAGTAATACATTACCACCTTCTCTAGGAACTTATACAGCTTGATCCTACCTTTGATGTACATACACCCTTACTCTTTTCAGAGAAGGGGGTATTACTTATAAGACCAGTATCTTATCTGGCACTATCCTGGTATCACCTGATACAACTTTGTGTCCATGATACTTAATAATTTCAATAACATCTACCCTCTCGGGACACCCGTCAATATTGACAGGTTATTAATTATAGTGTGTTGTTTCTGTTGCATGTATTACAGACAGTACTATCACCACTGTCGTCATTTAATTGCAAGCGACCTTCATTAGATACTTGTAGTGAAAATTATATGGATGTTTTAAATATGAAGACATGGAGTAACCTTACCTAAATGACATGTGGAGCAGTAATAATGATATAATGGACCGTAAATTGACTAAATAACTAACATTTCTTTTATGACAACATGTCTCGTAATTGTTCGCGCACCTTTTAAAATCTTGCCCTGGTCGACTTACTGCCTCTGAGAAGCCATGGTCGACTTACTGCCTCTGAGAACAACGTTTGAATTTTGACGAAACTCCAGTTCATGTAGTGTTTATCAATCGTGTTGTTGGCTTCTTTCCATAATCAAACTGTTCATGCACACCTTCATTTGCTCACTTTTTCTATTTTCGGGGAGTACATATAAGGGGAAACAATACAATTATTGTTTAACTTTCAACCACAGTTGCACCCCCTTAGCTGTGTCTGAAAGTTAATGTACTCTCTCGAAAATAGAAAAAGTATGCAATGACGGTGTGCAAAATGTGACTGACCGACCGACCGACCGAAGTACTTACGGCGGGTATTATGGTATTGAAATAATAGATTATTCTTAGCTCGGCAGCGTTGGCGTAGCTGGCGAGTCCATTTTAGGGCTTTACACTAGCAGATATATAATGTTAGTCCTTTTCAGGACTTAGTATCTATCAACACTGATCGGGTTAGCAGTGAACGTTCACTTATTTTTGGATGGTAAATGCACTCTGATATAACCAAACAGGTTGAAAGGAACGCGCCTCGCCACAAGAAGGCAAAAACCGAACCAAACCAAAAAATAATAATAGATACAGGGACACTGCGTAACTAATTATAACCCATTAGAAATTGCACGATTATCTTTCTTCATCACTTAATAAAAAATAAAGTCAACTCCTACCTAAAAGCTCGCATTCACTAGTCTCCTTTTGATGTTCTATTATTGTGCCCATGTTTTAATAGTGTATGTATCCTTACGTTAGGAAATAATGGCATGCTTGACCTCCTTTCACCCGTCATGCTCTAAATCGTTTTGTTCGTTGTTCGTTCGTTCGTCGACTATATTGCTGTTATACCCTGTTCAACCAAAGCGGTTATAATTGGGGTATATTGTGCATTAGGTTCTTCTATGCTAGCCGTTGTTAGTCCTGAAAAGAACTGGTCCTAAAAGGACTGGTCCCAAAAAGGACCGGTCCTAAAAAGGACCACTAGCTGACTGTCTGTATTCCTCTTCGTTGTTTGTCTGTTCGTTGTGCTGTGGCGTGTTCTATAGTGTTTTTCATTTCCTGCCTCACTATCTGGCTTGTATGGTTTTGTTTGTTTTTGCCCTCCTCGTTTCTGATTCTTGTGTCTTCCTTTTCTCCTGTATCTGAGACAGCGCTTTTTTCTATTATTGATGGGGATTGCTTTTCTAGCGTTTCCTCGATTAGATCTTCGTCATACATTCGTCTGATTGGTCGTTCGTTTTAGTTTCTCGTGTGTTAGATGTAATTTCCACAATGGCTATTCTTTCTGCTTCTATTCTTTTGAGTATTTCTGCGTTTTCTTCTTTCAGTTCTGTCAGCTTCTTGCCATCTATTTCTATTTGTTGCTGGTTTCTTTTCATGTCGTCCATCATATGCCTAATGCTCTGCAGATCTATTACATCTTTTCCACTGTCAGTTTGATCTTCGGGAGTCTGCCTGCTTGTGTTCTCGACCCGGAGTTTCAGTTTAATTTTTTAACTTCCGCTGTCAGCTGATGTAGCTGTCTTCTATCTATCGTGCGCTGTTTGTCTGCAACATCCGCAGCCACTGTGTTTTGCATCTTTGAAAAGGATGTTTTTGGACACAGCTTCCTTCAGGATGTTCTTAGTTTCCTGAAACACAGGGCAGCCTCGGTACCTTGCCCCGTGGTTTCCGTGGCAGTTTGCACAGGTACGGTTTGCATTCATGGCCTTGTAATTTAGATTCTCCATCGCCTTGGGACAGTCACAATAAGGATGGCTCCCCGCACAGTAACGGCAAACTGTATCGCTTCTGCACGTTTTCTTTGTGTGGGAAAACTGCTGGCAGTTAGAGCACTGCATGACCGGAGGGATATATGCTTCTGTCCTTTTTGAAGTAGTTTGGAGCGTCAGTCTCTCAGGTCTTGTCGATCCTTCAATAGTTATTACAATCAGATTTGTATCTTTCTTGTCCCAGGTTTTTAGCCTTTCGACCTGCGTGATTTTGACATCTGCGTTTTCGGTTTGTAGGTAGCTGTGAACCTCGCTTGCGGGCCATCTGGTATCAACCCCTCTTATGACCAACTTCTTTGTTGTCTTGGATGTTTCCACCACTACTTTTATATGGTGGTGCAGCTGGACTTCTTTTGGACCGGACTCCAGTTCGATCATTAGCAAAGTGGTTGTTTCAGTGTTGTTGAGGGAAAGCACGACTCCCTTTTCGTGCCTCCCTACTTTAGCGATGCCTCTCCTGCCAGTTATTACCTCGAGGATACCGATCACTTTATCGTCGGGTAAGGCCCTGACTGAGGCCTCACCTCCAGACATCTGGGTGATCTTAACGATCCTCTCCTGTATTGTATCTGTGTTGTTTGACTTGTTAGCCTTTATCCTTTGTTCCCTTCTCCGGGCTTGGTTAGAACATGAATCATGTTCCTGTTCAGTGTTAGACGGAGCCTTTTCTTGTGCCAGAGCTTTTGAGTTGTTATCAGTTGCTGTTCCATCCTGACTAGGTCTGGTCGTTTGCGTCTCGGGGTTTTCGTTGGCTTGCATGTCAGAAGCTGCTTCTATTATTGCTTCTTGTAGAGAGAGCCTAAGGAACTCGTCGCGTCTTGAATTCTGCGTAGTGTATCTATAATTGTCTCCGCGATATCTTCTGTGACTTCCTCTTGAGCATGTACCTCTCTGTGCTGAAGAGCTATCTCTTCCAAATCCTTCTTAGTGTTTGAAGATGGGTCAGCTGTTCTGTCCGGGTGGCATTTTTTTGTTTTTTTTGTTAATTTCCTGGTTGTTGTTCAGCGCTGGTGGGCTGGTGTATACTTTCCTCTTCTTGGCGCTTGGTTTATTTCGGACCATTTTGACTATTGCGATCGGTGGAGGTGATGATTCAATCGGTTATCGGATGAGCAGTGATCGTCGATCCTGTCTCTCCTAAATCGTTTCCGGTGCAGTATTTCTTAAGTACTCGCTCTCGTTCTCATAGATAGATAGATAGATAGATAGATAGATAGATAGATAGATAGATAGATAGATAGATAGATAGATAGATAGATAGATAGATAGATAGATAGATAGATAGATAGATAGATAGATAGATAGATAGATAGATAGATAGGTAGATAGATAGATAGGAAGATGGGTGGGTGGGTAGGTGGGTAGGTAGGTAGATAGCTAGCTAGGTAGGTAGGTATGTAGCTAGCTAGCTAGCTAGCTAGGTAGGTAGGTAGGTAGGTAGGTAGGTAGGTAGGTAGGTAGGTAGGTAGGTAGGTAGGTAGGTAGGTAGGTAGGTAGGTAGGTAGGTAGGTAGGTAGATGTTTGTTTCTTGGAAAGGAGAGGTCAAACATATACATACACAATTTTGGTTTTGATTTTCTCTGTTTGGACTGAGTGTAGGGGTGAAGAAGGCACTATACTGTTATGAATTTATTACACAATCATCATCATCATCATCAAAATCGATAATTCTCGCCGTTTGTACATCCATCACATCTAAGGAATGCAACTTTGGTTGAAAGTTAGATATTCATTGTATGGTTTCCCTTATATGTACTCTCACGAAAATAGTAACACTCAACGAAAAAAAGTTGGTGTGGAACCCAGTTTCATTCCGGAAACGGATTTTTAACTCATCATTTTGTTAAAATATAATCATAAAATTAAGTTTCTGATTGTTTCTTCAAGACAAAATTTTAATTTAAAGTATTGCCGACTTATTATTATGTATGAAAATGATAAGATGGCTGCAAAACGAGCTGCAGATGCTAAAAGGAAGAGACGATCGCGTCAATCACAACGAGCAAGCGAGACTCTAGAAGAAGCAACAATACGACGACGACATGAAGCGGCACAAAGACAAGCACAGCGTCAGTCACAGCGAGCAAATCAGTCTGCAGAAGAGCATGAATCTTAACGCGCTGCAAAAACTTTTCGCATTCGTCATTATTGACGGGTTATTGCTAATATATATACTAATTATAACAAATTGAGGGCTGAACGGGATACTTTGTTTTAAAAAAAATCAAATCCTCGTCTGGTTTAACGCTAAAATATACACATGCAGATTGAAAAGTCACTTCCTATTCTTGAATTATTATTTCCTCACTCTTAATGTATTAATTTATATGAAACAAGTCACAATAAAGAATTTTATTACGATGTAAACTCTATGTCATATTAACATTACAACTCATTGTTGAATCCGCTCTTTTGAAGGCATGACATCATAGCGGGCAGCTTTTTGTATTGTTTATTGTAACGACTCTTTATTAGTAATTTTAGACTTTATTTTATTTTTATTTTATTTCCGGGAAATATATAAGATACGATGGAAGGAAACTCTATACAGAGCGATACAACAGGAGGCAACCTGATCATCAGAAGTGGTCCCCCCCCGTCGATCAAGTGTTTCGGCCCCTTAATCTCCTTTACACTCTGGGGGGGGGGGGGGGGGCCACCTAGGTCATGACTTCCAAGTGTCAGCCTCCTGTTTTCAAGTGCGGAGAATTGAACCCACTCCGCCTTGGTTGCAGCTTTAAAATTCACTTCTTTTTTCTGCTAGCTGGAGGCAAATGTGAAAGTAACCCCTATTTTGAAAACAAATTACTGTCTAGAGTTCCATAGCCCGTTGTGGTTGTTCCACAGCCAGCACGATGCCTTTTCCACAGTTTCACTGAGCCTCTAAAGTGACCTTGTTCTTGATGTCCCCTCAACCCCAACAGTTTTTATTTGTTCAGTTACCACTGTTGCTCTTTGTTTTACTATTGTTTAATATTAAACCCAGGGCCAGGTTAAGAACTCTGGAGGCCCTAAGCTGTTATAATATTTTGGGGCCCCTCTCCAATCTTCTAAGAGGTGATACTAGGAAAAAAATGAATTTCAGGTAAATGTTTTTATTCCGTTTTTATTAATATTTAATAATATTTTTAAAACAAACAAACAAACAAACAAGTGTTTGTTACAGCCACGAGATTTTGTTAGACGTAGAGGGCCCTTGCAAAGAAAATAGAATTAAAAAAGGAAAAAAGCGTGGAAGTAACTAATAAACTAACTGGTGTACAAATACTATTACCCTGCACGCACGAGCTTACTATCGTGGACATGCCTTTGCTGTAGAGCTCTGTGCGTTATGACTCCCTCGATTTTTTTTTTATCCGCGGGGCCCCTATACGCCCGGGGCCCTAGGCCAATGTGTATTAGGCCTAATGAATAATCCGGCGCTGTGTATACCCAATAGATAAATGTGAGGCTATAAAAAAACTGTTAATACAAATTGACTTTACAATCACCAGGTAGTATTTCTTTTCTTTACTTGACTGAGTAACTTTGTTTTATTACACTGTATACACACATTTTGGTGCCTTAAATTTTATAGCTGTTCTTGGGTAATTTTGGGTTGCTGATTCCAAAAATGTAATCAGATTTTTTCTATCAGCTCTGGTTTTTGAGATAACTAAGAATGACCATATTAGTAGGGCAATTGTTATGTACAATCCTAGAGTTAGGTGCTATCAGTGGCATTTTGACTTTAGTCTGCATTCATATTATATGTAATTACTGTGCATATATTACCAAAAATGTAATAAAACTTTATCACTAGCACTTGTTTAGTCAACACGCAAAAAGGATCTTTTCGAGGACTTCCTGGAATGTGATATGCCCGGACAGTCACGCTTAAGGGTCCAACAGTAATCTGCCATCATGTGGGCATCCCAAAGTCCCTGGTATCTCTCTTCCATTGTTTTTATATCTTGGTGAAATCTTTCACCTTGCTCCTCACTAAAGTCGCCAAGATTCTCCGGAAATAAATGTAAATGGTTATGGAGGTAGTGCAATTTTATGCTCATGTTGCATCCAAGTTCACAAAAAACTCGACAGCATGTTTCCAACTAATTCAGAATAATTGTCTGCTTTAAAGTTACCCAGAAAGTTTTGCACAACTAAAACAAATGATGACCAGGCTGTGGACTCTGTTTTGTTCATGGAATCAATAAAATTTGGATCGTGTATTAACTTTCTAATTTGAGGTCCATCAAAAATTCCAGCTTTAAGTTTGTCTATGCTCAATTCTGGAAACTTTCTGCATAAGTAATTAAAACAGGTACCATCTTTGTTCAGTGCTTTAACAAATTGCTTCATCAAGCCAAGCTTTATATGTAATGGTGGCAGTACAACTCTGTTTCGATCAATGAGAGGCTTATTGGCAATATTTTTTTCTCCAACTTTAAATTCATCCCTCAACGGCCACTGTTTCTTTGTCCAGTGCATATCTTTTGCCCTGCTATCCCACAAACATATCAAGCATGGATATTTGGTGAATCCCATTTGCTGGCCAAGCAAGAAGTTCATCATTTTAAGATCTACACAAACCATCCAGTTATGTTCTAAATACTTCAATTTTTCCAGAACTGTGCTTATTGTAGCATACTCCTCCTTCATTGTAGTAGAATGAGCAATTGGAATTGAGCCATATTTGTTACCATTGTGTAAGAGAACACCCTTCAAACTTCTTTTAGAGCTGTCAATGAAAAGTCGCCACTCATCTGGTGTATAACTTACACCCATTTTGTTAACAAGACCTCCTACATTAGTACAAAACACAAGGTTGTTTTCTTTACAAAAGAATGGAATAAAACCTTGCTCTCTGCTGCGATAAAATGTAACCTTTGTTTCAGCAGTCAGTAATTTTTTTTCTTTCAATCTTGAAGCCAAAAGTTCTGAATATTCCATGGAGAGATATAGATCTCGGATTAGATCATTTAGTTCAAGCTGGTCGAAGCGTTGAGCATCTGAAAAATCATCTTCAAATCACTATCACTGTCACTTGTCGTTCCACATGCCACTGCTGTCTCATCTTTGTGGTGAATTAGTTGTTATTATTGGTTTCAATATTATATTAATGGTATCTGGTGTGAGGTCAGCTATGCAAGTCCCTGAGGTTTATTAAATACAAATAAGTTTACAGGGTACTTGTCTGCTTCCACCACGACCTCACCCGATTATATATCTTCCCCTACAGAAATGTATTGGTGTGTGTATGTTGTCTAGCAAGTGTCTAGGGTATATGCACTGTGATGAAATGTATGAACAAGACAACAACTACACCTATTACTAATAAACAATGATTAAACAAGTCACTGAGTAAAGTTTGGAAGGTAACTTATTTTTTTATAATTTATTTTCCTGTATCTAGTTATGCTTCTGACACAGGAATAATCAACTCAACATGATAATGAAATTATTTACAACTAATTATTTTACAACTGTCATTGAGTCGGTGTTATCCCACAATTACTTATATATTTCAAGCTGGGAAAATGTCAAGTATTTCTTGCTCCTAGAAAAGGGTACAAGTTTATTGAACGTTTTTGTTCCTCACTGTCTGATACTCTATCTTTTGGGAAAACTGAGAGAGTGGAGTGTTTGTGATATCAATTTCCCAGACAAGTCTTATCTGAGGTATCTGGAACCAGGCTGGTTGAAGTATGTATAAACGCCAGCATCCACTGCCAAGACACGCTTCTGCTTCTATAGGTGAATCACTGTGTAGGCACTCAGTAGTTAGGTCTCACTGCATACTTTAAGGACAGGTGTTAGGTCACCTGGGCTCACTTTCACTCGTAGATGAAACTCTGGAACAATACAAATGTGTCCCACTCAGCATCTAATAATCTCTCTCTTTCATAATTCTAACATGGCAATATCATCAGACATCAGTATGGTAACTAAACAATTAGTTAACGTTCTCAATTTGGTTGGTACCCCCTTCTGGATAAATAACTTTCAAACCACCGTTTGACATTTTCCTTGATAAAGGAAACATTTTACATTAATACTATCAAGTCATGTACAATCACGGTGACTTGCTGAAGAAGACGGCCAGTGATCTTCCTGGTCTTATGTCATAACACAACTTTTTCTTTTCATCCTAAATATTTAATTTTCTTTTCTACCCATATGGCAGAAAGCCTGCCTGGCTTTTCTACACCAGGTTAATACTGTTTCCTAACAACGCTGTGAAACAACACAGAGTTTTGATGTAGCTTCCCTCCAGATAAATGTTTCCCCTTTTAGGTTCATACAGAGTCGATAATGCATACATGATACAAATGACAATATAAATGTTGATATAAAGGTTTTCATATTTACCGCAATCAAAGAAATTTTATACACCAAAATAGGGCGATATATGGAAACAAATCCAGATCGCTGACTGTGCAGAATTAGCAAACAAGACAGTACTCTTGCCTTGTCTATAACAACACGTCTTTAGTGTAAGAAATTTTTCATCTAGTGGCCCCCTATACCCAATACTAATTGGTTTTATATAACCGTTTAGTCTAGTACACTACAGCCAATCATAGACTGTTTAATGAATAGCGTCCCTTTTCAAATAAAACTGACCTCAAATATTCAAATTAAGGACTCCTTCCACTTTTACCCCACCTACCTACGGGCGAAACTGAGAAAGATTTTCAAGTCTATCTGTCTTCTGTCCAACTTCTTTATTTCTTAATAGTTTTAAATACTCATACATACTTATTAATCCTGCTGTTATCTATTCACAGTCAGTACATATTTATTCTTTTATGTCTTTCTAATGCCTAGTATCGTGTTGTTTCCTACAATGCTTCAATTAAAACATTTTCTCTCCTATTCCATTCAGTACGGCATTTTCAAAAGAAAAAAAATATAGGACGTTAACCTTAATTTTTTTTTCCTTTTATTTTAAACTACCTTATCGGACGTTAACCTTAATTTTCCCTTTTATTTTAAACTACCTTATGCATGCAGCACATTGCGTGTGTGTATATATCGTCTGCCAAATCCAACCGTGTGAATATATGTCCAGAACGCGGGTCGAGAAAAAGGGGGTCTTTCGAACGCCCGTCATGGTATTAATGTTAAACCGCGGCAAATCGTTTAGGCCCTTACTTTGGTATGCAAATTGAACGTGCTGTGGAATTTAGCGTTTGTTCACACAGATTTTACTACACACCTCCTTTCCTAAAACATGCATTCACTGCAAGTTATTATCTGTGAGACAATTAGCGTAAACAAAGTACTATTCCCTAGGTTTTTCCTGATTTGCCTCACAAGGATGTCTACTCAGGAAATCCGCTCCCACGTTTTCCGAACCGGGTATATATTCGATGGAAAATGTATAAGGTTGGATCAATAAAGACCACCTTAATAAACGTGCATTTTCATGCTTGGCCTGAGATAAGAACACTAAAGGCTGGTGATCTGTTTGCACCACAAATGACCTACCATAAAGATAAATTTGGAACTTTTTTTATGGCCCAGATCAATGCTAAACACTCTTTTTCACTTGTAGAGTAATTTTTTTTCGCTTTGTTTAACTTGCGGCTAGCATAAGCAACTGGGTTCAGTTCTCCATCCTGTGAGGTGGACCTCTGTAACAAAGTGGCCCCTAATCCTATGTTACTCGCATCCGTTCTCACCACAAATTCCTGACTTAGATCAGGCAATTTCAATATCGGCTTGCTAGTGAGTTTATCTTTTAACTCTTGGTATGCCAATTCACACTGCGCTGACCAAATGATTTTTTCAGGTTGACCTTTTCTAGTTAAGTCTGTCAGCGGTGCACAAATAGAGTTAAAGTTCTTTATGTATTTTTGATAAAATCCACATAAAGATACAAAAGACCTCACATCTTTTTTTGGTTTGTGGCCTCGGTGCTTTTTGTAATTTCTCCAGGTTCTTGGGGTCAGGGGTCATGTTTCCTTGATACACTGTATGTCCCAAGAATTCGAGTTCTTTACACCCCACACTACATTTGGTTGGTCTAGCCGTCAAATTTGCTTCCCTGAGCCTATCAAATAGCATATTCAGAGAGTTTATGTGTTCTTCGAATGTCTCAGTAGCAATAAGAATGTCGTCCATGAAATTGGTTATACATGGGCTATTCAGGGGATCCAATAACTTGCGCATCATTCTGGAAAACACACTCGGGGCGTTTTTCAAGCCAAATGGTAACATGTTGAATTCATAATGGCCTTCCGATGTGCTAAATGCCAGATAAGGTCGAACCTCAGGCTTCACTGGAATTTGGTAATAGCCTTTGCTCAGATCCACCTTAGAAAAATATTTTGCCTTATTCAGCCTGGCAAACAGCTGATTGGTATCCGGCAATGGATCCACCTGATTTTCTGTGATAGCATTCAGTTTTCTGTAATCTATACACAGACGGTGTTCTCCAGAAGGTTTCCTTAGTAAAACCACACTGGAACTGTAAGGAGATTCACTGTGAGAAATGATTCCTTCCTTTAACAGATACTCAATTTCCTCCTTCAAAGCTTTCTCCTTAGCGAAAGGAATGGAATAGGCCCTCATACAGATGGGTGTTGGGTCTATTACTTTCATGTCATACTCTAATAGATTGGTAGCCCCCGCTTATCTGTTAGCACGTCTGTATGTTCAACCAGAACCTTTTGAACCTGCTCCCTCTGGGCTTTAGTCAGGTGCTTACTGATCTTCACCTGTGCCTGTGTTTCCTCTGTTTTTAAGGGATACTCGTGAGAGGCGAGTGGTTCTTTTTTCATTCCTGTGGCTATCGACAAGGTCATGAGATGTGTCTCATCCTGGATCTCTCTTTCCAGGTATTTCTTTAAGAGATTCACATGATAAATTTTCTCCTTACCTTTTTTGTCGATTTTATAATTAGTTCTAGATATCCTTTCTAGAACCGTGTATGGCCCTTGCCATCCAATTTGTAACTTGTTACTGCTGCCGGGTAGAAGAAGGAGCACCTTCTCTCCCACATTAAGCTCTCTATCCTTAGCTTTCTTGTTAAAGTAAGCAGCATGTTTCTTCCTGGCTTGTCTGAGATTGTCATTTGCCAGTTTCCATCCAGTTTTAAGACGAGTGGTCAGTTCGTTCACATAGTCATAAGATGAGGTAACAGTTTCCTCTGCCTTCTCATCAGTCCATGTCCTTAACAAGGTTACATATGGATCTTGTCATGGCCTCCCAAATAGGGTTTCCGGTGCCATTCCGGTCGAATTTCTAATGAACTTTTTATTGGCCTCCCAAATAGGGTTACCGGTGCCATTCCGGGTGAAGTTCCAATGGACTTTTTATTGGCCTCCCAAATAGGGTTTCCGGTGCCATTCCGGGTAAAGTTCCAATGGACTTTAAAATTTACAAATTTATTTTTCATAGCACATGTCAGGTCCTTAACATTGAAAGCCTTGTAATGAGGACGTTTTTGCCTTGTATCATGACTTACAAATCGTCCACTACCAATTCTTTTCTGGGGTTTTTCTCCCCACTTAAGATTCTTGGTGAGAGATCTCCTCTGTACATTTTCTTCCTCCAGTTCACATAATTCCGACCGAGGAATTGTCGGCTTATTCTGGGGTAGAATTACTCTTTGTACTCTATTCATAGTGGCCATGTTAACACATTCAAGTGAAGACTGGGTGTGAAAAGGGGGTTCCCATTCCACTTTGTCTATATTTTTAATTCTATTGTCAGGCCTAAGTTTGCTCCGTGGCGTTTCTAGGTCCTGATTATTATTTTTCCCACTTGTGGGTGTTCCCTCATGCAATATGCCACATGCTTTTACAAAATTCTCAATGTCGACATTTATGTCGGGCCAATAGTATTTTCGAGCAACTTTTTGGCAGATGGTACCTACTTTCTCGTGGTCGCCATCTTTTCCAACATGTAATCTCCTAATTACATCTGCCCTATATGCCTTTGGAAGGACCAGCTGTCCGTGACCAATGGATCCAGTTCCAGCCTTCCTATATAACAGTTTATTCTTCATATAGTAGTCTCCTTTCGTAGGAGGTGTATGGCACTTAGGTAATTTCTTAAAACACGGGTTGAGTGACCTATCTTCCGCCTGTGCCTTCCTCATCTCCTCTGGATGAGTATTTATGGGTTCATCCTCCTCCTTTCGTGACTGTGACCTGGTCTGCACTGTTGCCATGATCACAGGTTTCCTGGGATTCCCCAAGAATACATAACGACACCCCAATATCAGAGGATAGATGGGTTCGTTTATCACGGCTGCCTTGATTACTCCTTCCACATAGCGAGTTTTTACACAGATTCTAGCAATGGGAAGTGTCATGGTTGCTACGTCCTTGGTTGCGGCTTGGATCTCCACGGTTTCTGTGGTGTATTGATCTGCTCGCACCAGGTGAGAACTCACGACTGAGTCATAATCTAAACCTGTATCGTAAAGGCACCTAATGGTGACACCATTACATACAACATCCTCACAAACTGGGGGGTGGTAAGGTTCCTGCTGTCCAATAGGTTTAACCTTTTGTCCCTTTCTCCCCGTTTTCATTGCAGCAAAGTTAGGAGGTTTTCGAGTACACATTGTGGTGTCATGATTATTTTTCTTGCACCACTTACACCATTTATTTCCCTGAGGAAAATGTTTCTTATCATTCAATTGCGAGTTTCTATCTCGTTGGTCAAACTTGGCTTTATCATAATAGGCTTTACCCTTGTTAAATTTATCTCTGTGCTCAAATTTAGGTTGATTTTGGTTTTGTGGAGCTTTATTATGGTCTATAGGCTTCTTCTTTAAACTTGCTATCTCAGACTGGGCTGCCTGATATCTCTCAGCCACATTTAAGATCTCCCCCAGCCTCTCAGCACCCTGTTCCGTGAGAAATTTTCTCAGGTCTGGAGCCATGGACTCTCTTAACTGCTCAGTCATAATCATTTCCTTTAAATCGTGGGTTTTCCCCAGAGCAGTCCATTTCTCCAGGTATGTCTCCAGGCGTGCAGAGAACTGGTGGTAAGTCTCTCCAGTCAACAGTTTGGCATCCCTAAATTTCTTTCTGTAAAATTCACTGTTTTTCTCATATCTAACTAGAAGAGCTTGCTTAAGAATGTCGTAGTCATCTTGATCATCCTTGCTCAGTTTGGCGAAGACCTCATAAGAGGTTCCCCTAAGCCCCTGAGATACCTTCATACTCCATCTCTCTTTCTCTAGCCCATACATAGTAGCTAATGCCTCAAATCTAGAGAGGAATGATTCAATATCATCCTCTTTTTCTACAAATGGGTCCAACTGGAACCCCATGGCTGAGGTTGAGGCAACTTGGCTTGCAGCAGAGTCGGAGGTGGATGAGCTACTTCCATTATCAGGAGCATGGCCTTGTAACTCCAACTCCCTTAGTCGTAGTTCATGTTCCCTTTGGAGTCTTTTATCTTCTCTCTCAGCCTCCAATCTCTTAGCTTCTTTCTCCTTCTCAGCCTCAAGTCTCCTTTCTTCTTTCTTGGCCTCCCTCTAATTTCTTAAGTTCCCTAGCATCCTCTAACATAATTCTCTTCTCTTCAGCTAATCTCTTATCTTCCCTTTCCATATACTTATCGCACTCTGATGTCACATACTGAATCAGAGCTTGCCCATCTAAATTCATTTCCCTTGCAGTCTGCACAGCAGCAGATCTGTATTTAGCCATATCCGCCATGTTATAGTTAACAATATGAAATACTATCCACTACCTTAACTAATTAACCAACTCTAAACACAAGACAAAGGGCAATGATATCTCAAACCACTCTCAAATTATTTTTACTGTTAGATTTTACAAATACTGGGACTAGTGACTCACTTAATGTAGGGTACTAAGAACCTTTAAATCCCGGAGGAGCGTCCCAATTTATGTGGTGAATTAGTTGTTATTATTGGTTTCAATATTATATTAATGGTATCTGGTGTGAGGTCAGCTATGCAAGTCCCTGAGGTTTATTAAATACAAATAAGTTTACAGGGTACTTGTCTGCTTCCACCACGACCTCACCCGATTATATATCTTCCCCTACAGAAATGTATTGGTGTGTGTATGTTGTCTAGCAAGTGTCTAGGGTATATGCACTGTGATGAAATGTATGAACAAGACAACAACTACACCTATTACTAATAAACAATGATTAAACAAGTCACTGAGTAAAGTTTGGAAGGTAACTTATTTTTTTATAATTTATTTTCCTGTATCTAGTTATGCTTCTGACACAGGAATAATCAACTCAACATGATAATGAAATTATTTACAACTAATTATTTTACAACTGTCATTGAGTCGGTGTTATCCCACAATTACTTATATGTTTCAAGCTGGGAAAATGTCAAGTATTTCTTGCTCCTAGAAAAGGGTACAAGTTTATTGAACGTTTTTGTTCCTCACTGTCTGATACTCTATCTTTTGGGAAAACTGAGAGAGTGGAGTGTTTGTGATATCAATTTCCCAGACAAGTCTTATCTGAGGTATCTGGAACCAGGCTGGTTGAAGTATGTATAAACGCCAGCATCCACTGCCAAGACACGCTTCTGCTTCTATAGGTGAATCACTGTGTAGGCACTCAGTAGTTAGGCCTCACTGCATACTTTAAGGACAGGTGTTAGGTCACCTGGGCTCACTTTCACTCGTAGATGAAACTCTGGAACAATACAAATGTGTCCCACTCAGCATCTAATAATCTCTCTCTTTCATAATTCTAACATGGCAATATCATCAGACATCAGTATGGTAACTAAACAATTAGTTAACGTTCTCAATTTGGTTGGTACCCCCTTCTGGATAAATAACTTTCAAACCACCGTTTGACATTTTCCTTGATAAAGGAAACATTTTACATTAATACTATCAAGTCATGTACAATCACGGTGACTTGCTGAAGAAGACGGCCAGTGATCTTCCTGGTCTTATGTCATAACACAACTTTTTCTTTTCATCCTAAATATTTAATTTTCTTTTCTATCCATATGGCAGAAAGCCTGCTTGGCTTTTCTACACCAGGTTAATACTGTTTCCTAACAACGCTGTGAAACAACACAGAGTTTTGATGTAGCTTTCCACCAGATAAATGTTTCCCCTTTTAGGTTCATACAGAGTCGATAATGCATACATGATACAAATGACAATATAAATGTTGATATAAAGGTTTTCATATTTACCGCAATCAAAGAAATTTTATACACCAAAATAGGGCGATATATGGAAACAAATCCAGATCGCTGACTGTGCAGAATTAGCAAACAAGACAGTACTCTTGCCTTGTCTATAACAACACGTCTTTAGTGTAAGAAATTTTTCATCTAGTGGCCCCCTATACCCAATACTAATTGGTTTTATATAACCGTTTAGTCTAGTACACTACAGCCAATCATAGACTGTTTAATGAATAGCGTTCCTTTTCAAATAAAACTGACCTCAAATATTCAAATTAAGGACTCCTTCCACTTTTACCCCACCTACCTACGGGCGAAACTGAGAAAGATTTTCAAGTCTATCTGTCTTCTGTCCAACTTCTTTATTTCTTAATAGTTTTAAATACTCATACATACTTATTAATCCTGCTGTTATCTATTCACAGTCAGTACATATTTATTCTTTTATGTCTTTCTAATGCCTAGTATGGTGTTGTTTCCTACAATGCTTCAATTAAAACATTTTCTCTCCTATTCCCTTCAGTACGGCATTTTCAAAAGAAAAAAAATATAGGACGTTAACCTTAATTTTTTTTTCCTTTTATTTTAAACTACCTTATCGGACGTTAACCTTAATTTTCCCTTTTATTTTAAACTACCTTATGCATGCAGCACATTGCGTGTGTGTATATATCGTCTGCCAAATCCAACCGTGTGAATATATGTCCAGAACGCGGGTCGAGAAAAAGGGGGTCTTTCGAACGCCCGTCATGGTATTAATGTTAAACCGCGGCAAATCGTTTAGGCCCTTACTTCGGTATGCAAATTGAACGTGCTGTGGAATTTAGCGTTTGTTCACACATATTTTACTACAATCTTCTAGCAGGGAATCCGAAATCTGACTGAAAGTTGGAATTGGTATGTCATCTCCGTGTGGAACAGGTCGCCTAGCAGAATCTAAATCTGGATATTTCAATTTTTGTGATTTTTTTCCATTAATTCCCTTAATATTCACAACACAGAAATAACAGTCATCATAGTGGTTCTTGGGCTCTCTCCAAACCATTGGAATTCCAAATTTTAAACATTTTTTTTCCCACAAGTCTACTGTCGCAGGGGTTCAACACATGTTTTGCAAACAATATGAGGAGCCCAAGACTTGTCCTGGTCACCTAGTTTTACTTTAAAGTAAGCAAAGTATGCCTTTTTCACAAAAACAGTAAAATGCTTCCTATGTTCTTCTTTGAAAGTGTACTCTCCACAAATATAACAAAATAAATGCGGTGAAAGAAAACATGCTCTTCTTGAAGATGATGCCATTCTCTGTTAGAAGTGTAATAAAATAAGTAGCATACTAACATGCATGCAGTGGCTTAAAATCTAAAAAAGGCAATTCTGGGAAGATTCTTGGAAAACTGAAACTGAGAGTAAACAAGCAGTTTTCTTATGTAAAGGACTAGACAGCAATAGTTTTTTTTACAGAGCCTTATATAGACAATATTGTAATAATACAGGGTGACCCAAAAAAAAAACGGGCCCGCGCGCACACAAATAGTGCGCGCGCGGGCCCGTTTCTTTTGGGTCACCCTGTATTAATGAAATACAAAAATGTATGTATCTCAAAAACTAGAGATGCTACAGACAAGTAAATGTGATATTTGGATTGAGCAGGCCTCATTTATGTACAATCAAGAGTAAAATTTTTGGCACCAAAAATGTGTGTGTGTGTGTGTAGGGCTGTGTTATCTATCACGTGTCAGTGTCCTTACTGATTGTGTTTTTATTCATTGTATATATATATATACCGTATAGTGTCCAAAAAAGATTGTACTCTTTTCAAAAAATGTATTCTCAGCCCCATAAAGTGGTAAGAGGATGTTTTCTTACAAAAGTAAGATCAACTCTGCAAGTTTTTAAAGAGATAGATAGATAGATAGATAGATAGATAGATAGATAGATAGATAGATAGATAGATAGATAGATAGATAGATAGATAGATAGATAGATAGATAGATAGATAGATAGATAGATAGATAGATAGATAGATAGATAGATAGATAGATAGGCAGGCAGGCAGGCAGACAGACAGACAGACAGACAGACAGACAGACAGACAGACAGACAGACAGACAGACAGACAGACAGACAGACAGACAGACAGACAGACAGACAGACAGACAGACAGATAGATAGATAGATAGATAGATAGATAGATAGATAGATAGATAGATAGATAGATAGATAGATAGATAGATAGATAGATAGGACGGAGCGAAAGACAGACAGATATTCTGACAACAATATGAGCTTGGCTGTCAGTCTAGCTATCTATTATCTTATCTAATTTGTTCTGTTCATTCATGTCTGTAGGCCTGCAAGAAAGTACGCGCTGAATACCGCTCCCCCTTCCAATGACGGGACACCTTGCAGTGTGGACGACGTAGAGGTGGTAGCAGAAGAGAGCAAGCAGGATGAAGTTGAAGTGGATGAAACAGTTGAACTCAAACGAGAGCTGGGATTAGCTGGAGGAATCTCTTTCATTGTTGGAAGTATAATCGGTGAGTTTGTCATATCATCATTTCTCCAGTGGCATATCCTGGTAATGCGAGCTAGGCTTGCTGCTACTTAAAATGAATATGTACGCCTACTATTTAACTTCTTCCCCTCTTAATTTAAAAACCAACTGTAAAGTATTGGCATTAGGTCAGGTTACCGACTGCCAGGTAAAATAATGCTTCTGTAAAGGGCCCCGACTGGGATGTAGTACAGACAATGAGTGTAAATATGAGTGTCAGTACGCGAATGCAGAAATGGTTCTGAAGAGTGGACAAGTTGGTAGTAATTCACTCATACTCTCATGGCTTGAAGTCAATAATTACTGGGACTACTGTGGTCTTTTATAATGTTTATTAAGACGCACACTTGGACAGTACGTGTATAGTTACAGGAACAAATGTCGACATAAACAGCAAAGTGTTGATCAATGGTGTATCATCTTAAGTTAGCATTCATGCTGGATAATATCATAATGGAACGTTCGTAGACAAGCATTCAGAGTTTCATAGCTTATACAAATATACATCAGGTCTTACTGACAAATCATGTCAGTTCGTAAATAATGTTCGTGGTGACTCCTAGACAGAACCTCTCTTAGCATGAGTGTAGCTTGTACTCTAGCGGAGATTCCTTTAAATAGCATTCAACAAATATCTTCTGAGTAAATGCTAAATCATCCATAATAGATTTTTCTTTCATAGATGTGATCTCTGAATCATTATCGGGTAGTAAGGGGCATCCCTGTTGTGGTAAAGTGGGATGTTATAAATATTTATAGGGGACTTAGTGTACTGACTGAGATCAGCTGTGAAGGTATCTATATCTAATAAGAGTAGTGTATTATAGATAACCTTACTTACTGCCACATATGTATACCTCAGTCAGAATTATTCTGGAATAGTGTGATGACTACGTTATATGTCTAGGGTATGTGTATGATGAAGTGTAAGTCATAACAACAACAGACAGATAAACAATTTGATTTATTCCACCACACTTGACAACACTGTGACACTCACATACATAAAACACTCTAAGAGGATATCTTAAAGGAGTCACTGATAACTTTTCAAATAACAATATGTATTCAGTGCTGTCATGAATGTATATGTGTCCTGATTCAAATACAAAGGGAACCAGGAATCACAATCAATTTTAATTACAAGTTATATGTACAGAATTTATTAATATGATTCTTGTAGTGACATATATTATTAATGGTATCCTATGTATGTCAGTTGTGTAGTGGTAATATGAGGTAATACTGGTTTTGTTTTGTTCAAGCTCTGTTGGTATTTGTCATCATGACTTCAATAGTTTGTTTCTATTGGAACTAGTATTGGAGATGTTCTCAGTTCCTGGTATTAAAACAATTAAATTCCCCTCTTAATTTTAGTTTATAATGTCATTTTAAGATGGGGGTACATAATGTTGAGCTCCATGGCCACACTCTCTTATCTTGCGTGATGACTGCAGTAAAAGACTCCTCTGCTCGATTACTTTAATGAGTTCTGGAGCCACCCCACTGGTTGCTATATGGACCAAGGAGTATGCTGTCCACCTCTGGCTTCAGCAAAGCTCTGACCAGGTGCTGCTCAATAACTTTAAGACCACGGTCCCACAATTCATGGAAATAATAAACAGTTTCGTTGACTGGCAATGAATATAGCACAACTCCGATCTGCCGATGTCCCAGGCTTTATTTTATAAAAAATATACACTGGTGCTCAACGTACTGTTTCTTAGTAGGTTTATTACAAGATGTGGCAAGGAACAGACGCTCTGAATTGAGTATATTCGTAGCTCTACCCAATCAAACCATGTCTACACATCTTTTCAAAAAAGTACCCCTTTCTCACGTTTCCCCTGACAACACAAGATAGTATTTATAGTCCGACCAATCGTGTTTAGTCTTTCATTTGTTGCGCTCCAATCAAATAGGAGTTAACATGGTAGGCTATTTCCGTAACGTAATGTTTTTTCAAACACGTTATAAAAAAATTTTATGAGCAGAAATGATTTCATGCTGTCAGGCACCCCCACTATTTTATTTTGGCCATAACTTGGTAATTCCTAGACTATTTGCGTAACGTTTTACATATTCTTTGTCAGCAAACCCTAAGGAACCCAAATATACGAATTTAATGGAGCCAATATGCATTTTCTTCTAGGATAGTCGTGCTGTTACTACCTTCTCACTTCCAAACTTGAGGGTGTCTGGGTACTGTCATGTTTTCAAACGTAAACCGGTATAATGTCATAATTCCCAATAAGCGTTTTTCAGGATTTTAAAACCTAACTCTGGTATGGGTAGTGAATTTTATCACTGTCGATTTGAAATAAAGTTAGTGCATGTGGCCTTACACGCGTGATGGCAGCAATTGTGTATCGCGCGACGCGTGTTTAGTGTTGCCCGTGTCCCTGCTTTCTGCCTCTCCCTTCTCTCTATCCTTTAGTCCATCTGTCTTTTAGTTACGCCGTGTATAAAATGGAATGAATGAAATATTAAATTTAGGTCATTGATCAGCTTGCGTATCTCAAGGTTTTTCCAAGAAATACAGTACACGTTTCATTGAAGAAAGCGGGTAATAATACAGTAGGCTTTTACTATCAACGTGAAAGCGTTACAATTGCAGACGAAGTAGAAAACAAGGGGGATTTCGAGTACAGTCATTGTGACAGCACTGTTCTTTACCATTCTTCTTTCCTTTTATTAAATTTATTTGTTAGGCTTTGCATTTACGTTTTAATTTATATATGGAGATTAGAATAATTCACGACACCTGTTCTCTGATGAATGATTGACAATAATTCGGATTCCAAGATGGCGGAGATCCTGGTCCTTAACATCGCTCACATAACAGTGAGACGACAAAACTTCTAGAAAGGTTCAAATCATAAATATATCAACGTTTCCACCAATATCAGCATAATCTGTCCTCATAATTGCTGCGTAGAAACATTATCAGTGCTGCTAGACGATATGTCGTTCTGACATATGAACGTAAGTAGATTCATGTAAACATATGCCCATCGTAAGCCTAGGAACGAACGAAGTCAGTAAAAGTATGTTTACCTTGGCATAGAATAAACTAGCTAGCACAAAAAACCCTCTCCTGGTGTTATAGAATGAATAATGGGGAACACAAAGACTAAACAGTCCTGGAAGACACTATCATCTTCCCCCATGATAACTTGAGATCACAAAATATAGGACAGCTCGACATGGCGTCTCGGCAGGCTCCATAACCGAAGGACACACTAACTTATCTTCATCCGCTGAGAGTGTAAGAACAAATAATCCAGCGTAAGAAAAATAGTCCAGCTAAGACATACAAAGATAACATGATATAAGACCTAATCGTATCAAACAGACAAGGAGTAAACCTAGATTCAGACCATAAACATTCCAATCTGTTTCTAGCCATAATAGACGTAAAATGACATAGGTCTAGATTTAAATGCTGTTCGATATACAGACACGAAACAGGAACCGATAACTCAAAGAATAAATACACATAGACTATTCTGAGTTATCTCCCATTAGCTAAGAGTCGTGAATTTTACAAATAAATATTTTTTTATCAAACACATAGTTACATTTTTCATTTGTAATCGTATCGACTGTAATCTGTGCGACATATAAAAAATATGTGCGTAACAGACTACCGCAACCCCCGGGAAAAAAAAAATGAAATTTTGTTTTCTCTGAGAGCCACATAAAATAGGCCCCCAACGCACCTATAATGCGCAGATGAGAAATATCAAGAATTTATCAAGCCAAATTAAGGCAAAGTCGCATTATAGATCGACTGGTGAGAATATATATCTCAACATCTCAGAGAAAGTATTTCTCTAAGTGTAAACATTTTCAGGGAGTTGCCACCCATGCTTACTACCATATTGGCAATGACACAATGCATACAATAATTTCAATAACCATTTCATATTAGGTATCATAAGTTCACGATTGGCAAAAGAAACATCATCAAAGAATTAGCGGTGAATCAAAATAAGTGAACCGCTAAGTATTTATACAATCACCATATCATATATTACAAATGTGTACATATTTTGATATAGAAGAAAAAGAATATCTGTTGTAAAGTTATACATGTTAGGAAAGTCCAAGATTTAACAGTTAAGTGGCATCATGTGGGCATCTCGACAGAATGTCCGCCATCACATTTTCTGAACCACGGATAGCTCGTACCGAGAAATGAAAAGGTTGAAGAGCAATTGCGTATCGAGTTGATCTCGAGCTCTTCAAGTTCTTACTTTGGATAGCCATAAGAGCTTTCTGGTCAGTTTCCACTATGAAATGCGCACCAAGAAGGAATCTTTGAAGTTTGAGAATTGACCAAACCATCGCCAATAATTCACGGTCTAAAACCGAGTAATTCCTTTCTGCAGCATTAAGTTTTCTGGATATGTACATTACAGGATGCAGAGTTCCAGAGTACTCTTGCATTAGTGCCGCTCCAATCCCAGTGGATGAAGCGTCACTACGAAGAACAAATGTCTTATCTGTAGTAGGTAACACTAAAATAGGTGGTGTTGAAAACATAGTTTTGATCTTATCTAGTGAGAATTGGCATTCATGAGACCAGTGAACCATATTAGGCGACCCTTTCTTTAGTAGTGTAGAAAGAGGTGCCATGATAGAGGACAGATTCGGAATGAATCGTCCATAAAATTGTATGAGACCTAAAAGACTTCGCACTTGCTTTTTAGTCTTAGGGATAGAGATGTTAAGTATCTTAGTGATATTATGGTCCTCTGTCTTCAGGAAACCGTGACCTACTCGATGGCCTAGGAAAGCAATTTCGCTAAAACCAATGCAAGCTTTAGATGGTTTTGCTGTCAGGTTATACTCGCGTAGGATTGATAGCAATTCAACTAACCCTGAATAGTGATCTTCCCAAGTATCGCTGAAAAGACAGATGTCGTCTAGATAAGCAATGACATCTGATCGATACGATAGGATTCGGCGCATCATGCGTACGAATGTAGCTGTTGCGTTCATAAGACCGAAAGGCATAAAATTCCTCTGGAAAAGGCCTCTAGGAGTAGAAAAAGCGGTAAACGGTTTGGCGCGTTCGGATAACGGAACTTGCCAATATCCTTTAGACAAATCAAGTTTGGTGAAAAAATGAGATTTAGAAAGCCTAGTAAGTAGCTCTTCTAATAAAGGCATGGGTTCAGCATCAAACTTCGTAACTTGATTCAGTTTACGATAGTCAACGCAAAGACGTATGTTATTGTCTTTTTTCCGAACAATAACCATTGGCGAAGAATATGTCGAAGTAGATGGTTCGATTATTTGTAAATCTATCATCTCATCTAACTCCTTTTCAACCTGTGCTTGAAAATGTATAGGGATAGGATAAGGTCTAACCCTAATAGGAGTATGTTCAGTTAGAATAATGTCATGCTCAATGACATGAGTTTGTCCAGGGATGTCAGTGAGGACATCCTGAAATGTTTGTAACATAGCCGAAACTTGTCGCTGTTCTCCTAGAGACAAATCAGGAGAAACTGTAACGTCTTTCCATGATTCACTAGAATGAAGTGGGATCATAGGAAGCGGAAGATTAACATCCGAAAAACTTGTTTCGTCATCCTGTATTATAGACAGTGATGAGTAATGACCATGTTGGACTGGAGAATCGTCCGTTGCCTGGAAAATAGGCTGTAAATAGTCAGGACGTTCATGGAATTCCGTAAACATATTGATGTGGAAGGTTTTATGCTTCCCGTTAATATCGACAATATAGTCAACATGTGAAATTTTCGATATTATATCGTACGGACCTTTCCAAGAAATAAGGAGTCTGTTTTCACGACAAGGTAGCAAAACAAATGCTTTGTCACCAGGACAAAGTTGTCGCAAAGTTCTTTTCTTATTAGCAAATTGCCTTGCCTTCTGTTTAGCAAATTCAGAAGAGGACGTTGCTAATTTGCATGTTTCGATAATCTTTTGTCTCAGCGCGATGACATATTCGTAAGAGGATTTTGTGTCATCGTCAATATTGTCAGCTGTTATGAGATCATGAAGCAAAGACATAGGGCCGTGCGGTCGCGCGCCAAAGACAAGTTCAAAGGGAGAAAAAATGGCCATGAGAGTATGAGTGAATTACTACCAACTTGTCCACTCTTCAGAACCATTTCTGCATTCGCGTACTGACACTCATATTTACACTCATTGTCTGTACTACATCCCAGTCGGGGCCCTTTACAGAAGCATTATTTTACCTGGCAGTCGGTAACCTGACCTAATGCCAATACTTTACAGTGGTGGCCAGTATGGGGAACACAAAGACTAAACAGTCCTGGAAGACACTATCATCTTCCCCCATGATAACTTGAGATCACAAAATATAGGACAGCTCGACATGGCGTCTCGCCAGGCTCCATAACCGAAGGACACACTAACTTATCTTCATCCGCTGAGAGTGTAAGAACAAATAATCCAGCGTAAGAAAAATAGTCCAGCTAAGACATACAAAGATAACATGATATAAGACCTAATCGTATCAAACAGACAAGGAGTAAACCTAGATTCAGACCATAAACATTCCAATCTGTTTCTAGCCATAATAGACGTAAAATGACATAGGTCTAGATTTAAATGCTGTTCGATATACAGACACGAAACAGGAACCGATAACTCAAAGAATAAATACACATAGACTATTCTGAGTTATCTCCCATTAGCTAAGAGTCGTGAATTTTACAAATAAATATTTTTTTATCAAACACATAGTTACATTTTTCATTTGTAATCGTATCGACTGTAATCTGTGCGACATATAAAAAATATGTGCGCAACACCAACTATATTCAATTAAGCAACGATAGTTATTAGGGGTATATGTCAATTATCTCCGAAATACTAATTAACTTACAACTTGAAACTCACTGTCACTAATAATCTGCATTTCCGGCAACTAACAAAAATTAATCACAAAAAACACTGGACGGACACAGCCGATTTTTACAACTCCGAGAGCTGCAAGACCACCACACGCATGTTTGTATTGTATTGACGTATCTGGCCATGACCCCGATCCACACAAACCAATCTTCAGACGTGAATCCGAAAAGTGCAGCACGCAATGTGACGGAATTACCCGAGAACTTCGGGCAATTGTAACCAACCAATAAAAACTGCACTATAAAACGCGTCTGGGAAACTGAAACTAGATATACTCGTAGATTCTATGCGGGAAAATTCGTTATGCTGATGCGTGCGGTCCGAAAGCAGAACTTTAGAAGAGAAATATTTTATAGAATAATAAATTAAATTTTTATTTTCCTTCGGGCATAGGTGTGCGCAGCACGCACAGCACACATAGAGAATACGCCACTGCATTTCTCACCACTTCGATGCCGTGGCTTAAGTTTGTAAACGTGGAGGTGGATTGTGTAAGGCAGCTTGAGAGCACCCATACCGCGAACGCGGGTAATTGTTTTCTGGTAGAGCCGGTTGTTAGACATGTGTGTGCAGGGCCGGACTTAGAGCATTCGGCGCCCGGGGCGTGTAGTTTGGCACGCGCCCCCAACACTATAATTATAGCCAATGTGGCTTAGAAAGCTATTTAGTCCTTGGCCTCATTCACGACTAAAGGGGCTAGCGAACTTAAGTCATGTGACAGACAAAGTGCGGGAAAATATGTGTTACCTTCAAAGCGACCTTTGATAAAAGCAAGTACATTACAGCCGGCTATAGTGTGTTTCACAATGTTTGCCGCTGTTTAATATTCAATATCTCTGCAACCACTTGATCGTAATTGTTGCAACTTTGCATATGACCTAATGATCGCCATGTCCCGAGGGGGACATTTTTTTCCTCGTTAACAAACTTATGGTTTTAAATTTTCTTTATTTAAAGTATACAAAATCGACCACCTCCTAGTCCAACCGTGTATTTAAAGGGCTTACCCCTTCATATTTGTGAGTTATTTCGATTTAACATCTTGAACGTATTTCATGTGATTTTCCCCGTTTTACAGCTCACTACCGCACTGTTTTGAACATTACAGTGATCCTTCCGGTGCGTTCAGTTACAGTGGCGTAACCTGGTAATGCGAGCTAGGCGTGCTGCTACTTAAAATGAATATGTACGCCTACTATTTAACCACTTCCCCTCTTAATTTAAAAACCAACTATATTCAATTACGCAACGATAGTTATTCGGCTGGAAGAAAAACATTAACTAAATAATACATATTTTCACTTACAGGTTTCACTTGAAGATCAGATTTATTCTTCTTTCCTTTTGCAGAAATTTCTCTGTTACAGCATCGTAAAATGTATTCTTCATTCTAACCTTGCTCAAAAGTTCCTTTTTAATGGACAATAGGCTGAGACTGGAGAGTCGATCTTGACCTTGTGTAGATCTGTGGTAACTGTGGATTCGCTCTAAAGCTGAAAACGATCTTTCTACAGAAGCAGTAGTTGCTGGAATTGTCATTATCAATTCTGCCAGTTTGAACACTTCTTGTTTGAACTGAGATCATTTTCAACTAAGAACTGCAGTAACTCATGAACTGACGTGTTGCAGAACTCATCCGAACAATAAAGTACAACAAGTTCATTCTTCAATCTTACATAGTCGAACATTTCTCAATAAACGTCTTTTAATTTTTTGATGAGGTCCTCTGGAAAATTTTTCTTGAAACTGGTATACTTTTGCTCATAAAGAAGGTGGAAATACTCAAGTTTCTTTAAAGCTGCAAACCGTGTTTCTGTGTGAATCAATGATTTCAAAATACAGTTGGCAACATGCATCTTTTCCTATACAACCACGGCGTCGTTTATTTGTAGGTGATTCAAATTCTTCTCCCCTCGTTCCCAATGCAGCATACCAAATCTCATTAAAGGCAGTATCCCTTGCTCGTTGAATTTCATTTTTGATCTCTTCTATTTTCTTGCAGCAGTGTCACAGAGGTTTTATGATCATTGAATTGCCTATATCCTCTTCTTTTTCTTTCACCCGTATCCTTTATTTTATTATCACTCTTTACCTTTTCCCTGTATTTTTCGCATCCACTCGTTTGCGAAAAATATTTTCTTTCCCATTCTCAACGTTTACCTGTTTCTTTTCTCAAAACTGAGAACGCAGTTATGACGTAACGTGTCAGCCCTACACGAGACGCAGAGTGTTAGAATGCATTCCGTCAGACAGGGGAGCAGACAGCTGTCTACAGTTTCCCCTGGGACAGTGTTTCTTCGACTACGTTTCTGGGCCTGAAGTGTGAGAATTCACTCCGTCAGACATGATGAGGAGACATTTGTCTGGTAGTTTGCATCTGACATGTAGTTTCCAAGGTAGATTCTCAGTGTCAGGTGATATGACACTCACGCTCCACGGCCAGTTTTGGCGTAAGGTGCGAGAAAGCAAAGTGTCAGTTATGGTTCTCAGGATGAGTTTCTCGGGGAGGTGTGAAAAACTGCTTCTGCACTGGAGACGGGTTGTCTGAGATTCGCAACTGACACGCGCCCTCTCGGTTAGTAGGTGGCAGTTACGGCATGCGTTTAAGTGTTAAATGTAAGTGTTAAAGACGGAAAGGGGAGAGTACTTCGTTTTGCGAAATTAAACGTTTACCTCTTTGTCTGGTAATAAATATAACCAGAATGTTAAACTAGATTTTCATTCTGACTCCTAAAATGTCGCAGTAGACAGATCGCTGTGCTAGATCAAAATATCTGTGTTTTAACAAGTCTGAGTTCTTGGCCATTTTGCGGAGCTCTAGACTACCATTAGATTGCAGTATTCTAGTTCATGGTTTAGTCTGTAGTTCTGTATGGAAGTAAATATATTATATTAAATATCTAGTATTTTGTGAAGTGTTTAAAGTGTTAAATCGCTTATTTTATTTCACTAGTTAGATTTGGTGCAGAGCGCTTAATTTATATAGTCTGTATTATTTTATAGTGACGAGTTACAGTGGAAAACAGAAATTATATTTCTAGCTTAAACTCAGTCGGCTATTAAGGAATTTAATTTTACTGCTAAAATAATCAGACGAGAATAAACTTTCTAAACTAACTTTATTAATGCTAGATGCTTCATGAGTGGTGACGGAACACGTAGGTATTCCTAATTCATGATGATTGATTTTATGTATATAACTTATTTCACAGGAAGGTTTAAATGATAAGTCAAGCGGTACGCTTGCAGTTTAAAAAAAAATGTAAGTTATAGTGAGTACCTAATATGTAAAATATTTCATATGTGTTTTTCTTTATTCAGTGAATACTGGGTAACCCAAATTTTGCCGGCGTTTAGTACAGAGACATACCTGTGAGAAACATAAACATTTTTATCTTTTAACCACGTGGGTTTACAAGTTAACACTTGTCTGACAGTGCGTGTGTCACAGTGGGCATACCTACGAGGGATAAGATCTAACTGTGGGTCTATCATGTCTTGTAGCAATTCCTTGATTTTTATGACTATTTGTATAGTCTATGTTTTGATGTAATTTCTAGGTGTTGTGAAGAAATTTTAGATGATAATTAAATTTCTCTTGAAATTAAGCAGCGTGTTGGTCAGCTCGTTCTAGAATATTTATGTAATCATTTGTTATAGTTTTCCCACGTCTGTACGTCAAAACTGTCATTCATTATATGTGCGTGCACGTGAGTGGTTATATATATATATATATATATATATATATATATATATATATATATATATATATATATATATATATATATATATGTGTGTGTGTGTGTGTTTAGACTGTCTGACTCCTCGAAAGCTGTCGTAGAAGATAGGTGAGAGAGAGAAGATTTCTCGATCTCAGAGACAGCCTCTTAATCACATTCTACCATTTCACTCGTGGAAATCTGTTGCTATTACTACTTCTCACTGAGACTATCACTTATTCTAATCTATTCAGAAGGGACCAACCCAAGTCTTAATTCTCCTATCAAAAATCTACGACAGAATGGTGGCTCGTTTTTCCGGGAATTGAACCCTAGTCCTGAGCAAATACGAATATCAGCTCGTTTGCAGGATTAATGTTCTTTATTCTGATATAGAGTAAGAGTGTGATGTCTTGTGAGTTTTGTATCTTTAAAAAAAATAACTATCCCCTAGACATATCGATCTGTTTTATGGGCGTGCTGACCACACGGCTAATAATTATTTTTCCACAGCATTATTGAACATTATACATTTGGTTTACAGGTTGATTTTGTCGGAATATATGTTAATTACTGAGTTTGTAATACTAAACGCTGGTAAAGTTTTGTGAGTGTATAACATTCACAGGGTTCTGAAGAAGTAGGTGTTTGAGCTAAGCTAAGGAGCGCGATCAGACTATACGTCCTGTAATTGCCTCCCTTACCCTAACTATCTTCAGGGGTGAACTTTTAGTGGACTAAAAAAATTAAGGGATTTCTTTTTTCTCCTTAAAATTTTTTTCAATAATTATTTTGTTTCCACTGTAGCAACTTATTTTTCAGTGAGTAATCTTAACTACCATCTATTTGGCGTAGTCGTTTGCATTAGGTGCTTTATTGCCGATAATAGCAGCGATAGTTAGATACTTTATTTTTGGAGGAGGTATCCCAGGTTATAAGTATATCATCTTTTGTTTGGTATTTTCTCGTATATGGTAGTGACCGTTATATCCTTTTTCTTATCTCTTTCTCATCTAGTCTCAGTCAGTTAATTACTATGGCCGAGAGGGCAAAGCTTAGGCAGGGACGAAGCGAGAGAAGAAGGTTTGGACGGAGAAGAAGCGAAAGCTTTTGTCAGGGACGAACTGGAAAGATATGATGCGGAGAGGAAAGCAGCTGAAGCTAGAGAGCAGAGGAAGATGGATGAGGAAATGGAAATTCGCAGGGCACAGCATGAGAAGAAGAGGGAGGAGAGACAGCATGAGGAAAGAGAGAAGGAGAGAGAGGAAAGAGAGAAGGAGAGACAGCATGAGTTAGCTCTTAAAACTCTAGAATTCCAAAGTCGTGGTGCTGCCTCTACCTACAGCAATGGACAATCTTCTCCTTATTTTTCCTTAACTGATCCTTCTAAAACTCAATCTCTTCAACTCAACGCTATGTCTTTCACTCTTGAGTCTTTCCCTTGTCCTAATGAGAAGATTGACACATGGCTAGAAAAATTTGAGAAAATTGCAACTCTGTACGGGTTAGAAAGGTCGCGTTGGAATATGAAGCTTTCTCAGGCGCTGAAAGGCAGTGCGTATGATGTTTACGCCAAATTGGAAAGCAGCCAACAAGACAACTATGACTTGTTGAAGAAAGCTTTGCTTGAGCGCTTTGAAATGAATGCGCGAAAGTTTCTGCAACTGTTTTGCAACAGCAGGAAGGAGAGCTCTGAAACTTTTCAGCAGTTCTCATCTCGTCTAAAGGGATATCTGACAAAGTGCCTTGAGCTTTCACAGCTCCCCTCTACCTATGAAGGTCTGGAGGAATTTGTTATTACAGAACAAATAAAGAACACTTTGTCCGCTGATACCCGGAGATTTCTAGCTGAGCAGGGTGCAGAAAAGCTTGAAGACATCTTAGAAAAGTCTGAGCGATATCACAATGCGCTGGCTGAACTACCGGCCACAAAACGTAAACCGACAGAAGAGCATTTTCGGAAAAATAATCTAGACCAATCTTCTCATATTCCTCATGTCTCTAACCAAAATAACCACAGAGAAACTGGACCTCAAAACCCCCCTCCTGAAAAATCCAAGTTCTACAAAAACAAGTACCCCAACCACAGTAAGCAGTCTGATCAACCCGACCGTCCTTCATGGCTGTTGCTGAGTTATTTGCCGGTTGAAGATCATGTGCTGAGTATAGTTATTTTAATGATTTCTTGTTGATCGTGCTTGTTTTATCATTACGCGAATTAGGGTGAAGCGTTCATACAACTCAGTAGCATGATATGAAGAAGTAACATGTAATACTTGAACTCAGCAACATTAATGAAGTAATTAATGCCTTCAGGTTGAGTCCGTAATATTTAATCACATGTACACACAGGATGATCATTTCAAATATGAGCAGAACATAAGTCCGTATAAGTCATGCATAAATTAATCAATAACGTAGACTGCTGGTTTACGTGTCAATGTCCGTTTAAGGATACAATGCAGTATTGTCGTCAGAACATCACAGCTATATGCACGCGCAGATAGAATGGCTACCTGCCGACAGTGAGACTGTGAGTCTAATTACTTCGTATAAAGTAGACGATTATCTTTCTCCTTCCAAGGATTTAGTTAATCACTAACCTCCGTAAGTTTCCTCTCATATAGAGTTCTAGGACTGACCCTGGTCCATCATAAATGCACATATAAATGGCTATATCATGCCATTAATTTGGAAGGTTAGAAAAACGCAGCTATTCAGCTTGGCGGTCAAGTAACAAAGGGTAGCGTCTCCTAGTTACCGACTGTGACCCAAACAACGCTAGACACGTCATAATCGATCGTGTATGGAGCGTTCAATAATTGAAACATCTATCGCAATATATTAAATGTCTTAACCTTTACAATTGCACGTCTGCTAACCTTTAGCAGACGGCGTTAATAACATATACCGTAACAATTCCCTGTACACCGGGGGAAAAAAATCGATAGATTTTTTTTTCAAGATCTATCCGACTTAACAATTTTTCAAAAAATTTAACACCATTGTGACATATGGCCGACGATGTTCTGAGTAGAACCGTGTCGCGGTCATGTCAACTAACTATTTGTCATAGTCATCTAACATTAATCATATTATATATCAATAATATGCATAATATTGATATATCAACTAAATAAAATGTGTAATGTCAATAGTGAATGATAGAATTAAATTAAAGTAAGGTCTGTCGTATTAGTATGTCATATAGGAATTAATTTGACTAATTAAAATTAAATTAATTAATTAAACTAAGAGTTAAATTATTAAGATTCTAATGTAACACGATGTTATGAGAGAAGAAAAGACAAAATAAGTGAGAAGAAATAGAAAGAAATTCGAATATAAGTTTAACTTAATTGTGTGTGTTAAGTGTTAGTGAATAATAACTATCTAATTTAACTAACTAAATAACGTATAGGTACATTAAAAAAAAAATATTAATCTAATACTTGTGTGAGATTTATTTTCTCTTTTCATAATTTCTTCTTTTTATATTTCGTTCTCTTTTTTTTTGTTTTTTTCATTTCATTTTTTTCTCACATTTCATTTTATTGATAATAATTCAATTAAGAAGTTAAGTTAACTAATTAATTAGTATAGGATATGATGATCCATCCGTAGTCCTGATCCTGATGAATTCTTTTAGACAAAGTGTTGAAACGTTTCCGTCGGACAGAAATGTCAATTATCCTAGGATCCAAGAATTAAGTGCACATAGGATAATAAGTTCGACTTGTCGTCAGATATTGTTCCATGATTGTTCAACGAATATTCATATATTGTGTATGGACGTTAGACGAAGTTTCAATGTCAATATGTATACCTTGATTGTCTTTAGTTCAATTCTGTGATGCATATAGTGTTTATAATTATTAACTTGAAGTCAAGGTTAGTTCCCTTATAGTTGATACTCCGTTCTATCCAATGTAGTGATGATTGACGTATTTTAGGAATGTCAATGTTGATTATTCGTCGTCAATAGGATTACGTGACAACGCATCCGCCACAATGTTTTCAGTGCCAGGAATATGTTCAATGGAGAATTCAAATGGCTGCAGGATGATCGCGTATCTGGCGAGTTTTGGACTTTTGTGGTTTGATCTACGCAAAGATGCTACAGCACGCTGGTCAGTCTGAATGGTGAATGGAGCACCAAGCAAGAACTTTTCCAGTTTTGTGATTGCCCATATAACTGACAAAAGTTCCTTGTCCACTGTGGAATACTTTGTTTCTGCCGGCTTTAGCTTTCTTGAAATATATAAGGTAGGATGTAGAACGCCATCATGGTTCTGGAGCAGGCATGCACCGATGCCGTAGTTACTAGCATCTGTTCGTAAGAAAAATCTTTTGGAAGCATCGGGAAGTCTTAAAATTGGTTCATGCGAAAACAAATTTATAATTTTGTTGAAAGTTTCATTGCATATACCAGTCCATGTCACCTTCACCGGCATGTCTTTTTTTAACAATGAAGACAATACAGCCGTGATGGATGACAAGTTTGGTATGAATCTACTGTAATATTGAACAAGTCCTAACAAACTCCTGACCTGTTTCTTCGTCTGAGGAACTGCTATGTTTAGAATTTTGGAGACTGTACTAGGTAACGTTCGGATATATCCCGATCCAATGATATGTCCCAAAAAGGTTATCTCATTACACGCGATCTGAACCTTTGTAGGTTTAGCAGTTAGATGATAATTCCTTAGAGTGTCGAAAACATATCTAAGTCCCGAAACATGTTCCTCAAACGACGAACTAAACAAGCATATGTCGTCAATATATGTAATAACGTCTGGTCTACCTGATAAAATTTGTCGCATCAGGCGAATGAAGGTAGCTGGCGCATTAACAAGCCCAAAAGGCATCACATTCCACTGGTATAGACCTTGTGGAGTGGAAAATGCGGTGTAGTACTTAGCCTTTTCGGTCAGTGGTATCTGCCAATAACCTTTAGTTAAGTCTATCTTACTAAATATAGTTGCGTTGGATAGACGTGGCAGTAAGTCGTCGATAAGTGGATGTGGTTCGCTGTCAACTATAGTCTTAGCATTTAATTTTTCTATAGTCAACACATAGTCTGATGTTATTGTCCTTCTTCCGGACAATCACTAATGGAGAAGAGAATGGCGAATTACTAGTCTCAATGATTCCCAGAGACAACATCTGTTCAAGTTCCTTAGTAGTTTTAGCAAGGAAATGTAAAGGAACCGAATAGGGATGTACACGAATAGGTGTATCGTCATTGAGAGTAATGTCATGACTGATAGCCGATGTGCGACCCGGGACGTCGGTCAACACATCTGGATAAGATTGTAAGAGATTAGCAATCTGTAGACGCTGTTGCGGTGTAACCGTTGAAGAGATGGTTACATCCCGCCAAGATTCAGTAGGTTGAACTACTGGTACCGGTAACGGTAACTGTACCTCAGGAAAAGAAGATTCTTCTTCCTGGATGACGGATAAGTTGGAATAATAACAAGTAGATACTGTGTTGTCATCTAGTTCATGAAAAATTGACTGTAAGTGTTCAGGACGTGTATGAAATTGCTTGAGCATGTTAATATGAAATATCTTTTTGTGTCCCTTGATATCTAAGACGTAATCAACGTCGGAAATTTTATCAATGACTTTGTAAGGACCATTCCAAGATATCAATAATTTATTGTTATTGTGAGGAAGTAACACATAAGCCTCATCGCCTGGGAATAATTGGCGTAATCGTCGAGACCTATTTTGTAGAGATCGAGCCTTAGCTTTTGCAGCCTCAGAAGAAGCTGTTGCCAACTGGCAAGACTCAATAATGTTCTTCCGAAGATTAATCACATACTCGTAAGATGACTGAGTGTCCTGAGTCATCTCTGCGTCAATTAATAAGTCTTTTATTAGTCCCATAGGACCTCTTGGGGAGCACCAAAAACTAATTCAAAGGGAGAGAAGCCAGTTTGTTCATGCGGTACCTCCCGATAAGCAAATAGAACAGCTGGGAGTGCTCTGTCCCAGTCATGAGGGTGCTTAACAGTAACCTTATGTAGTAGTTGTTTAAGTGTACGGTTAAGTCTTTCAACTGCACCATTACTCATAGGATGATAAATACTACTTAAATTCCTATCAATGTTCCAAGTTTTCATGACTTCCTTCATGGTGTCAGATATGAACTGTGACCCATGGTCTGATAAAAGTTTTCTAGGAAACCCTATTCTAGAAAAGATGAGATGTAGTGCATCAGCTACATCTGTGGTAGTGGTGGTCTTTAATGGGATAGCTTCTGGCCATCGTGTGCACAAATCAATGCACGTAAGGACGAATCTATGTCCTCTGGCCGATGGTAGCAATGGACCAATAATATCTATGGCCATCTTGTCAAACGGTCTTACTGAGATATCGCAAGCCTGAATAGGCGCCGTGTGAAAAGCTCCACGTGCTTTCACTTCTTGGCATGTAGTACAGGAACGTACATACTGCGAAATATCTCTTGACACTCCTGGCCAAAAGAATGAAGACAGTACTCGAGATCGTGTTCGAGTATATCCCATATGTCCAGCACACTGTGAGTCATGCGCATGTTGAAGAATGTACCGTCTAAAAGTATACGGGACCATAACTTGTTGTTTCATTTGTGATTTGTCATTAAAACATCTAATCAATATGTCATTTTTTAATAACAAACCAATGTTTGTTATTATTACCTGAGGATAGATTGTCAACTTTATCAACCAGCTTAAAAAATTTTTTTAAAGATTTATCCTCTTTTTGTTTGGTTGCAAATGTTTCCCTGTCAATAGGTGAATTGACTACAAATTCCTCTTGGTTGTCTGCATCCATTTTATTATCACCAACTTTCTCCATGAGTTGAGTCTGCGCTCTAGTCGTCACGGCGTTTCCAGTGCATAGGTTATGTTTCTCCCATTCTATGATCTCATCTGGAGTACAATCTTTACTGCCGTGTATACGACCAACCATCAGATCAGCAAAGGCTTTTTTAGCATACATACTTTTACCTTCCCTGTGAAAAAGGGTGTTCTAATATGAACAATAGCTGTGGGGTAGAACTCAATAGTTCCACCAAATGTCATGCAGCGGACGTATTCTCCTGTCGCACAGCTAGGATGTACCAGCGACTGACGCACACCAATCGTCGCGGATCCTGAATCTCTCAGCACTGAGACGACGGATCCATTAACGATTCCCCTGTTAAAAATTAGTAAGCCTGTTCCATCGTTGACTGCAAGACCTACCTCTGGTGTAATATGTCCGCAGTTAAGCACTGTTTCTTTCGCCTTCTGAAAAATAAGATTGCATTGTTGGCAACTATTTGCCACATTATAATTAATAGCAAAACATGCAGCAGAAGACTGTGTTGTATTATCGTCAAGTGGGACCTGAGCTATAGGGGTAGTATTATTTGTAACTGCCGCCCCTGTATTATGGTTGTACTGAGATGATCCCCGAGAATGAGATCGATTCCGAGTATAATTGTTAGAATTATCTCGTCGTCCTCTATAGTAACTATTATCTCGATGTCTCGAGCCATGATTATTACCATTCCAGTTATTGTTATTTTTCGGGGTATGTGATCGATTATAATTAGTGTTATGTTGACTATTGTGGTAGTTTGTTTGAGGTGAATAATTTCTATCTCGTGATCTACCTCTGTTGAACTCATTTTTATTGTTGAAATCATTATTATGTCCCTTCTGAAAGTTAACATTGTGATTTCTTTGGAACCTACTTCTGTCTACACTGTGATGTCTTTGTTTGTTATTATGATTGTAGGCCATATTAGACGCCACAGGTAGAGGTTCTCTTAATGAGGAGTTAGAAATGGTTGCATTCGGATGTGCCGAACAGTAGTTTAAAGAAATTTTTTCCAACTCGTCAATAGTACCTGGTTTACGCTCCTGCAAATATGCAAAGAATGGCTGGCTAACCGAAGATAATACCTTATCCCGTAGTAGCAAATCAACTAATTTGTCGTACGATTTGTTGACTTCTGCCAGTTCAACCCATCTATTAAATGTATTGCGTATGTTCGCAATGAATCCTGCAAAATCTTTTGGAGATTCAGGTAAAATTCCCTTAAATTTCAACCTACAGTGTTCCTCGTCCAGGTGAAACCTTCGTAAAAGCAAGGACTTAATAGCACCGTAGTTATTTGCTATTGATGGGTCAGCATTTTGAGAAGCCGTCAATGGTTCTCCAACCAAGAATTCATTTAACTTGAGTACCCATGACTCTTCAGGCAAATGATTTGTTTTGCAAGTCTGTTCAAAACGTGACAGGAATGATGAAAGGTCGTCCTCGTTTAAGTTGAAAGTGGGTAATTTAAAGTTGTAGTAGAAATGTTTAGTTTGGCTGGATGACGATCCATTTTGTGCGTTATTATTCTGGTTTGCATCAGCACTTTGTGCTTGTAATCTTGCTGTCTCCAATTTAATACGCGCCAATTCCATTTCTTGTTGTAAAATAATTTCCTCTCGTTTCAATTTATTCTCTTCTTCCTGTTGAGCAATTTCTCTTAATCTATTTTCCTTGGCAATTTGCTTCATCTCACGTTCTGCTTCCTTTCTTTCACGTTCCTCCTCCTCTTTCTTTAATGCAGCCTTTTTCTCTGCTTCTTTTCTTTCACGTTCCTCCATTTCTGCTTTATGTTTTTTCCAGTTCTGCCTCAGCAAACTGACGAAGTTCTTGAGATTTATAACCATATTCCTTACCAATTTTAACGAAATGGTCTATAGTAAGCATTTTGACTTTTATCTGGTAAGTAATTATTGATAATTACTGATTAAAATAGTCAATAGTAGCTTCAGAGTAATTATTATACTTACTCAACTTAGGAATATTCAATATAAATAATCACAATAGTACTGAACTCTTATGTCTAAGTTCAACTAATAGACAATATTTTGTAACAATATTGTATCTAAGTACTAACTATATCATAAATAGTTATGATATCTGTTAACTATAATGTAATTACATCACACAATTAATCTCAATATCCAATAATGTTGGGTATGATTCCTAGTAATTATATTGTTCAATGTACTAAGTCACTCTCTTAGTACCAGAAAAGTATATTAAATAATATACAATGGGTCTGTCACCTCAAAGGTAGACTATAAGATTATTTTATTTGGTCAATATATATATATTATATTATTATTATTATTATTATGCCCTAGGCATCTCTTATAAATTGTAGTGCTAATTTCTTGGACTATCACTGCATAATTATGCAATGTCCCATATTAACCTTAAATGTCAGAAAAAATTAATTAAATTAAATTACAAGTGTATTATTGAATATAATATCATATTATTAATGTAGTATTTAATATATATCATGAGGACAAACAAAACAATGATGCAACTAAAGGGTACAAACAATGTCAAGACGCAAACAAGACATTTTCACAATTAAAAATGAATTTATGAACTAAATAAAACAAGCGGAAGTGTCACACGGAAAACGAAGGGTCAAAGATTGACCCGAGGTCAACTGAATATGCAAAGTACACCAAAAAAAATGAGTGCAAAAAATGATGACATCACAGGACTCATAACGGACGAACATTTAACAATCATCAAATAAATGATAGTAAGAGTAGACTGGACGAAATAGTTAACGAACATGATACAAAACTGAATAAAAATGTGAACTTAGTACAAATAAAATACACCAGTTATCTACGGAACGGTACAGCTAACACAAACGTCAAACGATAGCAGATCTGGACAGGCAGTCCACCGGCAAAACTCAATGGGGCTTCCAAAAGTGCAATCGTTTAACTGCCCTAAGACCGACTGAAATCTAGGTGGTCAGCTGTTCGCGACATTCCCCAGAGATTTCAGTTCCCTCCAACCGGCCCGCTAATTAACAACACATTAAAACAACCCAAAAAATACATGAAACACATTCAGAAAAGACATGCCTATGCAGGCAAAAGGCATGGACTCAGTATTACTGTTTGCAATGACGACAGTATTAAAACAACTAGACTTATCTTTTCCGTTGCTTAGATCAGTGCTAGAGGTCATCAACAGCTAGGCTAATGCCCCTGACTGTCTGCTCCTGTAGTCCATATCGTGTGTTTGCTTCAATGGCTCATGTTTCCCCTGGTTAGACTTAGAAAACGGCTTTAGTTTCTCCGACAGTTCACCTACACGACCTTCGGTGACGTCACGTTGTTTGGCATTAGAATGAGTACAACGTCATCTTCGACTGGATCATGTGATCGAAACTTGATCGTAAATATTATGGTTAACATGTGCGTAAGGAACAGAAGTTTGTTTCTTTTTTCTGTCGTTCCCCACACTGGCCACCACTTTGTTGCTGAGTTATTTGCCGGTTGAAGATCATGTGCTGAGTATAGTTATTTTAATGATTTCTTGTTGATCGTGCTTGTTTTATCATTACGCGAATTAGGGTGAAGCGTTCATACAACTCAGTAGCATGATATGAAGAAGTAACATGTAATACTTGAACTCAGCAACATTAATGAAGTAATTAATGCCTTCAGGTTGAGTCCGTAATATTTAATCACATGTACACACAGGATGATCATTTCAAATATGAGCAGAACATAAGTCCGTATAAGTCATGCATAAATTAATCAATAACGTAGACTGCTGGTTTACGTGTCAATGTCCGTTTAAGGATACAATGCAGTATTGTCGTCAGAACATCACAGCTATATGCACGCGCAGATAGAATGGCTACCTGCCGACAGTGAGACTGTGAGTCTAATTACTTCGTATAAAGTAGACGATTATCTTTCTCCTTCCAAGGATTTAGTTAATCACTAACCTCCATAAGTTTCCTCTCTCGTAGAGTTCTAGGACTGACCCTGGTCCTGCATAAATACACATATAAATGGCTATATCATGCCATTAATTTGGAATGCTAGAAAAACGCAGCTATTCAGCTTGACGGTCAAGTAACAAAGGGTAGCGTCTCCTAGTTACCGACTGTGACCCAAACAACGCTAGACACGTCATAATCGATCGTGTATGGAGCGTTCAATAATTGAAACATCTATCGCAATATATTAAATGTCTTAACCTTTACAATTGCACGTCTGCTAACCTTTAGCAGACGGCGTTAATAACATATACCGTAACAATGGCAGCGTGGCCAGAAAGGTCAAGGTGGCAAAGGGAGAACCCCTGAGCACGGGATTAATGATCAGAGTGAGCACACCGAGCCTAAACGCATCGGATGCTTGCTAACAGTCTCGCAAGGCGGAATTATTGACAGTGATTCCCAACCTATTGGGGATACACCCTCAACGCGAGGTACTGTTATTATGAACGGTTCTCACACTTCTTGTTTATTTGACACTGGGCTTTCGTATGATTGCATTGCTGCCAGAAACCTGGTTAAACCCGGTCAAGAGACAGGAGAGACCGTCCAACTTTGTGGAGTTCGTAAGAGTGATGCACCTACAGCGCTTCCCATTGCATTGGTGGAGATCCACTCTGATTTTGTCAGAGGTGTGATCAAAGCGGCTATTATGGATGACCCCATCTACCCAGTCATACTTGGCGGGAGATACGTGTGTATTGGGAAACCGGAAGAGCCGATTGTGGCAGCAGTAACTACAAGAGGGCAAACCAAGAAGAAACGGGAGCCTGCGCCTAATTTGTTACCCATGGAACTTAAAGAAGCGCAACAAAAGGACCTTACTTTGGCACCCTGCTTTAGAAAACTGCCCATGGCTAAGAAACCCAGACAGCACGGGGACATTTTTTCTAAGGATGGCGTACTTTATCGCAGAATGGGCAAGCCTGACCAAGGTTACAACCAGCTCCTAGTACCGAAACAGTACAGAAGCCAAATCCTAGAAATGGGGCACTCTCTTCCCTTCAGCGGACATATGGGACAGAACGCCACAAACCAACGGATAACCACTCATTATTGGTGGCCAGGAGTAAATACTGAGATTATCAGGTATGTCAAATCCTGTGCCCAGTGCCAACGTGTACCACCCAAGCAACGGGCACCCCCAGTCTCTTTGGGTGAAATGCCAATAGTTGGAACACCATTCGAACGGGTTGTGATCGACATTTTAGGACCCTTAGAAAGGACTAAAAGAAGGAACAGGTTTATCCTGACCTTAGTCGATACATGCACTTTATGGGCAGAAGCTATCCCGCTAACATGCGCAGATCCCAAGCATGTCGCAGAAGCCCTCGTGCAGATTTTCACTCGGTTGGGATTCCCTCAACAAGTGTTGACGGATAACGGATCTCCATAACGAAACCTGTTGATGGAGGAGATCGTGAAGATCTTGAGGACCCAACACATCTACACAAAGCCTTATACTCCGGCCGGAAAGGGGCTCGTGGAACGTGTTAATGGAAACCTCAACATGATGTTAAGTAACCTGGCACAAGTGAAACCTGAAGATTGGGATCTTTGTATTCCTGCAGCTTTATTTGGCTACAGAGAATCCCCTCATACTTCCACAGGATTTCCGCCAGCTACGCTTTTATTCGGCAGACCCATTAAGGGCCCGCTTGAAGCCTTACTTTGGTCGCTGACAGACCAGAAGGCTGATGAGACAGTTGTCTCAGCCAGTAAATATGTGTCGGATTTAAAGGAAAGGTTGAAACTAGGCTGGGACCTAGCAACGACCAACTTTAAGCGAGCACGCACAAAGCACGCTAACCGATACAGGAAAGTCGCGAAAGAGAGAGAACTGGAAGCAGGAGAGAAAGTTTTGGTGTTACTCCCTACCGGAAACAACCAACTGAAGATCGGATGGCAAGGGCCGTTTACCGTCCAGAAAAAGATTTCTAAGGCTAACTACCAGATCTCTTTTCAAGGAAAGGAAAAGGTTTTCCATTTAAATCTGTTAAAGAGATACTTGGAAAGACCAGGGCCAACCTCCGACCATCTCCTGACGATCGCCAAAACTGACGAAGATGACGATAGTGGCCGAGAAATTCCACTGCGCACACACGAAATCTTTCAAAAATGTCAGAAGCGGCGACGCTCTTTCAAGCGTGCATGGGAGACATTCCAGAGAAAGGAAACTTTGGGAGGAGACGTTAGTAGGAATTGGAGGGAGATGGAGGAGGGAGATGAGAGGGAAGAAGACAGACACCCTGAAGCTACGGATATAGGAAATTTAATTCCATAACGTAGACATGGAGTGCTTCCATATCTTAAAGGGGGGACGTTCTGTCACACAGGTTTTATGATCATTGAATTGCCTATATCCTCTTCTTTTTCTTTCACCCGTATCCTCTATTTTATTATCACTCTTTACCTTTTTCCTGTATTTTTCGCATCCACTCGTTTGCGAAACATATTTTCTTTCCCATTCTCAACGTTTACCTGTTTCTTTTCTCAAAACTGAGAACGCAGTTATGACGTAACGTGTCAGCCCCTACACGAGACACAGAGTGTTAGAATGCATTCCGTCAGACAGGGGAGCTGACAGCTGTCTACAGTTTCTCCTGGGACAGTGTTTCTTCGGCTACGTTTCTGGGCCTGAAGTGTGAGAATTCACTCCGTCAGACATGATGAGGAGACATTTGTCTGGTTGTTTGCATCTGACATGTAGTTTCCAAGGTAGATTCTCAGTATCAGGTGATATGACACTCACGCTCCACGGCCAGTTTTGGCGTAAGGTGCGAGAAAGCAAAGTGTCAGTTATGGTTCTCAGGATGAGTTTCTCGGGGAGGTGTGAAAAACTGCTTCTGCACTGGAGACGGGTTGTCTGAGATTCGCAACTGACACGCGCCCTCTCGGTCAGTAGGTGGCAGTTACGGCATGCGTTTAAGTGTTAAACGTAAGTGTTAAAGACGGAAAGGGGAGAGTACTTCGTTTTGCGAAATTAAACGTTTACCTCTTTGTCTGGTAATAGATATAACCAGAATGTTAAACTAGATTTTCTTTCTGACTCCTAAAATGTCGCAGTAGACAGATCGCTGTGCTAGATCAAAATATCTGTGTTTTGGCAAGTCTGAGTTCTTGGCCATTTTGCGGAGCTCTAGACTACCATTAGATTGCAGTATTCTAGTTCATGGTTTAGTCTGTAGTTCTGTATGGAGGTAAATATATTATATTAAATATCTAGTATTTTGTGAAGTGTTTAAAGTGTTAAATCGCTTATTTTATTTCACTAGTTAGATTTGGTGCAGAGCGCTTAATTTATATAGTCTGTATTATTTTATAGTGACGAGTTACAGTGGAAAACAGAAATTATATTTCTAGCTTAAACTCAGTCGGCTATTAAGGAATTTAATTTTACTGCTAAAATAATCAGACGAGAATAAACTTTCTAAACTAACTTTATTAATGCTAGATGCTTCATGAGTGGTGACGGAACACGTAGGTATTCCTAATTCATGATGATTGATTTTATGTATATAACTTATTTCACAGGAAGGTTTAAATGATAAGTCAAGCGGTACGCTTGCAGTTAAAAAAAAAAAGTAAGTTATAGTGAGTACCTAATATGTAAAATATTTCATATGTGTTTTTCTTTATTCAGTGAATATTGGGTAACCCAAATTTTGCCGGCGTTTAGTACAGAGACATACCTGTGAGAAACATAAACATTTTTATCTTTTAACCACGTGGGTTTACAAGTTAACACCTGTCTGACAGTGCGTGTGTCTTCATTAATAGACAGAGAACAACTCTGACTAACGGGTTTTATTAAAGACTAAATGTTTTATACTGGGCCTTTGAGCCAGATCAGATTTTCTGCACAAACTCTATGTACAAATTTAGCCGTTGTGGCAAGTAACATATTAACGTCAGTAACATTCCGACGGAGTTTCGACTAGTGGTGTGGTGACCAAATATAGTCTTTTCCTGAAAGTCGACCCCGATCTGACATTCCTCAAATTCTAGAAACCTAAGCTATTGACACTGTGCTCGTTGTTAATGTTTCGTGCCTGGACAATTTTAATGTGACCTAAACAGACATCCGAAAAATAAGAACACCCAAGAAGTCGTTCCCGGAAGCAGAGAATTCATCCTGTCTTTTTATACATTGGGTCTATCCATTCCTTGTCTGTCCTTGTTTATGAACTGTATAGTCTATATGTTTTGATGTAATTTTCTGGTGTTGTGAAGAAATTTTTAGATGATAATAAATTTCACTCTTGAAATAAGCAGCGTGTTGGTTCAGCTCGTTCTAGATTATAAATTCAATTTGTTATAGTTTTCCCACGTCTGTACGTCCATAACTGTCGATCATATATGTATGTGCGTGCACGTGAGTGGTTATATATATATATATATATATATATATATATATATATATATATATATGTGTGTGTGTGTGTGTGTGTGTGTGTTTAGACTGTCTGACTCCTCGAAAGCTGTCGTAGAAGATAGGTGAGAGAGAGAAGATTTCTCGATCTCAGAGACAGCCTCTTAATCACATTCTACCATCTCACTCGTGGAAATCTATTGCTATTACTACTTCTCACTGTGACTATCACTTATTCTAATCTATTCAGAAGGGACCAACCCAATTCTTAATTCCCCTATCAAAAATCTACGACAAGCAGTACAAAATATCTAAATTTCTTGTTTGAAGTAAATTGTATAAAACATCTTGTTGCTGTCATTTTCGACGGAGTCATCTGTCAAGTTATTTGCTTATGTTTGTATCATAAGTATAATTGTGTCTTTACCTGCGATGTCAGGTTGATTAGGGGTTGTCTTCCCTTGTTTATTCATTCATTGTGTTTGACCTTTAGGGTCAGAGGTTGACAGTTTGGCGTAGGCCTATGGGAAGGTTTTTTAAGCGGGAGTGAGATATACTTCCGGGAAGCCGGGAGGTCCTGTTTTTCTGAAGGGACCAAGAGTCCATTGTTTTTTCGGGGAGAATCTTCGAAGTAACTGCTATGGCAGTTTTCCCCAGTGAATCTCTGTGCGTCGGGATGACGACAGAATTCCTTGTGATGTTCTGAGGATTCATTTGCCAGGTAATACCGACCTTTATGCATTATTACGCTTTTCGGTGGCAGAACATGTAAAGGATTACCTAGGGTGAACAGCAGCTCACTGATCCGCCATTTCAGAACTTATATATTTGTGCTCGAGGTAGCCATCCAAGACTGTTAGTCTTATATTGTCCAGAAATCCAGTGACGAAGATATATTGTGGGAGCCGCAGATTGGCGGAACTTCTATCTACAATAAGTATTACTGCAGGGTTGATGATAACCTATTTAACAGAAGTACACGGCCGACGTCAGAACGAGGCCTGTGCTTTCGGCTATTATACTACAGCCTGATATGTGCAATTGGCGGGGAGTGCCAAGTTGCACCTATGTGTCAAAGTAACTAAGGCATCTGACGCGTTTAGTCAGAGACGCCAAGGGCGACGCTACGAACTGTCATTATTGAAGAACTTTGCTATTGACCATGCACGTCTATTCTGATGTTTACCTTTTTGAATGCCAAATGTATACCTATCGATGTCAGGTCAGCATGACCTTGTTACACTGACTGTTCCTGTTGATATTATGTGTGTTCCCGTCAATAAATGTCTTGAAACATGCCTGCAGTGTCAAAGCATCCTTGATTACTGCATGTGAGAGTATGGGTTGCAGGATCTACATCTATACGAGCCTAAACACATTCGCGTCTTCATTCGCACCCACACTCAATTCATCATACGCTCGCACTACACATCTAACAACATGTATACTGTCTTGGGCCAGTGATCACATCAACAAGAAAAAAAAGACAGTTACATTTCTGGTGGACCAGTTACGTGGGCTCTTATGATACATTTCTTGTCGCCAATGTGGCCTAGAAACTTACATTTCTGATGGACCAGATCTGTGGGTTTAAAAAGAACAGAGCGAGCATTTGACATTATTGTTGACATTTATGGATCCAGAAATTTACATTCCTGGTTGGCTGTTACATGTATGATGTCTCCAGTTTTGTCGAGAAAGTTACAAGAAGGACAAGTACACATTACACTTCTGATCTGTGGGTCTAAGCTACACACGGGACAGCCGTAACACACAGCGCTAATTCTACACTTGCAAGTTTTGGCTACAACAGGACAGATATAGGTCATCAACGGTTGACCCAAATAAACAGTACGAGCATTTATATTATAATGCTACATAAAGCATAACAAGACATGTACTGAAGTTAACTACTAGGCATTTGCTACGTGGACCATAACTGCATAGAAGGCGGGTTCCTATTGTAAACAGTACTGCTGGTTGTTACACGTTTCATTCAACAACAGACTTTTCTAGGTCAGAGCATTCAAGCTACATTGTTGGAGGTCAAGTGTCTGTAAACAGTACGTGGAAATTGTAAACATTCAATGTGCAAGGCGTAATTTGAGAAGGTCATAGTAACTTTGGTTCGTGAATACCACTTTATGTTACAGTGGATTTGACGTTCAGTGCGCGTTTGACATTTCGTTTCTGTGTTCGCAAGGAGCAAGGAATTTATTTTAGTTTCAGCTGTGACTGAACTTGTTCTGCAACACATTGAAATTGATTGCTATATGTTTATGTTACTTCTACTGTTTTTTGTGTATTTTTCTGCGGGTTTTTCGGTTGGTGGGTCTTACGGTAAATATGCCACTTGATCGAGGCTTACTGTAAGCGTTCTGTAGGTGCAAATTTTCTTAATTTGGAAATTTGCTAGTGACAATTGGTCGCTATTGATGTTAGCTGTGATGTAATTGTACTAAACGTTGTTTTTGTAATATTTTGTCTGTTTTTCAGTTTTGATTGTCGATTTGTTTTGTTTGTATTCTGTAGGTCTCTCCTTTCTTGTGTATTTCTCTACACATTTTTGGTTAAAACAGTGTTGCCATTTGTATTGTTTTGTATTTTTGTCTTTGTATTTTTTTTTGGTTGTACTACATTACTGTCATGCACAGTCTACATACACATACTTGGTCATGTTTTGATATTATTGATAAGGTAGACTCTTCATATAGAGTTTTCTTAATAAAAAAGCCCATAGTGAGTGGGATATAAGGGAATTTTTTTTCCACAGGTACTCAGGTGATTTTTGGGTACATTATAAACAAGGGACTAAGAGTCTGATTGACTAAGTGAAAGAAAGTGAAAGTGAGAGTATACAAGTCTATCATTTCAGACTTGTCTCCCATTAAAAGTGGGATACATTTTAATATATTTGCTTCTGCAAGTTACTGATCTCATTAGACAAAGATGTCTACATTGGAGGTACTTTATTACACAAGGGAAGCCTTGATATTGACTGGTCAACAGTTAGAACAAAGGGTTGTTGCTCAGTATGACAAAGCATTAGCTGCTTAGAAGAGAGAAAGGAAGCTGCTGCAGACGAGAAAAAAGAACTGGGCGTGAACAAAAAAGATGACAGAGAGAAGTGATATTGCTGGCTGAACAAACGAAATTGCTAGATGCAGGTGGAGGAAAAGTGCTGATTTGAATGCTGATACAAAGAGATTGCGAAGGAAGCGGTGAACAAAAGGAGATTTGAAGCCTGAACAAACGAGCTGCTACAGAGAGAGGAAAGCTGAACAAAGTGCTGCTTAGACAGAGAGGAAAGCTGCAAGCTGATGCAGAGGAGAGGAAAAGCTCAAGCTGCTGGCAGAGGAGAGGAAAGCTCACAGCGCTGCAGAGGAGAGAAAGGCTCAAGCTGCTGCAGAAGGAGAGGAAAAGTCAAGCTGGAGCTGAAATTAGAAAAATGGAAACATGAGGAAAGAAACAGAAGCTGGAAACTTGATGAAAAACTCGCATCTTTGGGATTAGAGAAATTGAAATTGCGAGTAGGGTGATCAGCAAACAACTTCGAGTACGACACAAGGGAGTTTGTTAGTAGGATTAAATTGCCTCATTTCAATCCTTTAAAGGATGAGTAGCAGATAGCAGATTATCAAGAATAGATTCAATTTTTGTGCGATACGCATCATAACATAGAAAAAAGGAAAAATTGTGAAAAAAAACTGATGCCTGTTGTTTATCAGGTAGAAGAGGTGGACAGCTGCGTGAC
>JAMPIV010016580.1:0-121881 GCA_024509875.1 Oreohelix idahoensis | reverse complement strand
CTAATTAAAAAACTGGATTTCAATCATTATGAAAAACCAATTCACATTTGTTAATACGATAACTTGTTTGACTTGTTATGAAAAACCAGATACACATGTTTGTAATATGATAACTTGTTATGAAAAATACATTAAAAGGTGCTGAACATAAATGTTATATGAGTCCATTAAAACCAAAAACCTGTTAAAAATCACTGTTTACATGTTGCTATGTGTATCTAAGGAGGGCCCTCTGTTTTGATTTTGAAGCTGATCAAGAAACTGGTATTCATGAAATGAATTATTGTATAGCTTATGATGTTAGTCGCTCTGAAATATAGAATTCAGCCTGGTTCAATTATTAAATATAGTTGTAATTTTAATATCCTTGATATTGAATTAGACGAATTTAATATTCATACATCTTTAAATCAAATATGTAGTGTAAAGAATAGCAACGAAAAAGTTATTGATCAATTTTACAAGTTATTTATAACAAATAATTTTAAAGGGTATATTTGTATATCTCGTTTTGAGATAGGATATGATATGAAACCTATTTTAGGATGGTTAGTAAAAAATAAAATTCAAATAAAAATGCTTTCTTCAGGTTTGAAAATAACTCATATAGAGATAAAAAATACTGGAATAAGATTTATAGATTCAATTAACTTTACATTAATGCCTTTAGCTGCTTTTCCAGCATCATGTGTATTTAAAGAAAATAAAGGTTATTTTCCACACTATAATAATACAACAAAAAATCAAAACTATATTGGTAAATATCCATCATTAGAATTTAATGGCTATAATGAAATGAAAGCTTCAGCTAAAAAATCTTTAGAAGAATGGTATAATACTGTAAAAGACAAAACATTTGATTTCCAAAAACAAATGTTCCATTATTGCTTACTAGATGTTTTAATGATAATGATAGTTGCCCATCACAAGCGAAGATGGCGACAGCTTCAGACTTGAATTGTGAGACATCAGTGCCGTGATCTCATGTGGCTAATTAGTCCTATTTTGGCCCTATAGGCCATGCCACATACGGGGCACACATGGCCTGAGCCGCCTGTGTGAAGGATTGTGGCTGCAGCTTGAGTGTATCCACACTTTCTGGTTCGTCACTCCCCCATCGCCACAGGTCTTTAAGTGTAGTGTCTGTGATGTTTCTGTCTGTCTGTAGCTGTGACTTGCGCTGTAATTGGGTTTAAGTGAGGAAGAGTTGCGCTAATCGTCATCCTCACTCTCTCGTCCTGAATTATCTGGTCCAGTGGCAAGATGTTTTAATACTAGTACAGAGATGTACTATATATAGAAACACATTTTTAAGTATTACAAAGAATTAGGTCATTTCCTATTTCTTGTACCTTTGTGCTCCGCAGTGAATATATGTAGTTAGGAGATGTTTCGTAGCGCTTAGAGTTAGGATTAGGGTTTGTGTTAGGGTTAATTTTAGCACATTTTCTAGCTTTTCTCCAAATTCTTCCCAGGACTTCTGTTTTGCTGCTAGCACCTTGTTCTTTGCTCCTGTTCTAAGTATCACATATTCTCTATATTTCTCTATTTGTCCTGCTGTGTTTTTAGCTTCTAAGTATTGTTTCCATGCCATTTTCTTCTCTCTTATTTTCTCTTTGACTTCCTCTGTCCACCAAGGTGTCCTCTTTCTCTTGTTCCCAAGTCGGACTTCACCACATGCTTCTGCAGCAGCTGTCTTTATGATGTCCTTGAATTTAAGCCACAGGCTTTCCAAGTCATTACGTTGTTCTTCTGTGTTTCTCACCCCTGTAGCAATAAGCCCCTGATATCTGGTCTTAATTTCTGGCTCGCTCAGCATGTAGGTATTAAATGTGCCGATAATTAATTTCTCAAATAAACTTATTTAAATCTACCCATTAAAAAAACAATTCTCAATAAAAACCATTTTAAATCGACCGAATAATATTTTCTCCCTTAAAACTGATTTAAATCGAACGATAAATAATTTCTCAAATAAAACTTGTTTAAATATGTCAATAAATAATTTCTCAATTAAAACTTATCTGCCAATAAATCTTTTCTCAATTAAAACTTATTTAAATCTGGCGATAAAAAAATTTCTCAAACGAAACTTATTTAACTCTGCCGATAAATATTTTCTCAATTAAACCTTTTTTTAATGTACCGATCAAAAATTTCTCAAATAAAACTTGTTTAAATCTCTGCCCATTAAAAAATTTCTCAATTAAAACTGAGTTAAATTGACCGATAAATAATTTCTCAATTAAAACTGATTTAAATCGAACAATAAATAATTTCTCAAATAAAACTTATTTAAATCTGCCGATAAATATTTTCTCAAATAAACCTTTTTTTTAATGTACCGATCAAAAATTTCTCAAATAAAACTTATTTAAATCTGCCCATTAAAAGATTTCTCAATTAAAACTGAGTTAAATTGACCGATAAATAATTTCTCAATTAAAACTGATTTAAATCGAACAATAAATAATTTCTCAAATAAAACTTATTTAAATCTGCCGGTAAATAATTTCTAAATTAAAACTTATTTAAATCTGCCGATAAATAATTTCTCAATCAAAGCTTATTTAAATCTGCCGATAAATACATTTTCAATCAAAACGTATTTAAATCTGCCGATAAATAATTTTTCAATTAAAACTTTTTTATATCTGCCAATAAGTAATTTCTCAATTAAGACTTATTTAAATCTACCAATAAACTTCTTGAAATGGACCAATAAATAATTTCTCAATTAAAACTTATTTAAATCGATCGATTAATTTCCTAATTACATTGACTACAAAATAATTTTCAATTAGAACTTATTTAAATGGATCGATAAATAATTTCTCAATTAAAACTTATTTAAATCTGCTGATAAATACTTTATAGTGTTTCTAATAGTTCTGCTGCTAGCTCACCACTATTTGCACAAGTCTGGAAAACAGGGACAACACCATCAGAGTACAACAAAGGAAAAATTGTCAAATTGTCCAAGAAGGGAGATCTTGCAGACTGCAATAATTGGAGAGGAATCACTCTTCTCTCAGTTCCCAGCAAAATACTAGGAAGGATAATTATACAGAGAATTTCAAAAGCAGTAGACTACAAACTGATGCAAGAACAAGCAGGATTTAGAAGGAACAGAAGATGTGTGGATGATATATTCATTCTCAGGAACATTATAGAGCAGAGGTCATAACGGCAAAGACAGCTGTAAATTAATTTCGTTGATTTTGAAAAGGCTTTTGACAGCATACATAGTGACAGTTTATGGAAAATACTGAGGGTTTATGGAATTCCAAGCTGCATAGTGTCAATCATAAAAAGCCTCTATTCCAACTTTACATGTAGTGTTGGGCAGTGCAACCTAATCTTTGAGGTGAAGACAGGAGTATGATAGGGGTACCCCGTATCAACCACTCTATTTTTAACAATCATAGACAGGTGATGCGCCAGACAACAGAGGGCAGTCCAAGAGGAATAAGATGGACTACATTTTTACATTTGTAGATTTGAAATATGCAGATGACAACAGAAATACTTGGTAAAAGAAAGAAAATAAACAAACCATGGGTTACAGATGAAATTCTGAAGTTATGTGATACACGGCGAGAAATGAAAAAGGTTAAGAAAGAGGTTCCTGAAGCAGCATGGCAATACAGTATGGTGAATAAAAATATTAGAAAGAAAATGAAACAGGCCAAAGAAAAATGGGTAGCTGATCAATGTGAGTCCATTAATACGGGGCTAATAAAAGGTAACAGCAAGGCAGTTTTTGACACATTAAGAAGACTATCAAAACCCCAACAGCCCAGGGTAACTGTCATAGAAGATAGCAATGGGGCTCTGCTCAATGAAAAAACAGCTGTAATGAGAAGGTGGACAGAATATTGTAAAGAATTATATAACTGTAAACTTGACACTGACTTAGGCATATTAAACAACATTAAGTGCGAAAGTAGAGAACTCGGAAATGCAGCAATACTACGGGAAGAAGTGGAAGAGGCTATATGTTCGATGAAAGGAGGGAAGTCACCGGGTGTGGATAATATACCAGCAGAGCTCTTGAAATATGGAGGACCAGATATAGTAAAAATCATGACAACAATTTGCCAGAAGATATGGAGTACCAAAAAATGGCCAAAAGAATGGACGCAGTCATTAGTAATACCGCTTCCAAAGAAAGGAAATCTAAAAATGTGCAAGAACTACAGAATAATTAGCCTTATTAGTCATCCAAGTAAGGTGATGTTAAGGATACTTTTGAACAGAATAAAACAGAAATCAGACGAAATCTTGTCAGAGGAACAGGCTGGCTTTAGACCAAAAAGAAGTACCTCAGAACAAATCTTCAATATTAGATTACTGATCGAAAAACATCTCCAGCATCAACATGATTTATACCATAACTTCATCGATTTCACAAAAGCCTTCGATCGAGTCTGGCATGAAGGTTTATGGCAAATAATGAGAAAATTAAATTTTGATACCAACATCATAGATATCATTGAAGCACTATACAAGGACGCAAGCAGTGCTGTTTTTGCAAGCAATGACATTGGAGAATTTTTCAAAACAACTGTAGGAGTTCGCCAGGGATGTATCCTGTCACCAGTGCTCTTTAACATTTATCTAGAACATATTATGCAGGAGGCTCTCTACGATTATAAATCAACCATATCGATTGGAGGCCGACCTCTGTGTAATCTACGTTTTGCTGATGATATTGATCTGATAGCTGGAACAGAATCAGAACTTCAAGACCTTACCTCTAGACTGGAGAAAGTAACAAGAACATATGGGATGGAAATTAATATAGAAAAAAGCAAGACATTGGTGAATAGCCATAAGAAACATGTTCCGACCAACATTAAGTTAAATGGGCAAACGTTAGAAGAAGTTAACACCTTTAAATATCTCGGGTCCACTATATGTAGTGATGGAAGATCAAATAAAGAAATCAAGACAAGACTTGAGATGGCCTCAGCTGCCATGACAAGGTTGAATGTGATCTGGAAAAGTAACATCAGTTTTCCTGTGAAGATCAAATTATACAAATCACTTGTATTATCTATTCTCTTGTATGGGTGTGAGGGCTGGACACTCACTGCAGATACGGAGCGAAGGATTCAGGCTTTAGAGCATAAATGTTATAGAAGAATTTTGCGCATTTGCTATAAAGAGCACAAAACAAATGTCTATGTTAGAGAGAAGATAAACACCTATGCAGGCCATCAAGAACCACTTTTGTCAATAGTGAAACGTCGAAAGCTTGCCTGGTTTGGGCATGTAACTCGTCATGACTCCCTTTCGAAAACGATCCTCCAGGGAACAGTCGAAGGTAAACGGAGAAGAGGAAGGCAAAGAAAATCCTGGGCTGATAACATCAAAGAATGGGCAGGACACGGTTTCTCCACACTTGTACGCATTGCTGAGAATAGAGAGCAGTGGAGGACCCTGTCTGCTGATGCTTCCACCATGGCAGCCCTACGACCCATGACGGGTTATGGGTTGAGATGAGATGATGAGATGACATTGCACCCCTAGCACATTCACATCAACACATCCAGGAAAAAACGGATAGACTTAATAAGTATAGCCATCAGGTGGGCTTGAACATCAATTTAAAGAAGTCAGAGGTCATGACGCTCAATGTGAGTAACCCTGAGCCCATATCAGTAAGGAATCAGCAACTGGTACAGACAGACACCTTCACATACCTAGGATGCATAGTAACACTAGATGGCAGCGCAATCAAAGACATCAACAACAGAATGAACAAAGCAAGAACAACCTTTTTTACCCTAAACAACATCTGGAAGTCCTCTCAATACAGCACAAGCACAAAATTAAAATCAGAGCTGTGTGCTTTCTGTGCTTTTCTATGGTGTGGAATGCTGGAGAGTTACAGAGAAGGAAATGTCGAAATTGTCCTCTTTTCACACAACATGCCTAAGAAAAATTCACTGAATCTTTAGGCCGAATACCATCACCAACCAAGATCTGCTTACTCGGAGCAAGCAAGAGGACATGCACACCATCAAAGCAGACGCTGGAGCTGGGTTGGCCATGTCCTCAGAAGAGACCCCGATGCCATCACAAGAACAGCTATGCTATGGACCCCTGAAGGAAAACGAAAGAGAGGCCGACCAAAAACAACTTGGCAGAGGATTGTGGAGGCTGAGATGCAAAGAATGAACCAGAGTTGGGGCACTGTACGAAGGATGGCCACCGATCGAGCCAAGTGGAATCAATTTGTGGTTGCCCTACAAGACGCCACTAGGCGTGATGGCCACTGACTGCTTTGACGGTAGTGTTGCGTGGGTGGTTTACTGGTGTTGGAGGGTCCTTCGTTCGATTATTATACGTTTAGTTGGGATGCTTGCTTACTTATCATTACACAACTTGTGTCCAAGCAAACCCCGATTCCGTACGAACTCATCCATTATTACTATAAACTTCTTACAAGAAAGAGTTCATCAGGTCAAAGGACCGTCAACAATGCAACTTGAAGCAATCAAACGTAATCAAAGGAATGTGGGTAAGCCTTCGATTCGAGTCCAATATTTATTACAAGTTGACGCACGAAGACAGTTCACATCGGTATACATTCATATATAGTCATTAGAAATTACATGCATAGTATTCATGTCCGTCCGTGTCAAAACAATATGTCAGATGAACATCGTGGCTATATACGTGCGCTGTTGTAGTCAACAGCCAGAAATGAGCACATGAGTTCTTGACAGCTACAATTTGAATCATAATGCGATTCTCCTTCCATCATTTAGTTAATTTAATTAAATCTCATACTTAGATTAATATCCGAACTGACCCTGAGTTCTACATCGATTCATCTATATAATATAGGCTATATACTCAGCCTTTTTTCCTTGGAAGAAATACAAGACACGACCTTCTTGCTTGACGGATAGCGTAACAAGGGCCATGTAACCAAGTCACCCAGCGTGACCTTCCCAACGCGAATGCGTCATAATCTCCGCATATATTTCGCGTTCAGTATACCGTAAAATATCGACATATTCTATAAATGTTAATGACCCCTAAACGTTGCGCATGGCTAAACCCCAGCAGACGCGGTCATTTAAAATAACACCGTAACAGATTTCCTGTCAGACGCGGAAAAAAACAATCTATTAGATAGATTTTTTTTTTGAATAATATTAATCAAATTATCAAAAATTTAACAAAACCCGACGTATGACCTACGATGTTCTATCTAGAACAGTGTCGTGGTCATGTCAGTAATATCTTATAATAAAATCAACGTCATATATATAACTTATATTAAACAAGGAAATGTCACTGTCACTAACTAATTAACTAATTAATTTGTTGTATGTATCGACTAACTAATAATGTGAGGTGTTATTAAAATTATTCTAACTAACTAAAATTAAAATAATTAATTATAGTATGTACGTATGGTACTAACTAATTACTATCTAATTGAAGAAAATGAGAAATAGTATAAGAGAGTAAAAGAAATAAAAATTTAGAAGTACGGACAATTAAAACCAAATATTAAAGTATACATTAAATTAGAATGTGTGTGAAAATGAAGTGTAAGGATAGATACCTAATTAAATTAACGCAATCAGAAGAAAAGAACAAAAAAAAATTCATACATTTTAACTATAAATATGAAATGTCATAATGTAATATCTATTACCTTGATAATTACACTAATTAAAATATTAATTGGTGTGATATTATTTTGTTTCATCTTTTCTTTGTATATTTTATTTTTTTTTTATTTCATCACACTTTAACTTTATTTTATTATATATTAATTTAATAACTAGAAAATTTAACAATATCGGACATGAAGATCCAATCGTTGTTATATCCTGTTGACTTGTATGAAAGTTCATTAAGACACAAGGTTCATATTATCGAATTATGATATGATTATCCAATCATCGTTAGTTCCTTTATTAAAACTTTGAATGTAATTGAATCAGTCATCACAGTATATGTCCCTTCTACATCAGAGATTGTTCCTTTTTAACAGTTTTCAATTGAAATGAGTGATACGCAAAGTGGAAGTGAAGTCCAAATTTTCAAACGATCCGTAAAACTTGATATTTTGATCACAATAGTTTATTTCGAAATGTCCTTATTTAAGTAGGAAGTCCAAATGAAGTGCTGTATATTCTGACGTGGCATTAATACAGTTCATTGCAAATGTAATGCTTGATTAGTCAGAAAATTTGAAATAGTAATATTCATTCAGAATCCGCAGGATGTCTGGACAACGTATCGGCTATGACATTCTCAGTACCTGGTATTGACTGTATTTCGAACTCATATGGTTGCAACGTAATAGCAAAGCGTGCAAGTTTAGCACTTTTATGGTTTGAACGACGTAATGCTGCTACAGATTTCTGATCAGTCTGGATCAAAAATGGAGATCCCAGCAGAAATTTTTCTAACTTGGTAATTGGCCAGATTACGGAGAGCAATTCTCGGTCTACAGTCGAATATTTAGTCTCCGGAGGTGTCAGCTTGCGTGAGATATAAAGTACAGGGTGAAGGACTTCATCATGATATTGGAGTAGACAAGCCCCGAGTCCGTAATTACTCGCATCTGTACGTAGAACAAACTTTTTAGAAGCATCTGGTAATCTTAAAACAGGTGGGCATGAAAATATGTTTAAGATAGTGCGAAAAGTTTTGTCACATTCGTCTGTCCAATTTATCCTTAATGGCATGTTCTTCTTTAGTAACGATGACAGGACAGCCGTGATGGATGATAGGTGAGGTACAAATCTGCTATAGTATTGGATTAACCCTAACATACTCCTAACCTGTTTCTTCGTTTGAGGAACAGATAAATTTAATATTTTAGAAACAGTACTGGGAATTGTTTGGATACGTCCTGATCCAATAATGTGTCCCAGGAATGTTATCTCATTACACGCTATTTGAATTTTAGTTGGTTTAGCGGTTAAATGGTTATCCCGCAATATTTCCAAAACTGATTTAAGACCCAAAAAATGTTCCTCAAATGATGAACTAAACAAACATATGTCGTCAATGTAGGTAATTATATCTGATCTACCTGCTAAAATTTTTCGCATCATGCGAATAAATGTAGCTGGAGCATTCATTAGCCCAAAAGGCATCACGTTCCACTGGTAAAGACCTTGTGGAGTTGAGAATGCTGTGTAGTATTTGGCTCTTTCGGTTAGTGGAATCTGCCAATAACCTTTGGTTAAGTCAATTTTAGTGAAAAGTGTAGCATTGGATAGACGAGGAAGTAAATCGTCAAGGATAGGATGTGGTTCGCTATCCGGTACTGTCTGCGCATTAAGTTTCCTATAGTCAACACATAAACGTATGTTGTTGTCCTTTTTCCGGACAATGACTAAAGGAGAAGAAAATGGAGATGTACTAGTCTCAATAATACCTAATGATATCATCTGTTCGAGTTCCTGAGATGTCTTACTCAGAAAATGTAGAGGTACAGAATAAGGATGAACACGAATTGGTGTATCATCGTTAAGAATAATATCGTGACTAATTACTGAAATTTTATCAGTAACCTTATAAGGACCAGTCCATGAGATCAATAACTTATTGTTATTGTGAGGGAGTAATACATAAGCCTCATCGCCTGGGAATAATTGGCGTAATCGTCTAGATCGATTTTGTATAGATCGAGCCTTAGCTTTTGCAGCCTCAGAAGAAGCTGTTGCCAATTGGCAAGACTCAATAATATTATTCCGAAGATTAATCACATACTCATAAGATGACTGAGTGTCCTGAGTCATCTCTGCATCAATTAATAAATCTTTTATCAGTCCCATAGGACCTCTCGGAGGGGCACCAAAAACTAACTCAAAGGGAGAGAAGCCAGTTTGTTCATGTGGCACCTCTCGGTAAGCAAACAGGACAGCTGGGAGTGCTCTGTCCCAGTCCTGAGGGTGTTTAACAGTAACCTTATGTAAAAGTTGCTTAAGCGTACGGTTAAGTCTTTCAACTGCACCGTTACTCATGGGATGATAAATGCTACTCAAATTCCTATCAATGTTCCAGGTTTTCATTACCTCGTTCATGGTATCGGATATAAACTGCGACCCATGGTCAGATAATAATTTTTCTAGGAAACCCTATTCTAGAAAAAATTAGATGTAATGCATCAGCTACATCTGTGGTAGTGGTGGTCTTCAATGGAATGGCTTCTGGCCATCGTGTGCATAAATCAATGCACGTGAGAACAAATCTATGTCCTCTCGCAGATGGTAGAAGTGGACCAATTATATCTATGGCCATCTTGTCAAAAGGTCGTACTGAGATATCGCAAGCCTGAATAGGCGCCGTGTGAAAAGCTCCACGTGCTTTCACTTCCTGGCATGTAGTACAAGAACGTACATACTGCGAAATATCCCGTGATACTCCTGGCCAAAAGAATGAAGACAATACTCGAGATCGTGTTCGAGTATATCCCATATGTCATGCACACTGCGAGTCATGCGCGTGTTGAAGAATGTACCGTCTAAAAGCAGCCGGTACCATCACTTGTTGTTTTACCTGTGATTTATCACTAAAGCATCTAATCAGTATATCATTTTTAACAATAAACCAATGTTTGTTATTATTCCCTGATGTTAAATTATCAACCTTATTAACTAGGTTAAAAAAATTATTTAGAGATTTGTCATTTTTTTGTTTGTTTGCAAATGATTCCCTGTCAATAGGTGAATTGACCTCAATATCCTCCTGTTTCTCTGCATCCATCTTATTATCATTGACACTCTCCATGAGCATAGTCTGAGCTCTAGTTGTCACGGCGTTTCCAGTGCATAGATTGTGTCTCTCCCATTCAATAATATCTTCTGGTGAACAATCCTTGCTGCCGTGTATGCGACCCACCATAAGGTCTGCAATCGGCTTTTTTCAGCATGCATACCTTCACGTTACCTGTGAAAAAAGGTGTTTTAACATGGATAATAGCTGTGGGGTAAAACTCAATAGTTCCCCCCAAAAGTCATGCAACGGACATATTCCCCCCGTTGCACAGCTAGGATGTACAAGCGACTGTCGCACTCCAATGGTTGTGGACCCCGAGTCTCTCAATACAGAAACTATAGAACCGTTAACTATCCCTCTGTTAAAAATCAGAGAGCCTGTTCCATCATTGGCTGCAAGACCTACTTCTGGTGGAATGTGTCCGCAGTTTAGCACTGTCTCCTTTGCCTTCTGAAAAATAAGATTGCATTGTGGGCAACTATTCGCCACGTTATAATTAATAGCAAAGCATGCAGCAGAAGAATGCATTGTATTATCGTTAGGTGGAACCTGAACCTTAGGGGTGATATCATTTGTAACTGCTGCCCCGGTATTATGGTTATAATAATGTGAAGATCCACGAGAATGAGAACGGTTCCGAGAATAATTTGTTGAGTTATCCCGTTGTCGTCTATTGTAATTGTTATCTCGATGTCTCGAGTTATAATTATCGCTATTCTTCCAATTGTTACCATTATTATATTGATATGACCGATTATAACTTGAGTTACGTGGATTACTGTTGTATCTTGACTGAGGTGAATAATTTCTGTTTTGTTGTCTTCCTCTATTAAAGTTATTGTTAAAGTTATTCTGTACCTTATGAAAATTAATGTCATAGTTTCCTTTGAACCTACCTCCGTCTACACTGTGTGTTCTTGGTTTGTTATTACTATGATATGCCATATTGGAGGCTACAGGAAGTGGTTCTCTTATTAACGAGCCAGAAATGTTAGCATTCGGATGAGCGGTGCAGTAATTTAAAGAAATTTTTTTCTAACTCATCAATAGTTTCAGGTTTTCTTTCTTGCAGATAAGCAAAGAATGGTGGGCTGACAGAAGATAATACTTTATCCCTCAATAACAAATCGACTAACTTGTCTGCCATTTCAACCCATCTGTTAAAAGTATTGCGTTTGTTAGCAATAAAACCTGTGAAATTTTTATTGTTATCTGGCAACAAACTTTTGAAACGTAATCTACATGCCTCTTCGTTCAAATGGAACCGACGTAATAACAAATTCTTAATGGCCTCATAGTCTGTGGCTAATGTAGGATCAATATTTTGTGCTGCACTTGCAGGTTCGCCATCCAGAAATTCCTTAAGTTTAAGTGCCCATGCAGTTTTGTCAAGGTTATTGACCTTACATACATCCTCAAAGCGCGCCAGCCATGATGATAGGTCGTCCACGTGTAATTTGAAAGGTGGTAGCTTAAAGTAATAATTGCCCTTAAGTCGGTTGGAAGAAGATCCCGATTGAGCATTATCATTTTGGCTTGCTGCAGCACCCTGTGAATTAAGTTTTGCTGTTTCCAATTTAAGCTGTTGCAATTCCATTTCTTGCTGCAATATGATTTCCTGTCGTTTTAATTTATTTTCTTCTTCAATCCGTAGGATTTCATCTCTTGCCATCTTTCTTTCTTCCTCTTGTCTTAATTCTTCCTTCTCTGCCTTAGCAATAGCTTTCTTCTCAGCTTCTTTTCTTTCAAGTTCTTCCATCTCTGCCTTAGCAATAGCTTTCCTTTCAGCCTCTTTTCTTTCAAGTTCTTCCATCTCTGCCTTAGCAATGGCTTTCTTTTCAGCCTCTTTTGCCTCATGGTTCGCAAGTTGTTGTTCCGCAAATTCAAGGAGTGCATCTCCTTTTTTGTTACAATCTTTTCCAATTTTAATGAAATAATCCAAGGTAAGCATTCTTGAAGTTGAATTATTTAAGTATTCAATTACTTATGTCTTGTAATCACCACTGGAATATATGTCGATAACTCTAATTACTCGACGAGTGAATAATCAATATACGAAATTGCAATATTCTTGTATTGTTATGTATAAGTTCCACAAATCTATAATATTTTGTGAAAATATTATATATACCCACTAATATCTATCATAAATAGTTATGATAGTTAGTTATATAAGGTGCTGAAATTATATCATGCACTTAATATTAACTCTTTAAGTCCCAATCGACTTTATAAAGGCTCAGGGGTTAGACGCGCTTGGCCCAATCGACTTTAAAAAGCCTTTAGTATATGTGCCTCTGTTTGAGACTGTTTCTAATTATAACTACTCACAAACCTCCCAAAACGTCATTTCCAACTGCAAGTACATTCTTTTAAATACCGCACATGTTTAAGAGTGAACGTGTTTCTGTTTTGAGATATTTATTTTAGTTTTTTAAAGCGCATTTCCTCCATTTTACCTCGAATAACTAATCATTTTTTTAAAGCGCATATCCTCCATTTTACCTTGAATAACTAATCATTTTTCAATGAAAGCTTTTATACTTGTAGCACAAGAGTAAAGTACATCCAATTACCTTCAGTTTCATATACAACAACAAAGTTATTTATGGATATGAACATTTTAATAAATTATTTCCAAACAACAACAATAAAAACGCACTGGGGTGGCCATTATTGCTTGGGCCAAACCCATTTTTTTGCTTGGGACTGAAAGAGTTAATATTCAATAATTATGAGTATTATTCCTAAATAATTAGGTTATTTAATCTTAATTGCCACTAAGTTATCAATGTAGTACTGAGAAAGTGTACTAATTAATATTTAATATGTCTTAATATGTTATAAAGTTATAATAATTAAGCATAGTATATTATGTCATAATCATGAGCAATAAAGTGCATTGCTCATTTCTTGGACCATCACTGCAAATTGGTGCAAAGTCACTAATTCCTCTTTAAAACTCAAAAAAATTTAATTATATTAATCTATACTCTTATTAATGAATAAATTATAGCATTAATATTAAATTATAAAGGGATGAAATAAAGACAAACAATACAATGGGTTAACCAAGGATTACAGAACATTATTAACATACACAAAGACATTTTCACAGTAAAAAATGCATTTACAACTAAGTTGACTAGACCGGAAGTGAGAATTAAAGAATGAACTGAATAGATAATTAACCTGCGTACACAAAAATTAGTGACGTATACATGGACTCATTAACGGTCGTACAACAAAAATATAAACTGAAAGATAGTAAGGTCAGAAAAAACACGATAGATTACCAACATTGTTAAAGAACTGAATAAAAATTAGAACCAAATACACTAGAATACCACAGTTATAACACGACTATACACCTAACATGCAAGGTGAATTAATGCAAGTCCGAACGACACGATCACCGATATCCGACGCGTTCTTCGCGAAATGCTATTAATTCACGGCCTTAAGAACGATTACAATCAATTCGTAGCATCCCAGGAGCTATGGAACTGATTATAATTCGCCGCCCATCCATACCCGCTACATGTAAAAGACAGAAACAATATTTAACATGGCTACAAAAAAAAAAAAAAAGAACATGGCATTATCGGACAAATAGGATTAACTTATTGTAACCTTCAAATAAGTTACTTATCTTTTTGCCTCGATAGATTCATACAATGCGTACTTCGCCAACGGACAGTAGGACCTATAATTCATGCTCATGTTGATTGAATATATTTTCCAATGTTCGATTAAGCGTTTATAAATAATCTTCTTCAAGGACGTTGAAAGGCGGCTGCCATCACTACAGCTGATTCATCCTGTTGTCAAGGGGGTGTGACGTCATCGGTGTAGATACAAAAAGTGTTCATTTCGCTCGAAGGAAAATTATTTCTTTCAACTCGATAATCTTTGAGTATTTTTTTACAATTAAATTCCAGTTCCGCATCACATTGGCCACCACTGTTGCGTGGGTGGTTTTACTGGTGTTGGAGGGTCCTTCGTTCGATTATTATAAGTTTAGTTGGGATGCTTGCTTACTTATCATTACACAACTTGTGTCCAAGCAAACCCCGATTCCGTACGAACTCATCCATTATTACTATAAACTTCTTACAAGAAAGAGTTCATCAGGTCAAAGGACCGTCAACAATGCAAGTTGAAGCAATCAAACGTAATCAAAGGAATGTGGGTAAGCCTTCGATTCGAGTCCAATATTTATTACAAGTTGACGCACGAAGACAGTTCACATCGGTATACATTCATATATAGTCATTAGAAATTACATGCATAGTATTCATGTCCGTCCGTGTCAAAACAATATGTCAGATGAGAACATCGTGGCTATATACGTGCGCTGTTGTAGTCAACAGCCAGAAATGAGCACATGAGTTCTTGACAGCTACAATTTGAATCATAATGCGATTCTCCTTCCATCATTTAGTTTAGTTTAATTTAATTAATCTCATACTTAGATTAATATCCGAACTGACCCTGAGTTCTACATCGATTCATCTATATAATATAGGCTATATACTCAGCCTTTTTTCCTTGGAAGAAATACAAGACACGACCTTCTTGCTTGACGGATAGCGTAACAAGGGCCATGTAACCAAGTCACCCAGCGTGACCTTCCCAACGCGAATGCGTCATAATCTCCGCATATATTTCGCGTTCAGTATACCGTAAAATATCGACATATTCTATAAATGTTAATGACCCCTAAACGTTGCGCATGGCTAAACCCCAGCAGACGCCGTCATTTAAAATAACACCGTAACAGGTAGGTGGTTAAGGATCTAAGAAGAAGAAAAACAGTAAGCGTTAAAATAGTTGTACAATATTAATTAAGCATGATCCGATGAACACAAATTATAGTGGTAGTAGCAGAAGCAGTAAATACAGACGATGTTGTGTGGTGGTTGTAGCAAGAATAGAAGCAGCAGTACACGTAGATGTACAAGGTGTAGTAGTAGAATTAATAGTAGTAGAAGCCCACGAAGTAGTAATATTAATAGTAGTAGTTGTTGTAGTAGTAGTAGTAGTAGTAGTAGAAGCAACAGTTGTAGTAGTGGTAATATTAGTTGCGGTTGTAGTAGTATTAGTAGTAGTAGTTGCAGTGATAGTAGAAGCAGCAGTTGTAGTAGCAGTAGCAGTATAAATAATAGTAGTAGCAGCAGCAGTAGTTGTTGTTGTAGTAGACGTAGTAATATTAGTAGCAGCAGCAACAGTTGTAGTAGTAGTAGTAATATAGTTGCAGCAGTTTTTGTTGTGGTAGTAGCAAAAGTAGTTGTAGCAGTTTTGGAAATAGTAGTAGTAACCGTAGTAATTGTTGTAGTAGTAGTAGTAGTAGTAATAGTAGTAGTAGTAAAAGTACTCGTAGTAGAAGCAGAACAATTTGTAGTAGTAGTAGTACAAGTTGTAATAGCAGCAATCGTAATAGTAAAAATAGTAATAATAGTAGTAATAGTAGTAATAGTAGTAGTAGTAATAGTAGTAGTAGTAGTAAGTAAACAGGTCCAAGTCTAGTTAGAACCTAACAATAGTAGTACATTGGAATTACAAGCAGTGATAGTAGTAGAAGTAGTATTAGCAGTAGTAGTAGTAATAGTAGCAGTAGCAGCAGTTGTAGTAGGAGTAGTAGTAGTATTAGTAGTATTAGTAGTAGTAGTAGCAGCAGCAGAAGCAATGGTTTAAGCAGTAGTAGTACGAGTAGTAATAGCAGTAGTGGTAGTTGCATTAGTAATAGTAGTAGTAGTAGTAGTAATAGCAGCGGTCTTAGTAGTCGCAGAAGAAGTAGTAATAGTAGTTGTTGTAGATAGGACATACACTCAGAAGAGAAAAATCAAGCACAGTCAGAATTGTCCTTGACTGGAACCCACAGGGGAAAAGAAGAATGGGGAAGCCAAAGGGAAATTGAAGAAGAACTGCTGAAGAGGAAGCTAGGGAAATTGGAATGACTTGGGCACAGCTGAAAAAGACAGCCCAGAATAGGAATCGATGGAGAGCAACTGTTTCTGCCCTATGTTCCACAGTGAACGAAAAGGAATGATGATGATGAATGAACGATAACTAGAATGGCACAAGGCCAGGAGGAAGACAGTCGATAGAACGGTAGGGGGGGCGCTCTCTCGTTTCTAATAATAACATATACTGCCACGTCAGACAGTCACCAGGCCAGGAGGAAGACAGCCGATAGAACAGTATGGCGCTCTCTCGTTTCTAATAATAACATATACTGCCACGTCAAACAGTCACCAGGCCAGGAGGAAGACAGCCGATAGAACAGTAGGGGGCGCTCTCAAAATTTTCTAAATAAACTAACATATACTGCCACGTCAAACAGTCACCAGGCCAGGAGGAAGACAGCCGATAGAACAGTATGGCGCTCTCTCGTTTCTAATAATAAAATATACTGCCACGTCAAACAGTCACCAGGCCAGGAGGAAGACAGTCGATAGAACAGTATGGGGCTCTCTCGTTTCTAATAATAACATATACTGCCACGTCAGACAGTCACCAGGCCAGGAGGAAGACAGTCGAATATGAACAGTATGGGGCTCTCCTCGTTTCTAATAATAACATATTCCACTGCCACGTCAGACAGTCACCAGGCCAGGAGGAAGACAGCCGATAGAACAGCATGGCGCTCTCTCGTTTCTAATAATAACATATACTGCCACGTCAAACAGTCACCAGGCCAGGAGGAAGACAGTCGATAGAACAGTATGGGGCACTCTCGTTTCTAATAATAACATATACTGCCACGTCAAACAGTCACCAGGCCAGGAGGATGTTACGGTGTTATTTTAAATGACGGCGTCTGCTGGGGTTTAGCCATGCGCAACGTTAGGGGTCATTAACATTTATAGAATATGTCGATATTTTACGGTATACTGAACGCGAAATATATGCGGAGATTATGACGCATTCGCGTTGGGAAGGTCACGCTGGGTGACTTGGTTACATGGCCCTTGTTACGCTATCCGTCAAGCAAGAAGGTCGTGTCTTGTATTTCTTCCAAGGAAAAAAGGCTGAGTATATAGCCTATATTATATATATAAATCGATGTAGAACTCAGGGTCAGTTCGGTTATTAATATAAGTATGAGATTAATTAAATTAACTAAATGATGGAAGGAGAATCGCATTATGATTCAAATTGTAGCTGTCAAGAACTCATGTGCTCATTTCTGGCTGTTGACTACAACAGCGCACGTATATAGCCACGATGTTCTTCTGACATATTGTTTTGACACGGACGGACATGAATACTATGCATGTAATTTCTAATGACTATATATGAATCTATACCTACGTGAATGTCTTGTGTGTGAACTGTAAATAAATTCATGGACTCTGAATTGAGGACTTTATCACATCGATACGTTACAGCTATTTGCTGCATTTGCCAATGTTGTTGATTATGCAAATGAAGCACTCTTCTGATAAGAAAAATATGTATATATATTGATGAGCTCCGAAGGGAACGAGTGTATTCTTGGACATTCAACAAATGATGAATCAATATAACGTTGACCCTTGTTCCAAGATAATAATCGAACGAAGGACCCTCCAATACCAGTAAAACTACCCACGCAACAGTGGTGGCCAATGTGGTGCGGAACTGGAATTTCATTGTAAAAAAAATACTCAAAGATTATCGAGTTGAAAGAAATAATTTTCCTTCGAGCGAAATGAACACTTTTTGTATCTACACCGATGACGTCACACCCCCTTGACAACAGGATGAATCAGCTGTAGTGATGGCAGCCGCCTTTCAAGGTCTTTGAAGAAGATTATCTATAAACGCTTAATCGAACATTGGAAAATAGATTCAATCAACATGAGCATGAAATATAGGTCCTACTGTCCGTTGGCGAAGCAAGCATTGTATGAATCTATCGAGGCAAAAAGATAAGTAACTTATTTGAAGGTTACAATAAGTTAATCCTATTTGTCCGATAATGCCATGTTCTTCATTTTCGTAGCCATGTTAAATATTGTTTCTGTCTTTTACATGTAGCGGGTATGGATGGGCGGCGGTTTGGAATGAATAACGTGGCTCTAAGGATGCCGATATTCATTCTGAATGTTTCTTAAGGCCGTGAATTAATAGCATTTCGCGAAGAACGCGTCGGATATCGGTGATCGTGTCGTTCGGTCTTGCATTAATTCACCTTGCATGTTAGTTGTATAGTCGTGTTATAACTGTGGTATTCTAGTGTATTTGGTTCTAATTTTTATTCAGTTTTGTAACAATGTTGGTAATCTATCGTGTTTTTTCTGACCTTACTATCTTTCAGTTTATATTTTTGTTGTACAACCGTTAATGAGTCCATGTATACGTCACTAATTTTTGTGTACGCAGGTTAATTATCTATTCAGTTCATTCTTTAATTCTCACTTCCGGTCTAGTCAACTTAGTTGTAAATGCATTTTGTTATTGTGAAAATGTCTTGTCGTATGGAAATACTGTTCTGTAATCCTTGGTTAACACATTGTATTGTTTGTCTTCATTTCATCCTTCTATAATTTAATATTAATGCTATAATTTCTTCATTAATAATAGTGTAGATGAATATGATTAAATTTTTATGAGTTTTAAAGAGGAATTAGGGACTTTGCACCAATTTGCAGTGATGGTCCAAGAAATGGGCAATGCATTTTATTGCTCATGATTATGGCATAATATACTATGCTTAATTATTATAACTTTATAACATATTAAGACATATTAAATATTAATTAGTACACTTTCTCAGTACTACATTGAGAACTTAGTGGCAATTAAGATTAAATAACCTAATTATTTAGGAATAATACTCATAATTATTGAATATTAATATTAAGTGCATGATATAATTTCAGCACCTTATATAACTAACTATCATAACTATTTATGATAGATATTAGTGGGTATATATATAATATTTTTACAAAATATTATAGATTTGTGGAACTTATAAATAACAATACAGGAATATTGCAATTTCTTATATTGATTATTCATTCTTTGAGTAATTAGAATTATCGACATAGATTCTATTGGTGATTACTAGACATAAGTAATTGAATACTTAAATAATTCAACTTCAAGAATGCTTACCTTGGATCATTTCATTAAAATTGGAAAAGATTGTAACAAAAAGGGAGATGCACTCCTGGAATTTGCGGAACAACAACTTGCGAACCATAAGGCAGAAGAGGCTGAAAGGAAAGCTATTGCTAAGGCAGAGATGGAAGAACTTGAAAGAAAAGAGGCTGAAAAGAAAGCTATTGCTAAGGAAGAGGAAGAAAGAAAGGTGGCAAGAGATGAAATCCTACGGATTGAAGAAGAGAATAACTAGATACGACAGGAAATCATACTGCAGCAAGAAATGGAATTGCAACGGCTTAAATTGGAAACAGCAAAACTTAATTCGCAGGGTGCTGCAGCAAGCCAAAATGATAATGCTCAATCGGGATCTTCTTCCAACCGACTTAAGGGCAATTATTACTTTAAGCTACCACCGTTCAAATTACACGTGGATGACCTATCATCATGGCTGGCGCGCTTTGAGGATATATGTAAGGTCAATAACCTTGACAAAACTGCATGGGCACTTAAATTTAAGGAATTTCTGGATGGCGAACCTGCAAGTGCAGCACAAAATATTGATCCTACATTAGCCACAGACTATGAGGCCATTAAGAATTTGTTATTACGTCGGTTCCATTTGAACGAAGAGGCATGTAGATTACGTTTCAAAAGTTTATTGCCAGATAATAATAAAGATTTTACGGGATTTATTGCTAACATACGCAATACTTTTAACAGATGGGTTGAACTGGCAGGTGTCAACAAATCTTACGACACGTTAGTCGATTTGTTATTGAGGGATAAAGTGTTATCTTCTGTCAGCCCACCATTCTTTGCTTATCTGCAAGAAAGAAAACCAGAATCTATTGATGAGTTAGAAAAAATTTCTTTAAATTACTGCACAGCTCATCCGAATGCTAATATTTCTGGCTCATTGATAAGAGAACCACTTCCTGTAGCCTCCAATATGGCATATCATAGTAATAACAAACCAAGAACACACAGTGTAGACAGAGGTAGATTCAAAGGAAACTATGACATTAATTTTCATAATGGACAGAATAACTTTAACAATAACTTTAATAGAGGAAAACAACAAAACAGAAATTATTCACCTCAGTCAAGATACAACAGTAATCCACGTAACTCAAGTTATAATCGGTCATATCAATATAATAATGGTAACAATTGGAAGAATAGCGATAATTATAACTCGAGACATCGAGATAACAATTACAATAGACGACAACGGGATAATTCAACTAATTATTCTCGTAATCGTTCTCATTCTCGTGGATCTTCACATTATAACCATAATACCGGGGCAGCAGTTACAAATGATATCACCCCTAAGGTTCAGGTTCCACCTAACGATAATACAATGAATTCTTCTGCTGCATGCTTTGCTATTAATTATAACGTGGCGAATAGTTGCAATGCAATCTTATTTTTCAGAAGGCAAAGGAGACAGTGCTAAACTGCGGACACATTCCACCAGAAGTAGGTCTTGCAGCCAATGATGGAACAGGCTCTCTGATTTTTAACAGAGGGATAGTGAACGGTTCTATAGTTTCTGTATTGAGAGACTCGGGGTCTACAACCATTGGAGTGCGACAGTCGCTTGTACATCCTAGCTGTGCAACGGGGGAATATGTCCGTTGCATGACTTTTGGGAGAACTATTGAGTTTTACCCCACAGCTATTATCCATGTTAAAACACCTTTTTTCACAGGTAACGTGAAGGTATGCATGCCTCAGAATCCAATTGCAGATCTGATGTTGGGACGCATCCATGGTAGTAAGGATTGTTCCCCACAGGAAATTGAGGAATGGGAATTAAATAATGTGCAATCTTATTGCAATGCTAACGCTGTCATTGCAATGGCTACATTACGAGCCAACAAAATGAATACACGTGGCACAGTTTTCTCCAATTTCAGTCTCAGTACGATTCTGGAAATCGATGAGGAAAAGGATAAGACTCTCCTACAGGATAAAAATGATACTAAAATACCAGCCCATCCTAAGAAAATTAGAAAATCATTTCGAGGCAGATATGCCTTTTCTCGAAAGAGTGCCGCCAAGTCGGAAGATAGATGTTGGCGACAGGATCATATTAACAGTGATCTGAATAAAATTGTTGAAAACGGGAAAAGAAAAGATGCACCGAACAAGGGTAATGATGGTGGAGTTCTTATGAACTTAACTAATAAAATTATGACAAATAAATATGTCAATCACTATGAGACATCATCTCAAAAGACTACCAGATCCAAAAGATTAAATAGAAGAACTATTTATCACGTTAGTGACACTGATCCCACTTACATTGGGAAGGTTGCATATTCCCGCACCGTGTTAGTGCGCAATCTGCCACAAGGTACCAGATGGCAGGCACTTAGTAATTTCTTTAATGACACGGCAGACGTTATGTTTGTACAGTTGTTGTCACCTACCAATGACAGGTATGGTGAAGCTATGGTTACATTTCGTAACAACAAAGATGCTCGGATGGTGATCGAGCGTGATAATGGTGTTTATTTTCACCACCATTCTTTGAGATTGAAATTAGTACCTGATTCTGCGTCACGCAGATAACAGGATACTGTAACCATATTCGTCACATCTTTGATGACTCAGCATTGTCAGTCATCATTTCTTGACTTTCTTAATCATCTATCCTAATATAGATTGATTTATAGATTTTTTTTTCTTCTCGAAAAAAACATTTTTGATTCTTAACATCTTTAAATTTGTACACATGTTTTCTGTCTTATTTTTTTTTTTTAACCATGCCTACAAGAGACAGTAAGTTGTTTAAATGTGTCAACTATGCTCAGCCCAATACAGCATAGGTTTACTTGTCATCTATCACGGCTGTCCTGTCATCGTTACTAAAGAAGAACATGCCAGTAAGGATAAATTGGACAGACGAATGTGACAAAACTTTTCGCACTATCTTAAACATATTTTCATGCCCACCTGTTTTAAGATTACCAGATGCTTCTAAAAAGTTTGTTCTACGTACAGATGCGAGTAATGCGGACTCGGGGCTTGTCTACTCCAATATCATGATGAAGTCCTTCGTCCTGTACTTTACATCTCACGCAAGCTGAAACCTCCGGAGACTAGTGTTACGTGCAGTCTTTGATATCTTACAATATTATACATTGGTATACTTGTTATGTTCGCAAATATTTTGTAAACAAAATAGATATTTTTTAGTGCTTAAGGGAAAGTCATTATTGAGTTACTTCCCTTGAAAGTTGTGCCGTCTCTTTCGATCGAACTCCGCGGATGAATCCAGTTTTACTGCGATTTATTCTTTGTTTGGGTAGTAATAGATTGTTCTTGCTTCAGAATATCTATGGCCTGAATTTATGTGTATTGTTTGTCTGTGCAGGACGAATCTGTCTTATATCTGTATATCTTTACATATCTAAGTCGAACTATATGTTCTGTTGTCTCTAGAGAGGTCAAAGGCTGTTCGGCGGATGTGTCGCGAGAGAGGTGTGTTTTGGCTTCGCCCTGATGATGGGCTGTGTTTTTTCTATGTCGGCTTGATGCCGGGAAAAAGTGATCTCAGTGGTTTTTGGGGAAAGTGATAGTCGTCTAGACCTATCGTGTATGCTTTACCCCAGTGTTCATTCTTATTGCCAAGGAATGGCAAAATCATATTTCTGAAAACCAAGGTAATAAAGATACTCTTTTGAACTCTCATACGAAGCCACCGTTTTTCGATAGGGATGATTTGTACGTCTGAGAGAATACATCTAACTAGATGAAAAAAACGATTCTGATTCCTAGCAGCACTATATCCTGTAGAATGCAGTCAATTGTTCATGATCAAATCTACAGAGCAATGAAATGTTTAATGAATGACTAACTTTAGGACAGATTCATTATCTGTATCCAAACGTGAGTGACAGCTCACGAGTGAAGCCATCTTGGAACCAAACATGTAGTGACTTTCAAGAAGAGAAAAGGTATGCCCGTATTATCGCTTGATTAGTCCAGGGATCACTGCTACACATGAGAACCCATTGCTAGCGGTTCAATATAATTATATGGAAAAATCTGTGCTGGACATTATGTTAAGGAATCTTCGCTAGACGAGATTAGGTCTAGAAGCCATCTTGGATATTGTTTATAATCTGACGTGCTTTGTCAGTAAACTCAGTTGATATATATATATATATATGGGCAATACTGAGTGCTTGGCTACTGACTGTCCATTATACTATTATTCTACATGAGTGCCCATGTAACATAACATTGCAAGACCATTTATCCACTGCACCATGATGTATTATGCCAACCTGTGATTTGTCACTATCTGTGCTGTCGAGTGTGTACGTCCAATTAAACTTTAGTAAAGGTACACAGTCGTTGGTGTCGATGACTTCCAGCCATACATGAGTGTGAGAAAAGAACATTTGTCAACACCACGAACTCTTCCTATCATTCGCACATTATACACTCCATCTATGTCTACACACCACTGCGTAGGTCAAGTTGACATTCTATACTCAAACCACAAGCAATACAACAACACAGCATGTAGCTCTGGTGATGTTCGAGCGAGCTATTCAGATTTCTCAGCATGTCTCTTGCTCAGGGCAAGGGTCTTGTATTAAGAGTTTATCAACTGATGATGATGATGTCTGCTTCCATCCACTTATATTTATCATTTGGTGGACATCATTAATAAGAAAAAAAGATCTTCTTAACTAGATACTCGACTGTAGACCGAGAATTGCTCTCCGTAATCTGGGCAATTACCAAGTTAGAAAAATTTCTGCTGGGATCTCCATTTTTGATCCAGACTGATCAGAAATCTGTAGCAGCATTACGTCGTTCAAACCATAAAAGTGCTAAACTTGCACGCTTTACTATTACGTTGCAACCTTACGAATTCGAAATACAGTCAATACCAGGAACTGAGAACGTCATAGCCGATACGTTGTCCAGACATCCTACGGATTCTGAATGAATATTACTATTTCAAATTTTCTGACTAATCAAGCATTAGATTTGCAATGAACTGTATCAATGCCACGTCAGAATATACAGCACTTCATTTGAACTTCCTACTTAAATAAGGACATTTCGAAATAAACTATCGTGATCAAAATATCAAGTTTTACGGATCGTTTGAAAATTTGGACTTCACTTCCACTTTGCGTATCACTCATTTCGATTGAAAACCGTTAAAAAGGAACAATCTCTGATGTAGAATGGACATATACTGTGATGACTGATTCAATTACATTCAAAGTTTTAATAAAGGAACTAACGATGATTGGATAATCATATCATAATTCGATAATATGAACCTTGTGTCTTAATGAACTTTCATACAAGTCAACAGGATATAACAACGATTGGATCTTCATGTCCGATATTGTTAAATTTTCTAGTTATTAAATTAATATATAATAAAATAAAGTTAAAGTGTGATGAAATAAAAAAATAAAATATACAAAGAAAAGATGAAACAAAATAATATCTCACCAATTAATATTTTAATTAGTGTAATTATCAAGGTAATAGATATTAACGCAATCAGAAGAAAAGAACAGAAAAAATTCATTTCATATTTATAGTTAAAATGTATGAATTTTTTCTGTTCTTTTCTTCTGATTGCGTTAATTTAATTAGGTATCTATCCTTACACTTCATTTTCACACGCATTCTAATTTAATGTATACTTTAATATTTGGTTTTAATTGTCCGTACTTCTCAATTTTTATTTCTTTTACTCTCTTATACTATTTCTCATTCTCTTCAGTTAGATAGTAATTAGTTAGTACCATACGTACATACTATAATTAATTATTTTAATTTTAGTTAGTTAGAATAATTTTAATAACACCTCACATTATTAGTTAGTCGATACATACAACAAATTAATTAGTTAATTAGTTAGTGACAGTGACATTTCCTTGTTTAATATAAGGTATATGTATGATATGACGTTGATTTTATTATAATATATTACTGACATGACCACGACACTGTTCTAGATAGAACATCGTAGGTCATACGTCGGGTTTTGTTAAATTTTTGATAATTTGATTAATATTATTCAAAAAAAATCTATCTAATAGATTTTTTTCCCCCGTCTGACAGGAAATCTGTTACGGTGTTATTTTAAATGACGGCGTCTGCTGGGGTTTAGCCATGCGCAACGTTAGGGGTCATTAACATTTATAGAATATGTCGATATTTTGCGGTATACTGAACGCGAAATATATGCGGAGATTATGACGCATTCGCGTTGGGAAGGTCACGCTGGGTGACTTGGTTACATGGCCCTTGTTACGCTATCCGTCAAGCAAGAAGGTCGTGTCTTGTATTTCTTCCAAGGAAAAAAGGCTGAGTATATAGCCTATATTATATATATAAATCGATGTAGAACTCAGGGTCAGTTCGGTTATTAATATAAGTATGAGATTAATTAAATTAACTAAATGATGGAAGGAGAATCGCATTATGATTCAAATTGTAGCTGTCAAGAACTCATGCGCTCATTTCTGGCTGTTGACTACAACAGCGCACGTATATAGCCACGATGTTCTTCTGACATATTGTTTTGACACGGACGGACATGAATACTATGCATGTAATTTCTAATGACTATATATGAATCTATACCTACGTGAATGTCTTGTGTGTGAACTGTAAATAAATTCATGGACTCTGAATTGAGGACTTTATCACATCGATACGTTACAGCTATTTGCTGCATTTGCCAATGTTGTTGATTATGCAAATGAAGAACTCTTCTGATAAGAAAAATATGTATATATATTGATGAGCTCCGAAGGGAACGAGTGTATTCTTGGACATTCAACAAATGATGAATTAATATAACGTTGACCCTTGTTCCAAGATAATAATCGAACGAAGGACCCTCCAATACCAGTAAAACTACCCACGCAACAGAGGAAGACAGTCGATAGAACAGTATGGGGCTCTCTCGTTTCTAATAATAACATATACTGCCACGTCAGACAGTCACGAGATACACTCTCACTTGTAAGAATTGACTTTCCCGATTTCTGACACGATTACAATATACGGTCACAATAACAAAATATATGAAGTGTTCTCATCTTGTGGGAATGCTTCTTTAAGAGCAGAATTTGCTGCTTGTACTATAACAAACTATGTCTTTCTCTGTGAACTTTCACACGTAATATTTTAATATTTTATGAAGTGTTTGTGTTTTGTTTGTTGTTAATGCTTCTGATCATGATTGTGGGCCAGGAAGTCAGCGGAAAACTGTAGATCGTCAAGCTGTTGAACTCAGTTTTTCTAGCTTATCACTGAGGTCGTGACCCTATCATCACTGAGGTCGTGACCATATCAACAGCCAGTAAAAAGAGAAATGGTAACACGAGTCATACCAGTCACGCTCCAACCTCTTGTTTCTTATCTCAGTTGGTTCGGTAAGTTGTCACACATGAACAATTCTGCTATTTGTATCTTCACATGTTTTCTTATCTCAGTTGGTTCGGTAAGTTGTCACACCTGAACAATTCTGCTATTTGTGTCTTCATATGTTTTCTTTATTCGGTTACTGATTATAAGAGGGACTGAGTCGTGCTTGGTCAAAATATTTTTAATATTTCACGAATCTAATGAGAAGTTCATTTTCAAGGCCATGTCACATATTATACGCAGTTTTACTGTATTTTCTGTATCTGATCTGTTTTGTCAAAATCCTGTTTATTCTTTCTCAATAATTTCTTCATAGTCTGATTATTCTTCATGTTCCCCGCCATCTGTCTATCGCCGAGAAATACACTAACGATCTCAGTGACTGGCTAGTTAGCTGTACTTTCTTTCTGTTACGGACATGTTGACTCTTTCAATATCTTGATTCTATTTTATGTCTCAACTGTACTTTCTTTCTGTTACGGACATGTTGACTCTTTCAATATCTTTATTCTATTTTATGTCTCAACTGTACTTTCTTTCTGTTACTGACATGTTGACTCTCACAATATCTTGATTCTATTTTATGTCTCAACTGTACTTTCTGTTACTGACTTGTTGACTCTCACAATATCTTGATTCTATTTTATGTCTCAACTGTACTTTGTCACTTTTATTTGTTGCAGTATTTGTAATTATTATAGTTGTTGTTGTAATTGTTTTTTTTGTTGTGTAACAGTAGTAACTGTAAATATTGTGGGTAGGGAATAGGACGGAGTATGGGTTATTTATTGTTTTCAGTTTGTTATGTTTACTAGTGTGAAGGATTTATGCGTGATGTTTGGCAGAGAGAGGTATGGTCACTGTTCTCGTGTTTTAGGTGTGAGTAAGTGAGTTAACAGTGAGTCCGCTGGGATAGATAGAAAAAAATCTGCTTTAGAGCCAAAGGTCACAATAGTCTGCTCGACTTGTTAGAATAAAATGTACATAAAAACATAATAAACAATTTGACATTTTAAATGTTACGTTTAGTTCTCGAACTCCCCTATTATCCATTAGTGGACCCTCATGGGGTCTATAGACAACAGGTTAAGTCCCTCAAGGTGTCCATAGACGACAAGTTATGTACACGGATTCCCTACAATACATTCCCGGACACTCGTGTGGTCAATTGGCTACAATTTAAGAAACCCTGACGCCAAAGCCAATGTGAGAGCGATATTGTCAGAATCGGGAAAACTTGTTATGACATATGACGTCATCTGGAAAGTCCGTAAGTTTTTTTTTGTTTTTTTTAAGCACCTAACGCAATCAGCTCATATAGATATATTCTTCACACAAGTCGAGATCGTTGTCGAGAAAACATTGTCCAACGATATTGAGGATGACATTATCAACACAGAACTAATTACAGACACAAGGTAAGAAAATTCGACATTATTTTGTGTACTTTACTTGTAAACACTGAAAACAAATGGTAGGGGGGGGGGGGGGGGGTAATATTTCAGTAATACATATCTTACTGTCATGTCAGTGACTGAAATATGTATACGAATTTCTAGCTGTAATTTTACACTCAGCACTGATGAATATTTTTTTTTAAAGTTAAGACATTGATGTTGACTAGTTGAATAAGATGTGGGGTTAAGAATTGTCTCTTTTTATTAAACTTGTGTGACACAAGATGACTGTCTCTTGTTGTTTAACCTGTGTGACACAAAATGATTGTCTCTTGTTAAACCTGTGTGACACAAAATGATTGAGTCTTGTTGTTAAACCTCAATAAATCAATCAATACTCGTTAGCCCGCTATAAAACTGGCTTTTGTCTCAGAACAGTAGTGGTATACCCACGTTTCATCTTCAGTAATGATTTGCTCCAAGAAATCCTCACCATGAAAGCGGAGGAGATGGGTGAGGGACGCACCCATACTGTTGTTCTTGTGGTTCTCTGTCAGTTGCCAAGGGACCCACCTGCTGCACACTTTTCGGTACCCTAAACGGTCGTGAACAATGTCCCAGTGTGTGCCACGTAAAGGATTAAATTGTTCTTCCAAATCTTTAAGTGACACGCGGCGATCAACACGCAAATTTTCCTCAATTGCAGGGACAAGATTTGCTGACGTGGAAGGACACCCGCTTTTTTGTTCGTCCGTCACGCAAACTCGACCGCAATTGAACTCACGACACTATTTTCTCAAATGCTGCACACTCATCACGTTCGGGCCATACACAGCTTCAAGTTCATGATGAATTTGTCTCGGTGCTGTCCCTTTGCCCACATAAACCAAATAACTGATCTTACATCTTCTTGTGTCCACTCACACATTGTCGTAGTCATTTTTTTTTTTTTTTTTTTTTTCTTAACCAGCGGCACTTAGGCTTTCAGCCCTTCGGCCCAATGACATGTCATTGCGAGGCTGGGGAACCTGAGGACTTTCCTTCCAACCCGGTCAGGAGCGAAGCTCCTTCCCATCCACAGAGGGTTTATCACAGGAGCCGTTCAGGCTATTCAGTCAAATTTCCGGCCGTAAACATTTCTTCAAACGCTGACGCCCGGGTTTGAACCATGAACACCTGGTCGCCAGTACAACGCCGAAGCCATTACACCAGCGCGGTCATTGTTAAACTGCCTAGTTCTGGAAAAGGGCGGAGCTAGGGCCAGATTTGTTGTTCCACCTAGCGGTCAAGGTCTGATCTTCCTGTCAGCAAAAAGCCATCTCACTGCGTGCAGTACGTCGGTGGTAATTAAATAGGGATCCTTACTTTCTTACTTACACTTGTATATTACTGCCTATATAAAAGTTCGATTCTACATCCTTTAGTGGTGTTTCTTCAAGTTGAACCTTGTTATCATTTCTTGCATTTATTCTCAAAATCTTTGTCTTTTCCCTGTGTATTTTCAGGTCCACTTGTTGTGACCTCTCATCGAGCATTGTCATTTTCTCTTGCATATGATTATATCTTTCGGACAGAAGAGCCATGTCATCTGCGAAATCCAGATCATCAAGCTTTAGTCAGATCCCACTGGATTGCATTGCTGTTCTGTGATGTCGATGTTTTCATAACCCAGTCTGTTGCTAGTAAGACAGGAAATGGAGACAAGAGTCATCCCTGTCTCACTCCCTTTCTAATTCTAAACGGTTCTGTAATTTGTCCTCCATGAAGAACTCTGCATGTCAAGTCTTCATAGGTCTTCCATATTAAGTTAATGATCTTCATGGGAACTCCATAATGCATCATCATTTTCCAAAGTGATTCTCTGTCTACACTGTCAAATGCCTGTTCATAGTCCACGAATCCGATGTATAGTAGTGAATTCCATTCCATACTTTGTTCAACTATTATTCCCATTGTGGCTATCTGGTCTGTACATGATCTGTTTTGTCAAACACCTGCTTGCTCATCTCTCACTTCCTTGTCTATGGACTCTTTTAATCTCTAACGGATATTCTGTTTAATACTTTTCCTGGCACTGATAGTAACATTATTCATCTATAATTTCTGCACTCTTGTAAATTTCCCTTCTTAGGCAACTTGACCAGATAACCTTCCTTCCATTCTACTGGTATTTCCTCTCTCCCCCAGACTTTTCCAAGTGTTTGTATAATATCTCTGTAGAGGTATCAATATCTGTTTTAATGGCCTCTGCTGGAATTCCATCTGGACCAGTTGCTTTTCCATCGTTCAGAAGCATTATGGCTTTCTTTATTTCTTCTCTACTTGGTCGTTTACAGCTGATTTGTAGCTCCTTTTCTGCTGGCTGGATGTCTGGGGGATTAGTTAGCTCTGGTTTATTGAGAAGTCCTTCAAAATGTTCTGTCCATCTCTTCATTTGTTCTTGTATTTTACTAAGGAATTTTTCATTCTTGTCTTTTATGAGGCAATTTGCTTGCTTATTGTCGTAGATGAATTATCAGACAGGTATTAGATGTTTATAATCCTGTCTGAGCAGAGGTGATAGTGATGACAATGTGAAAGTAAGGGGTAAGATATAGTTTTTATCACGAGGGTGATCGTGTAAGAGAAAGGATAGTCCCTGGATAGAATAATTTATCTAATCCAGCCTATCTGGACGACGATATTTAAATCAGACGCACTTTCTCTCCCTGTACGAAAATACAAGTTACACTGCACTCACATGCACACAATTCTGTGACAAATACGCACGAACGTAAAAAAACAAACTATGGATAACATTTAATGGATAGGGGTTGACCGACACGATAACTAAAGGTTTAATAAAGTTCATTATTAATAGAAAATCACAACATAAATCACATGCATCAATAGATCATGGTTCACAGACAAAATGAAAATTAAACAAATAGGTTCTCCCCAGATCCAGCCCCAGACTCCCCGTAGTTGCTGATTGCAAATTTCACGAGAGTCGCTAGAGTCGGTGTTTTAATGTGTCCTGGATACAATAAGTTATCTACGTCTTCAGTTGGTTGGAGTAAGGTTCATGCGTGGTGATCGCCGATGTTGGATAAATAAAACTTATAGATGGTTCCTGGTTTGTCTAGCCTATGGTGGCTAAAACGCTAGGTTAAGTTACACAAATGTTGCTGACAATATATTTCGCCACAGCTGGCTGATGAGATTAATATAAGTAAATCTGGTAATATTTCTGGTCCAGTTAATATTTTAATTTAATGTTTCTATTCTGCTTTCTCTCATGAAAATGAGGAAAATTGGAACGCACAGGTCACAGCAAGAAGCTCATCAATATTAAATACCCTTGGATGCTTATAATATTATAAGTTCGTATGATCATGGCCATAAGAAAAGCCTCTAGTACTCACGTTTTGATCAGCCTAGATTTTAGGAAAGAAAATAAAAGCATTACACCAAATTATCAATATCATTTTTAACGCGTGTTAAAATAGGACCTTTTCACCACTCCATTATAAATTAGATTAAAAACACACGTGTCTAGCTTATCCTATCGTTTTTTAACGCGTGCTATGAACACTAGTCATTTATAAAATTACATAAAATGAATAGAAGTAAATAATATATACCGTCATTAGACAGTTATTTAATGCTTGTACTAGTCAATTTAAAACATCTCTTACTGGGAAATAGCGAGTAATTAAATTTACTTTACTGCTGGAAAATTTAGCTATAAGTTATTTAATTAGCACAGAAAATCTCAGTGAAATATATTGAAAACTTTAAACACACTAAATTACTTGAAGGCTAGTATATAAATTACCGCAATCAAAAAAATGAAACACTCCACGAAAATCTAATAATTTTCACTATGTACGAGAAATCTTAAAATAACGAGCTAGTGAATTCATATAGATTTCTGGGCAGCTGATCATGGCTATCGGAGAGACATGGTATATATTGATAAATTCCGTTCTATCGTTCTTTAATGCGAAAGTCACACCTACTGCCAGACCCGAGCCAATTTGCTGTTCGATTCTTGAATCAAAGGTAATTTTACCACCTCTTCCGCCGACAACCTCTCTGGCTTGACTTTCATCATCTCCGCCTTGCCGAATATCAGCTATGCAATTACTTCCCCTGAAAGTTTTACAATCCAAGGTCCGTCTCATACTTAATATCGTGTGTTATCCTGACAAAAGAATCTATTACGCCATGCTCCGCGCTTCGCTCTCTGTTTCACATAGGGCTTTATTGCCAGATGGCTCACGTGTTAATAGCACAAGTGAATCATTCGTTCATGTAGCAAAAAATATAAACTAGATTAGTAGGGGCAAAAGTGGATGATTACTGCTGCACTATTTCCATCTGTGACATTTCGTCCGGGCTTGACGACATGAAATCCTTTATTTCTCCTCTATGCTGTTATCCATACCTTGCTAGTGATTGCTATCTTCACTTTCCCTTTCTTCCTCACTGCTCCAATTTCTACTCACAGAATCTTCTCCCACGTTTAGTTTTCCTGGTATGTATTCTTCTTTGAAAGCATATCCACTTAGGAGCAACGCCCACCGCCTAATCCTCGCGTTGAATTCCTTATTCGCTCCAAGAAAACTCAATGAACATGGTCCGTCTGTACTGTAAATGAAACGCCGTAAAGGTATTGTTATGTTTCCTGATACCAATCACGGGTGCTAGACATTCTCTCTCCACTGTGGAATAGTTCTGTTCTGCTGTGTTCAATTTTCGGCTGCCATAAGCGACTGGGAATAACAGGTTCAGATCAATGTCATCTGCCTGTAGCAGGGTTGACCCGATGCCTTGACCCGATGCGTCAACTCGCAATCTAAAATGTTTCTTAAGATCAGGTAGCCGTAAAATTGGATATTCGGACAGCTGTCGTTTGAGAGTGCTGTAAGAGTGTTCGCACTAAGCATCCCAAATAACTGTTTCCAGACGCCCCTTTTGGTAAGGCCAGTAAGGGGTGCCGTTACCCCGTTGAAATTGTTAATAAGTATCTGATAGTATGCACACAGTGATAGAAATGAGCGTGTGTCTTTCTTCGTTCTGTGTCTTTTAGCTGCAAATATTTTCTCAATGTTCTTGGCAACTGGCCACATGCAGCCTTGAGAAATAGTATGCCCCAGAAGAAAGTCGAGCTTTTCGAAACTGATAAGACATTTGCTAGGTCTGGCTGTAAGACCAGTTTCCTGTAGTCTCCTGAGGAGCATAGCATCCGTTGCAATAAGTTGGTCTTAGTTTTCCGATGCAATTAATATGTCATCCATGAAATTATGGAAATGGGGACATTGCAAGGGTTCTAAAAGCTTTCTCACCATTCTGGTAAAGAGTCCCGGTGCACTATGCAATCCGAACGGCATCACGTTGAAGGTATAGTGCCCTTCACTGGTGCTGAAAGCTAACAGGGATTTAATTTTCTCCTTGACTGGTATTAGGTAATAACCTTTACTCGGGTCAATTTTGGAGAAAATTTTTGCCCTGCTAAGCTTGGTGAACAGCTCAGAAGCGCTCTGGAGAGGTTCCGGCTGGACTTCCGTTACAGTGTTAAGTAATCGGTAATCTATGCACAGCTGAACTTCCTTATTGCGCTTCTGTAACTGCACTACACTGGAACTGTAAGGAGAGATAGACTCACTGATAATTACTGCTTGTCGTAGCTTGTCTATTTCTCCGAGTAGCGTATCAGCTTTAGCATACGGGATGGGGTAAACTCCGGTTCGCACAGGTGTCTCGTTTGTCACTTTCATATCTAACTCTACGAGATGTTCGACCAGGCAAACCCGTCAAAACGTTTGTGTACTGTTTCAGTATCGCACTCGTTTATGTCTGTTGTGCTTCAGAGAGATTGTCACCGAATTTTACATCTTGAAATGATTCCGTTTGTTGCAATGGATATTCCACGCAACTATCGTCATCTTCCTCATCTTCGGTTGCTATTGCTACCGCCAGGAGATGTTCGGAAGATGGCACCGGTATTTCCAAGTATTTCTTTAACAGATTTACGTGGTAGATCTTCTCATTTCCTTTAATAGAGATCTTGTAGTTCGTTCTTGAAATCTTCTTAAGGATTGTAAACGGCCCATGCCATCCGATGCAAACTTTGTTGCTTCCGGTGGGCAGTAACAACAAAACCTTCTCCCCTGGTTGTAATTCTCTCTCTTTAGCCGCTTTATTGTACCTTTTAGCGTGCTTTGCGTGTGCTTTCTTAAGGTTGGTTTTAGCTAGATCCAATCCTAGTTGTAACCTTTCCTTAAGTTCTGATACATATTTGCTGGCTGAGAGAACATCTTGTCGGCCTTCTAATCTGTCAGTGACCGCAGTTAGGTTTCTAGCGGCCCCTTAATAGGTCTGCCGAATAAAAGAGTAGCTGGAGGTAAACCTGTAGAGGCCTCGGGAACTTCACTATTGGCGAAAAAGGCTGCAGGAATAAAAAGGTCCCAGTCTTCATGTTTCCCTTGTCCCTGCTTACGTAACATCATGATGAGGCTGACGTTGAAGCACTCCACGAGCCCATTTCCGGCCGAAAGGTAGGGGCTTGTGTGGATGTGCTTGGCCCTCAAGACCGTAACGATCTCCTCCATTAACAGACTACGGAATTGGGATCCGTTATCCCTCAAAACTTGTTGAGGGAATTCCAACCGCGTGAAAATTTGCACTAGGGCTTTTGCAACATGCTTGGATTCCGTGCATTTTAGTGGTATAGCTTCGCTTCACATAGTGCACGTGTCGACTAAGGTCAGGATGAACCTGTTCCTTCTGTTGTTCATTTCTAGGGGTCCAAAAATGTCGACAGCAACACGTTCAAATGGCGTCCACACTATTGGCATTTCACACATGGGAACTAGGGGTGTACAATGCTTGGGTGCCACCCGTTGGCACTGGGCGCAGGATTTCACGTATCTGATAATATCAGTGTTCATTCCTTGCCACCAATAATGAGTCGATATTCGCTGAATAGTGGCGTTTTGTCCCATATGTCCGCTAAAGGGAAGAAAGTGTACCATTTCTAAGATTTGGGCTCTGTACTGTGTCGGTACTGGAGCTGGTTATGCCCTTGATCAGGGTTGCCCGTTCTACGATAGAGTACGCCATCCTTAGAAAAGATGTCTCCGTTGTGTCTGGGGTCCTTGGCCATGGGCAGTTTCCTAAAACAGGGTTCCAAGGTAGGGTCCTTTTGTTGCGCCTCTTTTAGTTCCTGAGGTAACAAATTTGGCGCAGGCTCCCGTTCCTTCTTGGTTTGCACTCTTGTGGTTACTGCTGCCACAATCGGCTCTTTCGGTCTCCCAACAAACACATATCTACATCCAAGTATGACTGGGTAGAACGGGTCATCCATAATAGCCGCTTTGATAACACCTCTGACGAAATTAGAGTATATCTCCACCAATGCGATGGGAAGCGTTATGGGCGCATCACTCTTGAAAACTCCACATAATGTGACGGTGTCTTCTGTCTCTTGACCAGGTTTGACCAAATATCTTGCGACAATACAATCAAAAGACAATCCTGTGTTAAAAAGACAAGATTTTGAAGTCCCTTTCAAATTAACAGTTCCTAGCGTTGAGGGCCTCTCACCTTCAGATTGAGAATCACTGCCACTCATTCTCCGTTGCGAGTCTGTTAACAAGCAACCGATTCTATTCGTGCTGGTGTGCTTGCTCTGATCCGATATCCCTTGTGCAGGGGTCTTTCCCTTGTCTTGATCTTTCTGGCGGCTGTGCCATGCAGGCAGGTTAGATTGATCAGAATGTTGCGTGGAGTACATGTTGTAAAAGAATTTCGATTTTTCCTGGGGAGGGTTCTGAGGTAAAGTTTCTGGTTGATTATGGTTATGGGAAGAATGGGAAGACGGCTCTGGATTATTTTTCCGAAAATGCTCATCTGTCTGCTTGCGTTTAGTGCTGGGAAGCTCGACCAAAGCATTCACGTAACGTTCAGACTTACTAAGAATGTTCTCCCACTTTACTGCGCCCTGTTCAGCCAGAAATCCTCGGGTTTCGTTTGACAACGTGGATTTTATTTGTTCTGTAAGAACAAATTCCTGGAGTCCTTCAAAAGTGAGAGGGAGCTCGAAAAGTTCCATGCTCTTTGTCAAATATCCCGTCAGGCGTGAAGAGAATTGATGAAATGTCTTCGTGCCTTCTTCTCTGCGGTTTCTGAACAGGTGCAACAATTTGCGAGCGTTCATCTCGAACTGCTCCAGTAAATCCTTCTTTAGCATGTCGTAAATGTCTTGATGGCTGCTTCCCAGTTTCACGTAGACGTCATATGCACTACCTTTCAGAGCTTGTGAAAGTTTCAGACCCCATCGGGAACTCTCTAACCCATATAATGTCGCCATCCTCTCAAATATCTCGAGAAACGAGTCAATTTACATCTTAGGGCTAGGGAAGGATTCTAGGGTGAAAGACATAGCTACGAGTTGAGGAGATTGGGTACTGGATTGATCAGTCACCTGTGACTGAGGTGGCGACTCTCCATTGCTGGATGAAGACATAGCACCACGACTTTGGTCCTCTGGGGATTTAAGCACCAATTCATGCTGTCTCTCCTTATCTCTTTCCTCGTGATGTCTCTCCTTATCTCTTTCCTCCTGTTTTGCCCTGCTGTCATGTTTTAAGTCTGTCTCACAACACGGTTTTTCTAATCTGACCATTCCGCCCGCCATAGTTAGGGAACTCTCTGATACAAGGACCAATCAAAACGGACCTTTATTATTTTCGTGGTAAGAAACGTATTGTGCAAAACCTAGGGACCAGTTTTGTGTAACTGAAAGGACAATAATATTTAATTTCATAAAGAATAAAGACATATCACTGGGGAGAATTAGTTAATTCATCAACGGAAATGTTAATGTAGAGTTAAGTGTAAAAACTTTATCAAATACTATTCTAGGAAGATAGAAATAACGAATAAAAGAGCTGTGTTACATCAGGATTTGTTCAATTTAGCTAGTTAAAGTACGCATATATTTAAATGCATTTTGCAAACTGCCTGGCAATTGATTGATGTGTTAGACCACGGCAGGAGAGTGTGCGATTTTCTATTGTATAAGATAAGTGGCCTTATCTTGCCACTGATCAGCGTGTTTATCAACTAAAAGCTGGCACTACTCAAAGACTATAACAATATTAAATCGAAGAAGTTGAGGGGGACTGCGTTAAGACGTGGGGTAATGGGTTTGAAAAAAAATCGAAAAAAGGTGATTCGTCTTACGAGGACAAAAGACAAAGACGTTACGGCCACAAGGCCTTCGTCAGGAAAGGAGAGACACGGTGCAGTCAAAAAAAATCGACAGATGCCCACAGCTACCTCCTGTATACCTCTTCTCATCCTCGGGCCTGTCGTGACTCCCTTCCTTTTTCACAACTTCTCCGCCTCCACCGTTTGTGCCAAGACGACGATGACATCTACTTCCGAGCAAATGAGATGTTGGATTTCTTCCGTAACAGACTTTATCCGGAACATGTTCTCACCTCTGCTCTCCAACGTGTGCTCCCCATCTCTCGTCAGGAGGCCCTCAAACCTCACTATAAATCCACTTCGGATAGAGTCAAATTAATCTTGACCCATCACCCTCACAGTACTGCTGTAAAACAGATCCTTTTCCGCCACCTCCCTATCCTCCAAGCAGAGCCTGTGACCCAAGAAGTATTCAGTGAGGCCACTTTGGTGGCATATAGACGCGACAAGAACTTGAAGGATCTTCTTGTTCACAGCCGTCTCCCAAAGGAGAATGCCATTCACTTTGGCACACTACCCTGTGGTCGGACACGATGCAACACGTGCACGTATGTCATCTCAACCCAGAAGGTGTCCTTTCCTAAGGCTACGTACACCATCACTAGTAGCTTCACGTGTGAATCGCGCAATGTCATTTATACGATCATATGTAAACGTTGCTGCAAAACCTATATTGGCCAAACAGGCAAACGACTTATGGAGCCGCGGTAGCATAGTGGTTAGTGCACTGGCTTCCTAGCGCAGTGGTCTATGGTTCGATCCCCAGATGAGGCGGAAAAATTTTTAGGCCACAAACGGCTCCTGGGTCGACCCAGCCCCAAATGGGTACCAGAGCTACTCTGGGAAGGTTAAGGCGGCCGGCGTGATGCCGACCACATCACCCCTCGTGTGCCGACGGTCAAGATAATATGGGCCTAACACCATATTCCCAATATGCCTAAATGGGCGTGTAACGGGTTCCTTTACCTTTACCTTTTACCATGGTCCCATCGACATCCAGGTCACAGCGATCCGATCCTGCTCCTCTGACATTGCTAGCCGAGAACGGCTTGAGAACCGTCTTATCCACCGCATGGGGTGTCTAAAACCAGCCGGTCTCAACACTTTCCACACCTTTGTCTGAGGTCACCCGTTCCTCCCTTGCTCTATTTTGACTCTTTCCACTCTTATCCTATTCTTCTATTTTTATGCCATCCTCCACAATATGTATGAATATAGCCTACACTGTTTCTAATTTATCTTGATTTTTTTTTATATTTTTTTTTTTTAATTTCAGATTTTTAATTTCATTTTTTATTTCATATTTATTTATCTTCCACTCATTCTGTCCTCTTCTATTTCCAGTCCTCACTATTATTACGTTTGGGTAGTTTATTGTTCGGTTTCGTTTTTTAGTTTTTAGTTTCTTAGTATGTATTGTGTACATCCGGCGGCAGAAGTCACTTCCTGCTCAGCCATGTGCCCAACAGCGGACAGCGTATATCGATAAGATTTAGATGACTTGCCTTCAGGGAAGTACCTAGGTTTTATTTTTATATTTATTTAATTTCTTATGTGTCCTATCTAGCCTTCACTTTCTTTCCTTTCCTGACGAAGGCCCTGTGGCCATAACGTAGACTACTTTCTTTGTCTTTTGTCCTCGTAAGACGAATCACCTTTTTTCGATTTTTTTTCAAACCCATCCATTAACAATATTAAAGAACATTTCAGTAAATGATGAGTTACGGACATTATAAATCCATCCTATCTTCACAGTCAACATCAGTGACTTTGTAGTGAAATACAATTATTCTTCAAGTGTAGAGACTTTAGTAATAGATTATTTTTGATAATTGAAGTTTCTATATTTATTGATTTTATATAATGTAAATATCTTTTGAATTTTCATAACCAAAAAGAGAACCGGTTTATGATTAATAAATTGTAAATATGTACCATCAGACTCGTGGAGATTATTAGCATTAATTTCAAGTTCTGTTGGATGCATATTTTAGATTGATAGATTAAAAATATTAAATACCCCTAGCATAACTAGCCAACAATAAACAACACAAACAACTTTGACATAGTATGAGAAATACATTTCATATATCTATTTCATTTATCCTCATTTCTCTTTTACTCGACTTTTTCACCTTCATATTTTTCTGTTAACCTAAACTTTCTTACACCCCCGCTATCTGTTTCTCGTGTTTCTAATTTAGCAAGCATTTAATTGCTATTCGCTATCTTTATTTGATGATGAGTTTGCCAGCAGACCTGATTAGCATATGTGAGCCGGTTTTATTTAATTTTGTGTGATTTTTGAACGCCAGAGATACAGTGGATAGCAGAATAATAATAACTTCTAGCTAAACTATAATATAAATTTTATTATTTGCCAGTAACCAGACAGAGAATAGTTTAACCATCTAAGTAAATGCACTGAGCATTGCGAGTATTCACGAAATATATTTATATATATTTCTAATTCATGATAAGTAGATTATATTTTTAGATGACTATAATTTATTTCACGGGAGTTTTTAAACGATAAGACAAGCTGTAAGCTTGCAGTTTATAATTTAAGTTAAATAACCGAAGTGAATATAATATATGATACTTACGCGAGGTAGAATATGATTGTGTATAATATTATGATTAAGTATTCTTTATGTTTCTTTTTCTTTTATACAGTATTTGGGTCAGCCCAAAATCTACCAGCGGTTTCAGTATATATGAGAATAAGCATAAGAAGAAACATTTTGTACTTAAATCCGTGGGTTCCCAAGGTAAACCTGTCTGGCATTTTGTTTGCATCCAGAAAGATACAGTGTACCCACCTAACGAACAATTAAGACTAAATGCAATAACTGGGCCTATCGAGCCAGATTATTTTTCTTTCTTAAATCTCATTTTCATTCAGCCCCTGTGGCAAAGAAAAATTACAAACAGTAACATTTCCGACTTTTGACCAAATTGTGGTGTAACCAAGAATTTTTACACTGAGAGACGTTACCAACCTGTTATTTTCTAAGTACTGGAAACCCCGTGATTCTGACACGGTGAGCCGGTTTGAAATTTCTTACCTAAACTGATTCAAGTGGCATAAACAGTAATCCTAAAATATAGTTGTAAAGTGAACGCTCCCCGGAACAGTGAATGAAACCTGTACCTGCAGAGCTGGGATGCTCGTTTTAAAAAGAATACGGATTCACTGTGTATGTATCCTAAAGATTGTGAAAGAAGGTGAAAAACATCAAGTTTTGTACGTAAGAAAGAATGTCAGTGGCCACTGGTATATGAACAGAAGAAAGCAGGACTGAGTGATTCCTTTTATTGTTTAATTCATGCACCCACTTTGTATTTTCTGTGTGCAAGTTTTTGCTAATGCTGTTTTCCTCTTAGAATAGATTAATGTATCAACTCTGTTCTTACTGTAGAGGGAAATCCTTGACCATAGCGTATAAATCCGTGACTCTTTGGGGGCTATAACTTTTCTTCTAACGGGTTCGTGGGCTCAACAGAGGGGGAAAGGATTACACCTATGTGTCAATTATTTAAATAATTCATTAACCTATGTGTATTTATATGTGATTGATATTTAAATTTATTGTTTTGGTGAAGTACGACAACAACAAAATATTATAACACATAATACTAAAGGAGAATCATCGAAAGCAGAACATAGATTTTCAGGACATACCCTTTCAACACCTGGAGATTTATACAGCTAGATTCTAACCTTTGATGACAATACGCCCTTATTCTGTTTCAGAAAAAGGGGGTATTTTTTTAAAGACCAGACTCTTACCTGGCACTATCCTGGTATCATCTGATACATCTTTTTGTATATGATATCTTACTTTCTATAACATCGCAAAACTTTTGTGGCACTGGTGTCTCAGTCCGGGAATTTCTCTTATAACCCTGGGGTTTTTCTTTGAGACATGCAGCTTTAGGATTAGTAGTAGGAGGAATATAATAATAAAACTAAATATAAAGAAAGATAAAAGCTAAATAAAGCAAGTTGAAATATTAGTAGTGCTAAATAACATTATCAGTGAATGAATACGCTGACAGTGGTTTTTAATTAATTAATTAGTTATATTTATTTGGTCTTAAGTCTGTAATTAATTTTGATAAGAGTGTATGAGGATGGCAGATTTGGTAAAATTTAGATCTGCTACAGTGCAGTCGGCAAAGGAATATTGCTTAAGTGGGGAGGCTCTTATTCAATATGTTACTACTGAATGTGACAAATATATAGAAAGAGATAGGAAGGTGGAAACAGAAAGGAGATTACAATGAGAAGGTAATAGGGAAGTTAGAAAATTAGAAGTTGATAGGGAAGAAAAGAGATTGCAAATGGAGGCTGAAGAAAAGAGATTGCAAATAGAGGCTGAAGAGAGAAGGAAGGTTGCGGAAAGAGAGGCTGAAGACAAGAGGTTACAAAGGGAACATGAGCTGAGACTGAAAGAACTTGAACTTCAAGGTAGTGTTCCAGTAAAAGGAAGTAGTCCAAGTACATCTGACAGTAGTGCAAGTCTTGATGCCTCAAATGGAGCCATGAATTTTCACTTGGATCCATTTGTTTAGAAATGTGATGATATTGAGTCTTATTTAAGTAGGTACGAGAGATTAGCTACTAACTATGGCCTAGAGAAAGATAAATGGAGCCTTAAACTATCACAAGGGCTGAGAAGAGCTTCATATGAAGTTTTTGAAAAACTTGCCAGGGAGGATCAAGAAGATTATAAAATCTTGAAACAGGCATTACTAGATCGCTACGAAAAGAACTCAGAATTTTATAGGAAGAAATTTAGGACTGCTAAGCTACTTTCTGGAGAAACTTACCACCAGTTGTCTGCAAGATTAGAAACCTACTTGGAGAAGTGGACTGCTCTAGGAAAATGTCAGGACCTAAAAGAAATGGTCATGTTGGAGCAGGTGAGAGAGTCTATGTCTCCAGACATGAGAAAATTTCTTATGGAACAGGGTGCAGAGCGACTGGGGGATATCTCAACAAATGCTGAAAGATATCAAGCAGCTCAGTTAGACGTAGCTGGCGTTAAGAAGAAACAAGGAGATAATAGTAAAGCCCCATAAAACCAGACTAAGTTTGACAATAAGGACCAACAATATAGATACAGACAAGGTTATGACAGACCTAAATGTGAACAAAGAGACAGGAACCCTCAGGTACAAGATAAGAAACCCTATAGACAGGGAGATAAGTGGTGCAAAATTTGCAAAATGAGCAACCACAATACAAATGAATGTGGTAGGAAAGCTCCTCCATATCACGCTGTATATATGATAACAGTGGGAAAGGGCAGGAAGGAACCGACTGCAATTCAGGTAGATCTCCATCAACCCCCATCTGTGAAGAAGTGACATGTAATGGTACTAAAGTCAAGTGCCTTTACGATTCACGATTGGAATATGACTCAGTTGTGAGTGCAACTCTGGTGTACCCTGACCAGTATACCACAGACAAAGTGGAGATACAAGTGGCATTAAAGGGAACATCCACCATGACACTTCCCCTAGCCAGAATCAATGTGAAGACTCACTACGTGGAAGGAGTGATCAGTGCAGCAGTGTGTGATGATCCTAATTACCCGCTGGTGTTAGGAAAGAGATATGTTTTCTTGGGTACACCGATAAAACATGTGACCATGGCAACGATCCAGATCAGGTAAAGTCCTAAGAAGGAGGAGGGAGCACTACTAGATATTCATCCTAGAGAAATGAGAAAGGCCCAGGCAAAAGATAAAACCTTAAAACTTTGCTTTGGAAAATTGCCAAACAGCCATAACACCCCTAAGAAAAGGCAAATTAATTTGAAAGAGGGACTGCTTTACAGGAAAGCTGGAGCAGGAAAAAACGGATGTGGCAGCTGGTTCTACCCCTTTCATATAGGGACAAGGCTATGGAACATGCACATGTTGTACCAGACGGTGGACATACAAAAATTGGTACCACCTGTCAACGGACATTTGGGAAATATTATTGGCCAAGCGTAGCTGGGGACATTGTTCAGTATGTAAATGCCTGTGCACAATGTAGCAAGGTAAACTCCATACGCGAAGAAACTCAACAGGACCTAGAAAAGCATTGTGGAAAACATAGGCCTAAAAATAAAAATACCCTTGTAGACAGAGTGGATAGGAAAACCCCTTTTCACACCCAGTCTTCCATAACACCAGTTACCATGGCAACTCTCCGTCTCGTACCGAGCCGGGTAACAACCCATCCCGCACCGACACAACGTTGCTCGGATTTCTTGGAACTGGATAAAATAGAGTGGTTAGTCAGCCCACTTTGAAAACGAAACTGAGTGGAAACCCCAGAAAAATTGGGAGTGGTAGACTGGGCAATTGGCATAATGCTCAGCCCACTTCAATATATGGATATTAAATTAGCAGTAGAATGGGCATCGGCAACAGTGGTACTTGGTCGGCCCATGTACACGGTCCAGTGGAAGTATTGTTACGGACATGGACTGATAGATATATATATATTACAAAGTATATAGCAATGCTACAGGGAGAATTGATTTCTTGGTGCAGGAAACTCATTTCTCCATATTATATTATCTCGCCAGTGAGGTTTAGCTAAAGAAACCTCTGGTGAAAATAGACTCTACCTGAATTGCAGGAAATTGACAGAGCCTAAGCGAATATTAGTACAGGGCATTACCAGATTCCAGTCAAGCCTAAGCTCAGACCATTGCTGGCTGTGATCACTTCGGAGGGTCACTATACTTTCATATGTTGCTTTTTGGATTGGATATTACTCTGAGTGTTTTAACAAGGATGATGAGGAAATTACTGGATCCCTTACACAACTCAGCGATCACCAATTTTATAGATAATATCCTCATAAATATTGGAACCTTGAACGAACGAACGAACGAACGAACTTTATTTTCAAAGGGTTAAGAATTGGGCACGCAGGCCCGTCTGACATTCTCCCTTCCTCTCTCTCTCTCATCATATATACTATATCCTTTCATCCTCACATTTACTATAAGCATAATTAAGGCATTTATCATTATAAAAGTAATATTACATTTGCAATAATCATCATAATTAAAGTACATTTTTAACATTAAAAAAGAATAATAATAATAATAATGAATGTAAAAATAAAATAAATAAAAATAAACATTAATAGATAGATAGATAGATAGATAGATAGATAGATAGATAGATAGATAGATAGATAGATAGATAGATAGATAGATAGATAGATAGATAGATAGATAGATAGATAGATAGATAGATAGATAGATAGATAGATAGATAGATAGATAGATAGATAGATAGATAGATAGATAGATAGATAGATAGATAGATAGATAGATAGATAGATAGATAGATAGATAGATAGATAGATAGATAGATAGATAGATAGATAGATAGATAGATAGATCGAACGAACGAACGAACGAACGAACTTTATTTTCAAAGGGTTTAGAATTGGGCACGCAGGCCCGTCTAACATTCTGCCCTTCCTTTCTCTCTTCTTCCATAGTTAATCCATTTATTCTCACACGTATCCTAAATGTTACTTAAATAATAAAATAGCAAAAAAGTACAATAAAATAAAATCCCAACATTATAACAGTTACACAGATTTACAGACGCGTATCATAATTTATACTAAACAGGACAAAATTAACTTTAAAACCTACATATGATGTTATGTAATTATTTAAGAACATAACGAAATTAGGGTGGCATATAATCTGCACTCATGATGTATTTGAAAAGTCTGTGATTGAATGAATATGGACTAAGAGTATTTTTTAAGTCGTGTGGAAGAGTATTCCACAGATGAGCAGCAGAAAAAGCTAAACTTTTCTTGAATAAGTCGAGCCTAGGCTTGGGCATGTGTAATTTATTTAAGCGTTGACTGCGTCTTCCGCTGTATTTGAAAATAGGCCACAGATACGTTGGAGCATTCTGTGACAAGATTTTGTGAATAAATTTGGCTTTGTTGAAGAGATGGCGCTTTCTTAGTGGTAATATGTTAAGATATGTATATGCGTCTACACACTGTGTGAGGTTTTTGTCTGAAATTAGGCGCACTGCACGTTTTTGTAATGAATAGAGTCTTTTAGTGTTGGACATGGTGCAGCCATCCCAAATTGTGGAACAATAGTCTAGATGTGTTTGTATCTGGGATGTATAGAACATTTTTCGTGTCTCCTCATCTAGGAAATGTTTGATTTTAGCTAACTGGTAAACTTTTTGTGCCGTTTGTTTGGTCAGTGCTTGTACATGCGAATTCCAACTTAAATGTTGGTCAATTATGAGTCCTAGTGTTTTATATTCATTTACATTTTCAATTAAAGAGGTTCCAATGTAGAGCTGAAGTGTTGTTTTCGGCGAGTTTTGTAATTTTTGTCTAGTTGATATTATCATACATTTTGTTTTAGTGATATTTATTTGCATGCAGTTTTCATTGCTCCACTTAATAAGATTGTCTGTGTCGCTTTGTAATAATATTTCTAGCGTGTTGCAACTTTTATCACTAGTATAAATGGTACAGTCATCGGCAAATAGGTCGCAGGGAACATCTAACACCTCTGGACATGTCATTGAACAGACTCAGAGAAGAGTAATGGTGAATATAAGTTGTTAATCAGCATTTGACAGGCAGCAGCACCTGTGCTGTTTTTTTTACACAACATACAGTATATATCCCTGGATCTCAGAATGTTGGGTACCTACTTGAGTTGACCCACCTGCAGGATACCAGGAGAGAATGGATGCATATTGAACCCCTATTGGGAGAAATCCGTGATTATAAATACAGACAGGAAAGCTCCACCAGAGTGGTTCACGCTTTTAAATGGGGGAGCTCTGTCGTGTTTTACGTCTGTCTCACAACACGGTTTTTCTAATCTGACCATTCCGCCCGCCATAGTTAGGGATTTCTCTGATTCAAGAACCAATCGAAACGGACATTTATATTGTTGTAAGAAACTTATTGTGCAAAACCTAGGGACCAGTTTTGTTTAACCGATGGGATGATAATATTTAATTTCATAAACAATAAAGAAGTATCACTGGGGAGGATTAGTTAATTCATCAACGGGAATGTTAATCCAGAGGTAAGTGTAAAAACTTTATCAAATACTATTCTAGGAAGATAGAAAAAACGAATAAAAGTGCTGTGTTACATCAGGATTTGTCCAAGTTAGCTAGTTAAAGTATGCATATATTTAAATGTATTTTGCAAACTAACTGATGTATAGATAGATCGATCCTAAATAATCCACAGCATAAAGTTAATTTACATGACCAAAATCGCCCCATAAATAAGATAGATAATTGAACAATTAAATTGTACACATTGGACAGAGAGCAAAATTTTGTTTCATTTTGGGAATTTTTACGCCTTTCCTTACCCTGTCACCTCTGACGGCGGATGTGTAACTATAAAACGCCTTGCCCTTGGCTATCTGACGCCACTAACACAAATTTAAAACCACAACCTGTCTAGAGGGAGGCGGTATACGGTAATAGTATTTTACCTTTGCCAACCGCATCTGTTGCGCAGACCATAGAAGCCATTAACAGCCTCTGTGTTTTGCCTGAGGGTTTTATCCTTCAATCAGTCTGAAGATTCTGATTTCCCTCTACTCGCTTTGGACTTGAGCTCGTTGGAATCATTGCAGCTAGCAACCCTTTTTCAACTGCCTGGAAATTCATTGATGTGTTAGACCAGTGGTGGCCAAGCTAAGGTTGGCCGAGGGCCAGATTATGGTAAAGGGTAACACTAGAGGGCCAGACCTATAAAATCCTTAAAACATAACGTTCTGAGATTTAGTTTTACATATATAATGAACCACGTACAGAAAGCAACGGCAAACTACTGTACTGCACATCTGCCAAGACATGTATACCAGTCTTCGGACTGAAATTACTGTAAAAAACAATATAATGAATCTGTTGTTTTAATTTGTTTTGTAATTTGTAACATGACATGTAATTATTTATTTCAAACATACATTTGTGTGTTATTTCATTGTGAAGAGTGTGGCTTATCAAAACTTTTCACCAGTGATTTGAAGTCTACTTCCATTTGTGACGTAGCAATTCTGAGAACATGGGATAATACAGAGTCAGTTAATCTGTTTCTGGTCTTGGATTTGAAAATCTTCATGGCAGAAAATGTTGTCTTACAAAGATATGTGCTACAAAATATAGAGCACACTTTTAGGGCCCATTTCCTCAGAAGTGGGTAACGTTCCTTTGGTAGTAGTTTCCACAAATCAGCTCCAGTTGCTTCTGTTGTGTTAATGAATGGGTCACATTGGAGTTCACATAACTGTAATTGTAGTTCTGCTGGCTGAGACTCCACTGTGTACTTGAATGGGTTGTTAAAAAGTTCCATTTGTGGACGAAACATCTCAAAATCTTGAAATCAACGATCAAACTCAGAAATCAGCTGTTCAATGTCTTCTGTGTACCTCCTGAAGTTAACACTCTCTGTCTCAGACAGCTGTTTACAACAAGGAAAATGAAACAGGTCATTCTTTTGTAAAGACAGACTAAATAAGCTCAGTTTCTTTTTAAAGCCATCAACATAGCCCATAATTTGAAAAATTGCTTGCCATTTTCCTTGTAACTGCAAATTCAGTACATTAAAATGTTGTGTTATATCTGTGAGAAATGCCAAGGGCTGAATGAAATGAATATCTTTGAGTTTATTTTGAAGATCAATTGAACATGGTAAGTGGTCTCGCAAGAAGTCAAATATTTCATCCTTCAGTTCACAAAATCTTATTAAACATTTTCCTTGACTAAGCCATCTCACCTCAGCATGAAGCAGGAGATCACTGTAAATAGAATCCACTTCTTCTAAAAATGCAAGGAACTTCCTGTGAGTTAGAGAGCTGTGTCCTCCTCTGATCAAATTCGTTATTTTCACTACAGTAGCCATAGTGTCATTTAGGTTTATGGATTTTGCTCAAAGGGCCTCTTGGTGAACTATGCAATTTAATGTAGGCACGTCAATTTTATTTTGCTACAAAAGTCCAACAAAACCAGTATTTTACCCATCCATAGCCTTGCAACCATCGGTACACACAGCAGACAATTTTTCAAACCCACCATATTCTTCCATGGCATTTTGAACTGCAGAAAATATGTTATCCCCTTTACTTGTACCATGCAAAGAGCAGACTTTCAGTAATTCTTCAGAAACAGTAAAGCCTTCCTGGATCACTTTAACAAGAATAAGAAGCTGGCTAGTGTCTGTGATGTCTGTACTTTCATAAATCGCCAGTGAAAAGTATGGACAATTTTCAATTAAAGATTTCAAGTTCTGGGACAAATGCAAACTTATCTTCTGTTCTCCTAGCTACGGTTTGTTTTGAAAGAGGTACATTTTGAAATTCTTTTACTTCTTTTTCTTCATTGAATGCTTCTGCCATTTGAACTGCACAATTTTTCACAAACTCTCCATCAGTAAACGTCTTTTTTGCTTTTGCAAGCTCATAACTAATCACATAGGACGCCATGAGCGATGATTCCTGAATCTTATTTACATGACTAAATATACTCTTTTGCTGATTCAGTTTTTTCTTGAGTTGTTCAATCACAAGCTTTCTCGACTCGCTGCTATGCTCGTCGTTGTTTTTCTGATGATTTGTGATGTAGGGACGTTTCAAGTTATATTCCTTCACTATGGCTAACACTTGGGCGCAAACTAAGCACTGAGGTTTATTATCCTTATTGAGAATGAACAAATAATCGAACTCCCATTCTGGCTTAAATGCGCGATTTTCACTGTCCACTTTTCTATACTTAGAAAACATTTTAAAAAAATGCAAACTCTTATACGTACATGAAAACGTGCACAACAGCTACAAGCCCAGAAGTGTCACTGGCTGATTTATACTTAACACACTTCACAAGACCAACTGTGCACCTGAACTCCTTTCTATAGAAATGTACCTACCTGTCACGTAGGTTTTATGATCATTAAATTGCCTATTCCCTCTTCTTTTTCTTTTCACCTGTATCCTTTTTTTTTTGTTATCTCTCTCTACCTTTTTCCTGTATTTTTCGCATCTATTCGTTTGCGAAAAATATTGTCATCCTCATTCCCTAACGTTACCCGTTTCTTTTCTAAAAACTGAGAATCGCACTAGTGATGATTACGTAGATGTCAGTCTCTGCTGGTCGAACGATAGCTGTGAATATACGGTTCTCGACAGACATGCGTCTGCAGTGTCCCCGGCCTGGGGTGTGAGAATTCGCTCCAAAGGACATGGCAGGCAGACGAATTGTCTACATTTTGCAGCAACGCATGAGACTTTGCGTCTGAATAGCACGGCGTAGCGTGAAAAATCGCTCCGCACTGCAGTCTGCAGATTTGCAACTCACGCGCGCTCTCGGTCACTGATGGCAGTTACGACACGCGGGTAAGCTGACGTAAGGGTTAGGAGAAGGGGGAGATTATTTCATTTGTGAAATGGTTGGGGGCCTTTGTCTAATTTTAAGATATTGGCCCGAGTTTGAAACTAACTTCACTCATTCTCCATTTTACAGTAGACGTGGTCACTTCGTTCTAGATACTTAAATTTATAAGTTATATCTCTTAGTTTCGTTGTGATATCGTAGTGCTGTTTGAGGTAAAGTATTATATCTAATATATCTAGTATTTTGCGAAGTGTTTAAAGTGTTAGATCGCTTATTTATTTCCCTAGTAGATTTGGTGCAGAGCGATTAATCTGTATTATTTTCTAGTGGCGCATACAGTGGAAAGCAGAATAAATTATATTTCTAGCTTAACAAACATGTAGCTATAATGAATTTAATTTAACTGCTAACTACTCAGACGAGTATATTTTTCTAATCTAACATATAAATGCTAGATACCTCATGAGTGGTGACGGAATACGCAGATATTCCTAATTCATGATGAGTGATTTTTTATATATATATAACTTATTTAACGGGAAGTTTTAAATATAAGTCAAGCTGTAGGCTTGCCGTTTAAAATGTAAGTTATAACGAGTACATATTCTGTATATTATATTATATGTTGTTTTCTTCATTCAGTGAATAATGGGGTAAACCCAACTTGCCGGCGTTTAGTAAAAAGACATACTTGTGAGAAGCATAGACATTTCCTATCTTTAACCACGTGGGTTTTTTTTCAAGTAACACTGGTCTGACAGTGCATGTGCCATCAGAGATAGACAGTAATACCAACCCCACTAACGGTTTCTAAAGACTAGAACTATATACTGGGCTTTTGAGCCAGTTCATATTGCTCCACAAATTTAAATGTACATGCTGCCTGGCGGCGAAAAAAATTACAAGAAATAACATTAACATTTCCGACATTGTTGTACAAGTGTTTTGGCTAACTAATACTCTCTGTCGAAAGAAGTTGTCCACTAGTCACCTTTTCCAAATTAAGGGAATCCTCGTGTTTTTGACTCTGTGTGCCCGTTTAAACTCGCTTACCCAAAACTGATTCAAGTGACATTAACAGTAAATCTAAAATCTAACTGGTAAAGTGAACGCTCCCCGAAAACAGTGTAAGAAACCTGTATTTGCAGAGCTGGAGTTCGCTTTATCCAAAGAATCCAGATTCACTGTAGAGAAGTGTCCTAAGGTTGCGCCAGACGGTGACCATCAAGTTTTTTAGGTAAGCATGAAAGCAAGGGTACCCTGATGAAAGAACCGAGTGAAAGTGACGGAAGGATGTTCGTCGTTTAATGCATTCACTTTGTAATTTTTCCTTATGAAGAATTGCTGCTTAATTTAATTGTTCCTTTAAAATAGATACTGCTGTCATAAGTCAGTTCTTACCTTCAAGAAAGGGGACAATATTAGACCCTAACCATATGCATCTATAACTCTTTGGGCCATCATCTGTCATCCTAACGGGGCTGTGGGCTAAACCTAGAGTTAAGATCATAACGGGGCTATCATCCTTGTAGCATGTTCTTGATATTTGTATGATCATTTGTATATGTTCTTTTTTTTTATGTACCTTTTGGATGTTTTGGTGGTGGAAAGTTTAAAATGATAATTAAACTGCCCTTAAACTTAATACTCGTGTTGGTCAGCTCGTTCTAGAATATATATATATCATTGTTATAGTTTTCCCACGTCTGTGTGTGTAACTGTCGTCACGTGTATGTGCGTGCCCGTGAGTAGATAGAAATATATGTAATATATATCTCTGTGTTTAGACTGTCTGACGCCTTAAATGCTGTCGTAGAAGATAGGTGAACGAGAGAAGATTTCTCGACTTCAGAGACAGCCTCTATATCACATTCTATAATCTCACGTGTGGAAATTCTATTGCTTTTCACTAACTCTCACTGTGTCTATCGCTTACTCTAATCTATACAGAAGGGACCAACCCAAGTCTTAATTCTCCTATCTAAAATCTACGACAAATTGGGGCTCGTCCGAAGGATTTTCGAACTTAGAATAGGAAGACGAGTACGACAAATGTGGTCTCGTCCGAAGGATTTTTGAACTTAGAATAGGAAGACGAGTACGACAAATGTAGTCTCGTCTATTGGGATTTTGAACTTAAGATCGAAGACATCTTAGAGAAGTCTGAGCGTTATCATAATGCGCTGGCTGAACTACCGGCCACAAAGCGGAAACCGACAGAGGAGCATTTTCGAAAAAATAATCTAGAGCAATCTTCTCAGGCTTCTAATCAGAATAACCACAGAGAAACTGGACCTCAAAACCCCCCTCTGGAAAAATCCAAGTTCTACAAGAACAAGTACCCCAACCACCCCAAACAGTCTGATCAACCCGACCGCCCTACATGGCAGCGTAGCCAGAAAGGACAAGGTGGCAAAGGGAAAACCCCTGCGCACGGGACAGATGATCAGAGCGAGCACACCGAGCCTAAACGCATCGAATGCTTATTGACAGTCTCGCAAGGCGGAATTGTTGACAGTGATTCCAAACCTGTTGGGGATAGACCCTCAACGCGAGATACTGTTATTTTGAACTGTTCTCAAAAACTTTGTTTATTTGACACGGGGCTTTCTTTTGATTGCATTGTTGCCAGAAACCTGGTTAAACCCGGTCAAGAGACAGGAGAGACCGTCAAACTTTGTGGAGTTTCTAAGAGTGAGGCAACTACAGCGCTTCCCATCGCATTGGTGGAGATACACTCTGACTTTGTCAGAGGTGTGATCAAAGAAGCTGTTATGGATGATCCCATCTACCCAGTCATACTTAGCGGTAGATATGTGTCTATTGGGAAACAGGAAGAGCCGATTGTGGCAGCAGTAACTACAAGAGGGCAAACCAAGAAGGAACAAGAGCCTGCGCCTAATTTGTTACCTAAGGAACTTAAAGAAGCGCAACAAAAGGATCCTACTTTGGCACCCTGCTTTAGGAAACTGCCCATGGCTAAGGAACCCACACAGCACGGGGACATTTTTTCTAAGGATGGCGTACTTTATCGCAGAACGGGCAAGCCTGACTAAGGTTACAACCAGCACCTAGTACCGAAACAGTACAGAAGCCAAATCCTAGAAATGGGGCACTCTCTTCCCTTCAGCGGAAATATGGGACAGAACGCCACAAACCAACGTATAACCACTCATTATTGGTGGCCAGGAGTAAACACTGATATTATCAGGTACGTCAAATCCTGTGCCAAGTGCCAACGTGTACCACCCAAGCAACGGACACCCCCAGTCTACATGGGTGAAATGCCAATAATGGGAACACCATTCGAACGGGTTGTGATCGACATTTTAGGGCCTTTCGAAAGGACTAAAAGAAGGAACAGGTTCATCCTGACTTTAGTCGATACATGCACTTTATGGGCAGAAGCTATCCCGCTAACATGCGCAGATGCCAAGCATGTCGCAGAAGCCCTCGTGCAGATTTTCACTCGGTTGGGATTCCCTCAGCAAGTGTTGACGGATAACGGATCTCCATACCGAAACCTGTTGATGGATCAGATCGTTAAGATCTTGAGGACCCAGCACATCCACACTAAGCCATATACTCCGGCCGGAAATGGGCTCGTGGAACGTGCTAATGGGAACCTCAACATGAGGCTAAGTAAACTGGCACAAGTGAAACCTGAAGATTGGGATCTTTCTATTCCTGCAGCATTATTTGGCTACAGAGAATCTCCTCATACTTCCACAGGATTTCCGCCAGCTACGCTTTTATTCGGCAGACCTATCAAGGGGCCGCTTGAAGCCTTACTTCAGTCTCTGACAGACGAGAAGGCGGATGAGACAGTTGTCTCAGCAAGTAAATATGTGTCGGTTTTAAAGGAAAGGTTGAAACTAGGGTGGGACCTAGCAATGACTAACTTTAAGCGAGCACGCACAAAGCACGCTAACCGATACAGGAAAGTCGCGAAAGAGAGAGAACTGGAAGCAGGAGAGAAAGTTTTGGTGTTACTCCCTACCGGAAACAACCAACTGAAGATCGGATGGCAAGGGCCGTTTACCGTCCTAAAAAAAATTTCTAAGGCTAACTACCAGATCTCTATTAACGGAAAGGAGAAGGTTTTCCATTTAAATCTGTTAAAGAGGTACTTGGAAAGACCAGTGCCAACCTCCGACCATCTCCTGACTATCGCCAAAGCTGACGAAGATGATGATAGTGGCAGGGATATTCCACCGCAATGACACGAAATCTTTCAAAAATGTCAGAAGCGGTGACGCTCTTTCAAGCGCGCATGGGAGACATTCCAGAGGAAGGAAACTCTGGGGAGTAGACTTGAGTAGGAATTAGACAGAGATGGAGGGGGAAGATGAGAGGGGAGCAGACAGACACCCTGAAGCTACGGTTATAGGAAATTTAATTCCATAACGTAGACATGGAGTGCTTCCATATCTTAAAGGGGGGACGTTCTGTCACGTAGGTTTTATGATCATTAAATTGCCTATTCCCTCTTCTTTTTCTTTTCACCAGTATCCTCTATTTTTTTGTTTTCTTTCTCTACCTTTTTCCTGTATTTTTCGCATCTATTCGTTTGCGAAAAATATTGTCATCCTCATTCCTTAACGTTACCCGTTTCTTTTCTAAAAACTGAGAATCGCACTAGTGATGATTACGTAGATGTCAGTCTCTGCTGGTCGAACGATAGCTGTGAATATACGGTTCTCGCCAGACATGCGTCTGCAGTGTCCCCAGACTGGGGTGTGAGAATTCGCTCCGTCGGACATGGCAGGCAGACGGATTGTCTACATGTTGCAGCAACGCATGAGAGTTTGCGTCTGAATAGCCTGGCGTAGCGTGAAAAATCGCTCCGCACTGCAGACGGGCTGTCTGAGATTTGCAACTCACGCGCGCTCTCGGTCACTGATGGCAGTTACGGCACGCGGGTAAGCTGACGTAAGGGTTAAGAAAAGGGGGAGATTATTTCATTTGTGAAATAGTTGGGGGCCTTTGTCTAATTTTAAGATATTGGCCCGAGTTTGAAACTAACTTCACTCATTCTCCATTTTACAGTAGACGTGGTCACTTCGTTCTAGATACTTAAATTTATACGTGATATCTCTTAGTTTCGTTGTGATATCGTAGTGCTGTTTGAGGTAAAGTATTATATCTAATATATCTAGTATTTTGCGAAGTGTTTAAAGTAATAGATCGCTTATTTATTTCACTAGTAGATTTGGTGCAGAGCGATTAATTTATAAGTCTGTATTATTTTCTAGTGACGCATACAGTGGAAAGCAGAATAAATTATATTTCTAGCTTAACAAACATGTAGCTATAATGAATTTAATTTAACTGCTAACTACTCAGACGAGTATATTTTTCTAATCTAACATATAAATGCTAGATACCTCATGAGTGGTGACGGAATACGCAGATATTCCTAATTCATGATGAGTGATTTTTTATGTATATAACTTATTTCACGGGAAGTTTTAAATGTAAGTCAAGCTGTAGGCTTGCCGTTTAAAATGTAAGTTATAACGAGTACATATTCTGTATATTACATTATATGTTGTTTTCTTCATTCAGTGAATACTGGGGTAAACCCAACTTGCCGACGTTTAGTAAAAAGACATACTTGTGAGAAGCATAGACATTTCCTATCTTTAACCACGTGGGTTTTTTTCAAGTAACACTGGTCTGACAGTGCATGTGCCATCAGAGATAGACAGTAATACCAACCCCACTAACGGTTTCTAAAGACTAGAACTATATACTGGGCTTTTGAGCCAGTTCATATTGCTCCACAAATTTAAATGTACATGCTGCCTGGCGGCGAGAAAAATTACAAGAAATAACATTAACATTTCCGACATTGTTGTACAAGTGTTTTAGTGAACCAAGACTCTCTGTCGAAAGAAGTTGTCCACTGGTCACCTTTTCCAAATTAAGGGAATCCTCGTGTTTTTGACTCTGTGTGCCTGTTTAAACTCGCTTACTCAAAACTGATTCAAGTGACATTAACAGTAAATCTAAAATCTAACTGGTAAAGTGAACGCTCCCCGAAAACTGGAAGAAACCTGCATTTGCAGAGCTGTGGTTCGCTTTATCCAAAGAATCCAGATTCACTGTAGAGAAGTGTCCTAAGGTTGCGACAGACGGTGACCATCAAGTTTTTTTAGGTAAGCATGAAAGCAAGGGTACTCTGATGAAAGAACCGAGTGAAAGTGACGGAAGGATGTTCGTCGTTTAATGCACTCACTTTGTAATTTTTCCTTATGAAGACTTGCTGCTTAATTTAATTGTTCCTTTAAAATAGATACTGCTGTCATAAGTCAGTTCTTACCTTCAAGAAAGGGGACAATATTGGACCCTAACCATATGCATCTATAACTCTTTGGGCCATCATCTGTCATCCTAACGGGGCTGTGGGCTAAACCTAGAGTTAAGATCATAACGGGGCTATCATCCTTGTAGCATTTTCTTGATATTTGTATGATCATTTGTATATGTTCTTTTTTTGATGTACCTTTTAGATGTTTTGGAGGTGGAAAGTTTAAAATGATAATTAAACTGCCCTTAAACTTAATACTCGTGTTGGTCAGCTCGTTCTAGAATATATATATATCATTGTTATAGTTTTCCCACGTTTGTGTGTGTAACTGTCGTCACGTGTATGTGCGTGCCCGTGAGTAGATAGAAATATATGTAATATATATCTCTGTGTTTAGACTGTCTGACGCCTTAATAGCTGTCGTAGAAGATAGGTGAAAGAGAGAAGATTTCTCGACTTCAGAGACAGCCACTATATCCCATTCTATCATCTCACGTGTGGAAATTCTATTGCTTTTAACTAACTCTCACTGTGTCTATCGCTTATTCTAGTCTATACAGAAGGGACCAACCCAAGTCTTAATTCTCCTATCTAAAATCTACGACACTACCATCCACCCCACTCCCACGATCACTTTCCCATACCGATGCTAAAGACAAAGCAACATCATTGGATCTCAGAGACTTCCGACCGCAGAAAAGATCTGTCATTGCTTTCAGTTTATCATTATCAAAGTAGGTACCGACACTGTCATCGCCTGTCCACGTGCACGATCAGAGATTTGACGTTATCATTTCCGTTTTGTCGGCACTGTCTAGTAGAGCTCAATTGGTATGATAGAGAGAGAGAGAGAGTGCGAGAGAGAGAGTGTTGGTGGTGTTGTTGGAGGTGGGGAGATGTTAATCGTACATTTTGGGTCTTTTTGGTTTTGTTTCTGGTGCCTGTGTGTGCTATTTTGTAATATTTTTTTAAGCACAGTTTTCGGAGTAACAGTAATTTTCAATCAACATTAAGAGGCCCGCCAAAACAGGTTGGCGGGCGGGTCAAAACGTGTTGGCGGGCCGGATCTGGCCCGCGGGCCGCAGTTTGGCCACCTCTGTGTTAGACCACGGCAGGAGAGTGAGGGATTTTCAATTGTACAAGATAAGTGGCCTTATCTTGCCACTGATCAGCGTGTTTATCAACTAAAAACTAGCACTACTTAAAGAGTATAACAATATTAAAGAACATTTCAGTGAATGATGAGTTACGGACATTAAAAATCCACCCTATCTTCACAGTCAACATCAGTGACTTTGTAGTGAAATAAAATTATTCTTGAAGTGTAGAAGACAACAGAGACTTTAGTAATAGATTTGTTTTGATAATTTAAGTTTCTATATTTATTCATGTTATATAATGTAAATATCTTTTGAATTTTCATAACCGAAAAGAGAACCGATTTATGATTAATTAACTGTAAATATGTACCATTAGACTTGTGGAGATTATTAGCATTAAGTTCAAGTTCTGTTGGATGCATATTTTAGATTGATAGATTAAAAATATTAAATACCCATAGCATAACTAGCCAACAATAAACAACGCAAACAACATAATATTATAACACATAATACCAAAGGAGAATAATCGAAAGGGGCACATATATTTTCAGGACATACCCTTTCAACACCTGGAGATTTATACAGCTAGATTCTAACCCTTGATGTCAGTGCACCCTGATTCTGTTTCAGAAAAAGCGGGTATTTCTTGTAAGACCAGTCTCTTACCTGGCACTATCCTGGTATCATCTGATACATCTTTTTGTCCAGGATATCTTACTTTCTATAACATCTCAAACCTTTCGTGACACCTGCGAGCTTCCATCTCTGCCTCAGTTTTCCTCTGTTCTATTTGAGATTGACGCTCTTCCGCTTCTTTCCTCTCCGCTCTATCTTGTGCTTCCTTCTCTGCCTCAATTTTCTTCTCCGCGTCATATCGGTCAAGTTCTACATTGACAAAAGTGGTCACTTCTCCTTGCAATCCCGTTTCCTTTGCTTCTTCTCTCAGCATGGCTCTAAGTTTAGCTCGCTCAGCGATGGCTAATAACTAAATGCCGCTAACCCGAGAGAGAAAGAAGAGAAGAAGGAGAAAGAAAACTATATCCTTAACCAACTTATGAGAAAAAAAAATTAATATTACTTCGCTGAGATATCTCCTTGCTCCGTTATCCGTTATCTAATCTATTGATGTTATTATCTGGCACTAGGCTCCTAATACAGACGACTAAGCCAAATAAATGGTAGATCAGTCTAACAGTGGAAAAACTACTTTTACTACCGGTGAAAAAAAAAATTCATTACAAAATGAAAGGGAAAAAAAAATTTCCTTTATTTTATAAATCCACCAAAACTCACCCACTCTAGAAGTCAGTTAAGAGTAAGGGGCGTTATTAACTAGATGTAAAGTCAGAAATCGGTTCTTAGCTCAAACTCTGCTGCTTCTTTAAAAAAACTTAGTGATTGTTAAACAATCACACGTACTAGCGGCATTAAACAAAATTACCAAATATCTCATATATCTGACGAAGATTATACTCAGAACAATTTGCACGTAACTCTATGATGCCGTAGAAAGAAAAACAGTCCTATATGTGTGTGGTCAAACACCCAGATACTAAGATCGTTGTCTAGGGAGTAATTATTGTTATACCCTAACTCACAAGACAAACTCACAAACACACTCTATCTAGATGAAAATTCAGATTACATATAAGACTTAGACATTTATCTAGACTCAGACTAGAGTTCAGTCCCGCGATGAGCGACGATTAGGTCGTAGAGTCTCCTGAACTAGATTCAAATCCTACGGACGTGCCCACATTAATGTCGTGGATGAATTATCAGACAGGTAATAGATGTTTATAGTCCTGTCTGAGCAGAGATGATAGTGATGACAATGTGAAAGTAAGGGGTAAGATATAGTTTTTATCACGAGGGTGATCGTGTAAGAGAAAGGATAGTCTCTGGATAGAATAATTTATCTAATCCAGCCTATCTGGACGACGATAATTAAATCAGACGCACTTTCTCTCCCTGTACCAAAATACAAGTTACACTGCACTCACATGCACACAATTCTGTGACAAATACGCACGAACGTGAAAAAAACAAACTATGGATAACATTTAATGGATAGGGGTTGACCGACACGATAACTAAAGGTTTAATAAATTTTATTATTAATAGAAAATCACAACATAAATCATATGCATCAATAGATCATGGTTTACAGACAAAATGAAAATTAAACAAATAGGTTCTCCCCTCTGGTAAAGGAAAAGAAAGGACGATCCCAACAGAGGTTAATAAACCCAAAAGATTAAAAGGTAACAATAAGTTACGAAATAGTCAGTATGGGAAAAGAATAGGTTCCTAATGTAATCTATCCCGTGACTAATCAGATTATTGAGATAAAAAAAAAGAAAGAAGAAACCATATAAGTATATGATGTTAACAAAAGACATAAGTTTCTTTCTCTGTTCATTCAATTCACATACACACAGTGGCCACTTTCAGATTTGCTTACCCCAGTAGTTGTCGCAGGCATTCCAAGGAAATGCACTAATAAGTAATAATGCTATTAAGTGTCAAGAATATTTCTCAGAACTCCTTGATGGTGAGCAAGGTCAAACATCAGAAATGATAACCATTAGCACAGAAGAGGAAACCAATGGTGATGAAGATGACATAAAGATGGAAGAACTGAAGGCAGCACTGGAGAAAATCAAGATGGGCAAAGCAGCAGGGCATGATGGTATAACACCAGAAATGGTTAAGTACATGGGAGCATCAGGCGACCTGTTACTCTTAAGGGTCCTACAGGCAGCATGGTGCAACAAGACCATACCAAAGGATTGGGAGATCGCCATCATAACACCAATTTTCAAAAAGGGTGACAATCGACAGTGTGGAAACCATAGAGGCATATCCCTTCTCAGTGTCCCTGGAAAAATCTACTCTAGAATCCTAGAGCAGAGACTCCGACGCCTAGCTGAGCCACAACTGGATGAGGTCCAGTGCGGATTCCGAGCAAACTGAAGTACTCAAGACCTAATCTTCACACTCAGAAAGCTGAGTGAAAAGGCCCTTGAGTATAAGAGTGAGATCCATCTTTGTTTCATAGATCTGGAAAAGGCGTTTGACAGGGTCCCTTGGAGCAAACTTTGGGACTGTTTGGCAAGGAAGAATATTCCAGCACCTCTGATTCATGCTATACAGAGCTTCTACAAGTCTTGCAGAAATTATGTGAGGACAGCAAACCATAAGTCAGAAGAGTTCAGGACCACCACTGGTGTAAGACAAGGTGATATCCTATCACCTTGCCTCTTCATACTCCTTATGGACGATGTCATCAAGGCATGTAAGGAGAGAACAAGAAAGTATTCAGTGGGGTACTGGAAGATGAGACAGGTCTATATTTCAGAGCTGGCATTTGCTGATGATGTTGCCCTGATTTCTAAATCAGAGGCACATCTCCAATCCAACCTGCAAGTCTGGAAGGAAGAGCTGGAGAAGAGAGGGATGAACATAAGCAGCTCGAAAACAAAATCCATGGTGATATCACGAGAAGAAAGAAGACATCAGATTAAGCTGGGAGAACAGGTCCTGGAGCAGGTCGACCACTTTAAATACCTCGGAGCTATTATAGACCGAAAGGGAGGCATCAAAGAAGAGTTGGCCACTCGAAAAGCAGCAGCTGGGAGACTTTTTCAGGCCATAAATCGAGGATTCCTCAGCAAGAGAGAGGTTGGTAAGAAAACGAAGATGGCTGTATACCGCTCCACCTATGTCCCAGTCTTGACATATGGATGCGAGTCATTGGCAATGACTACAACCCATAAAAGCCAGATCCAAACCTCAAAAATGAGGTATCTGAGGAAGGTGGTTGAAGTAACAAGAAGAGACATGGTACGCAACCAGACGATACGTCAAGGCCTAAAATGCCACCCCCTACAGACCCAAGTGGAACAGTCCCAACTAAGATGGTTTGGCCATGTCTGCAGAATGGGAGAAGATCGGCAACCACTACAAGCATGGGAAACAAAGAGCCAAGGATCCAGACCCCGAGGACGACCCAGAGTCCGCTGGGAGAACAACATTAGACAATCTTTGAAGGACCGAGGACTAGAATGGAACCAGGCCAAAAGGAAGACAGCCGATAGAATAGTCTGGCGCTCTCTCTTCCAAACCTCACGGTAGAAGGGGAACGACTAAGTAAGTAAGTAGTAAGCTATTAAGTGTCACATTTTAGTTTTGCCAAATCCAGCCCCGGACTCGCCGTAGTTGCTGACTGCAAATTTCACGGGAGTCGATAGAGTCGGTGTTGTAATTTGTCCTGGATACAATAAAATATCTATGTCTTCAGTTGGTTGGAGTAAGGTTCATGCGTGGTGATCGCCGATGTAGGATAAATAGAACATACAGATTGTTCCTGGGTTGTCTAGCCTCTGGTGGCTGAAACGCTAGGTTAAGTTACACAAATGTTGCTGACAATATATTTCGCCACAGCTGGCTGATGAGATTGATATAAGTAAATCTGATAATAGTTCTGGTTCAGTTAATATTTTAATTTAAAGTTTCTATTCTGCTTTCTCTCGTGAAAATGAGGAAAATTGGAACGCACAGGTCACAGCAAGAAACTCATCAATATTAAATATCCTTGGATGCTTATATTATATGTTCATATGGCCATAAGAAAAGTCTCTAGTACTCAGGTTTTTATCAGCCTAGATTTTATTAAAGAAAATATAAACATTACACCAAATTATCAATATCATATCTAACGCGTGTTAAAATAGGATTTCTCTTCCCTTGCCTTCAAAATACTTTCTCTTGTCCCTTTTGATATTTCTTCTTACTTCTTTGTTTGCTTCTATGTACACTTCATGAGCCGTGGCTTTGGAGCTTCTGGTTTTGCTTCTGTTTAAATCTGCTTTCTTGTTTTTCCTGTCTTCTATCTTGCTAATGGTTTCTGCTGTTATCAATGCTTTGGCTGATATTCCCTTTTTTCTCAGTACTTATTTACATGTCTCGTTCCATATATTTTTTACTTGTTGCCAGTGGTCTTCCTTATCTGTTTCATCTTCCAGCTGTTGGAGTATTTGGTATTTGATGAATACTGTGATTGACAGTTTTTCTCTTATTTCCTGATTTTTTAGATATCCCACATTATACCTTTGTTTGTCGCTATATTGGGAGCCGCGGTAGCATAGTGGTTAGTGCACTGGCTTCCTAGCGCAGTGGTCTATGGTTCGATCCCCAGATGAGGCGGGAATTTTTAGGCCACAAACGGCTCCTGGGTCCACCCAGCCTAAATGGGTACCAGAGCAACTCTGAGAAGGTTAAGGCGGCCTGCGTGATGCCGACCACATCACCCCTAGTGTGCCGACGGTCAAGATAATATGGGCCTAACACCATATTCCCAATATGCCGCAATTGGCGTGTAACAGGTTCCTTTACCTACCTTTTTGTAGCTATATACTGTTGTAAATTTTTTGAGTTTTAGTTTTGATTTAGCCAACAGAAGATGATGGTCTGATACCACTTCTGTTCATCTACATACTTGCACATCATGCTGAGGTGACCTAAACTTCTTACTTATGCTTATGTGATCAGTCTGATTCTCAATTCTGTGGTAACGTGATATCCATGTTGCTTTATGTATTCTTTTATGTGGAAATATGCTTCCTCCAATAGCTAGTTGATTTCAAGCATATAAGTTAGATAATAGTTCCCCATTCTCGGAGAGATGAGTATAATACCCACCAGCAAGACTACCATAGAAAAGATCTCCTAGTTCATCTGCTGACCATAGTTTGTTTCTAAACATAAGAGCACACATTTATTGTTCATTTGTAAATCTTTCATAGTTGTGAGAATATATACTTCGTTTTTAAATTCAACATAACAGAGTCTGTTGTTATTATTTCGTGTTACCTTTATGTGGGCTGTATTTTGTTTTGTGTAAACATAAATCTACACCTTGTGGGCTCTGCCGTGATTAAACTAACTTCTAGTGTGTTGGGTTATTTTAGTTAATGTGGTTGGACACCAAATCTCCTTTCTCAACCTTGTGTACTTTATATAGTCCGTTTTTAAGATTTCTGAGAAAGAATTTATAGTCCAGAAAATATCCTGTTTAGTTGCCAGAATTCTCGTTGCATTAAGGATTTCTAGTAGACTATTTCCCGAGGAGAGGCAGTTCCTTTAACTTGTAGACTGAAATCATATCATCTAGATATGATCTTTTATTCGTTCATCAAATCTGTCACTCTCCTTCACAATCCCCGCCAAAGTAATCAGTTTCCTTCTCACTGTCTTGCCTTCCCTAACTCAAGAGCAGAATCAGATAGATCAGATAGATAGACAGACAGACAGATAAGAAAACACTTAATTTTCCAATGGTTGAGAATAGGGCGCATGGGCCTGTCTTTCATTCTATCCTTCCACTTGCTCATCGTTTGTTACTATTTATCCAGACATTCTCTAGGGTACTTAAAGTTTTAATTTAATGGCAGTGCAAAATCTGATCACAATTAAGAAATAAATTATATTATAAATCAAAAATCATCAGACCTTCCATATAGTATATTAATCAGTGGCGGCTTTCTTTAATGGGCTGTTGAGCTGCAGCACTCCCTAAGAAAAGGACTGCATACTGCTGTCTCTACTACATTATAATACATAATACGGACAGACCAAAAAATTGAGGTTACACCGGAAGGGTTAAATAAGAAAAAAAAATTATCTAACACCGTATTATGGAAAAGTGCTGCAAACGATTTCAGCTCAAGTGACCTTGACCTCTTATAAGCGAATGCTTGTCATACACACAGCTAGAGGCGAGCTACGATTGGTTTGAATTTTTTATCTGGAGCTGCAGCCGAAAACAGCTCAAGTGCTATGAGCAAATTAAAGGGAAGTTACAATGACAATTTTAAACACGAGAAATCGTAGCATACATGTCCGTGTAACCGGTTTGAGACTCGGGAAGCTGCTACGACTGACAATGATTACTCCTAGTTGCAGTAAACTTTTAAAATAACTTTTCAGAACTTCTTGACAGATTTTAGATGAGATAAGACACTAATCATTTGTGTCTGGGTTGATATTTCACATGGTGGTCACAATTTGTGAGTGTTATTTATAGTATTTTTAATGAATGAACAGTGCAGCACCCCCAATGACAACCCTCTGGAACCGCCACTGATATTAATTAATAATTTGAAACATAATCAGTGCTTGTTTTTTAGGTCATGTAGAAGATTGCTCCAAACATGAGCAGCTGAGTAAGCCAAACTTTTCTTAAATAGGTCTAACCTTGTCTTGAACACCTGCAATTTGTTTAAGCGCTGACTACATCTTTCATTGTATTTTAAAAGTGGCCACAGATACTTTGGAGCATTCTGTGACAAGGTTTTGTGAACGAATTTCGCTTTGTTAAGTAGGAAGCACTTTGTAAGGGGTGGTATTTAAAGATAAATATGTAGATCGATATAATGCGTTTGTTTATCAACAACTAGGTGCACTGCGCGTTTTTTGAAGTAAATGGAGCCTTTTTGTGCTGGATGTGGAACAGTCATCCCAGATTGTGGAACAATAGTCTAGGTGTGTTTGTATATGAGATGTAGGGAACATTTTCCTTGCCCTCTTATCCAGGAAGTATTTGATTTTGGCTAATTTGTAAACTGTCTGAGCCGTTAGCTTTGTCAGTACATGTACATGTGAGTTCCATCTTAGGTGATGGTCAACAGTTGTTAGACCTAGAGTGTTATGTTCATTTACGTTTTCAATTAGTGATGTTCCAATATAGAGCTGAAGTGTTGTATTCTGCGAGTTTTGTAATTTTTGTCTAGTTAATATTAAAGTACATTTTGTTTTACTAATACTTATATTAGCATTAAATTCGTATTGCTCCACTTAATAAGATTGTGTGTGTGGCAGCGCTGGCTAACTGTTGGTTGGTACACACAACCTTTGTTTACCCAGGATCTTTTGCCTCAAACGTTGGTGATTGACTTCTCCGTTGTTGACCGTTTTTATACAACACACATGTAGTGACCACATAATACCACGTAGTATATTGTCCCTTTAAGGACAGTACAGGTATATTATTGGAATGCGCTCAGGTTATTAAGACAGTTATACCGGACTGACTCCAGGGAAAGTAACTTTTCCTGATTATGGTGGCCGCTATCTTAGCACACTTATTCACCATCGAAGTGTCGTAACTGCTCTACTTACCCTTCCTTCAGAACAAAGCTTCACCGCTCCTTCCTCCTTGTACTATTGTCGGAACTCATCAGCCTACCTATATATTGAGGTTTATGTCTACACAACCCGGACTCGGGATATCTAAGAGACGATACATAGGCTCCTTTAACTAGTGGTCGCCTTCAATATGGCTGCCTTGCTTCTGTTCCGATGTCTCTCACGCTTCTGCCTGATGCTGAGAAAAACGTGCTTAACCTCTTTCTGTTTTGACCCTTCCTATGCGTATCATTTCCGTACATCCCTTATTTCTACCTCGTCTATATCACTCATGTTAGACTTCTCATTCTTCTTTCCCTTACTGCCACATGTGTATCGTTTTGTAAAAACTGTTCTTGTGTATGCTACTTTTATCAGTTGTATAAACAGTAGACAAAAGTTGTTCTTGTGTGATGCTACTTTTATCAGTAGTATAAACAGTAGACAAAAGTTGTTCTTGTGTGATGCTACTTTTATCAGTAGTATAAACAGTAGACAAAAGTTGTTCTTGTGTGATGCTACTTTTATCAGTAGTATAAACAGTAGACAGAAGTTGTTCTTGTGTGATGCTACTTTTATCAGTTGTATAAACAGTAGACAAAAGTTGTTCTTGTGTGATGCTACTTTTATCAGTAGTATAAACAGTAGACAAAAGTTGTTCTTGTGTGATGCTACTTTTATCAGTTGTATAAACAGTAGACAAAAGTTGTTCTTGTGTGATGCTACTTTTATCAGTAGTATAAACAGTAGACAAAAGTTGTTCTTGTGTGATGCTACTTTTATCAGTAGTATAAACAGTAGACAAAAGTTGTTCTTGTGTGATGCTACTTTTATCAGTAGTATAAACAGTAGACAAAAGTTGTTCTTGTGTGATGCTACTTTTATCAGTAGTATAAACAGTAGACAAATGTTGGACTGACTTATTTGGAAATAAAACAAAAGTAACTGGTAAAAGCTGAAGGAACTGCTTGTGTTTACTGAGACTGAAGTGAACTATAATAGACAAAATTTGGACTGATTCATTTGGAAATAAAACAAAAATAATTGATAACACAGACCGTTCCAGTTAGATGATATAGACTAATAATTATTAACGAATAGGAAGACAATAAACAAGTAAAATAAAGATTTGACTTACCACATAGCACGTGATCATGGAGGCATCACGCGAGATGTGCTCTTATCTTGGCTTGTCACATAACACACCATCGTTAGGGCATGAAAAATGATGATCTCTTATCCTGACTTGTCACATAACACACTATCGTTCTGGCATGACAAATGATGATCTCTTATTTTGACGTCATATAATACTTGGTCATTGATTCATTACAAATGGTGACCTTTTATTTTGACTTTTCATATAATATACTATCGCTGGGGCTTGACAAATTATGACCTCTTATTTTGACTTGTCAAATAACACACTATCTTTGGGGCATGACAAATGTTGACCTCTTATTTTGACTTATGTCAAATAATACTTGGTCATTGATTCATTACAAATGATGAAAGCTTATATTGAATTGTCACATGACACTTGATCATTGGGACATCACAATAGATGAAGGCTTGTACTTTTGTCTATTGCATATTAGTCTGTTTAGTTCTGCAATGGTTTAGTGCGTGTTAATATTTGGTCACTACCTCCTAATATGTTATTTCTGATTTTATTCATTATGCCAACTTCAATCAGTTTGTGGAAGTTAAATGTTTCTATTATATGACAATTTACTGTCCTGAATTCCAAACTTCCTGGCTTTTCCATGGTGTCTATATTAAATAAAAATGAAAGTATTAATACAAATTTAATAACGTGTGTTTGTCAGTTATCTTCCCTGATCAGAACATTGTCACAGGAAGTAACAGTACAAGTTATCATTGATAGAACCTCGTGAGTTCACAGATTTCACATGATTTCTACCATCTTATTATAACGTTGATGTCTGCCCATGCTTGTTGTAATTATAACTGTGGTCTATATGTCAGATGTCTGCTAATACCATTGACTTGTAATGTCCCTGACCTTCATCGTGTGGTCATTTTCTCTGCGCTCTGTCTCATTTTCCCGTGTCTACTTTCATTGTTTTATACGATTCTATCCCCGCCCCAAACACACATAACGCTCGTGTTTACTACTTTTGCTCCAAACAAGGTCACATCGGAAAAAATCGGTTCTTGAAGTATTGAGGTTAGAACCATGCCTGTAGACTCTGACAACCTCTCTACACATATTTCTATTTATATTCTGTTCTTCCTTCTCTTATTATTGTTTTTCTGATTGTTTCTTTTGGTCTTCCTTTTTTCCTCTTACCCTCAGGAACCCAAGTGAGCGCCTGCAATGGTATTCTGTTGTTTTGCATTCGTAGGACATGACCGATATATGACCATCGTCTTTTCCTTATATAGTCGGAGACATATTTCTGCCTAGAGTCTAGTCTTCTCTTATTTGTCGATTAGTCTTGAATTCTTTCCAACCGATGTTCATGAGTTTTCTAAGACATTTGTTCTCGAATGTATTCAGCTTGTTCTCCAATGATTTTGTTATTTTCCAACTCTCACAGCCGTATGTTAACACTGAGATAACATTTGAATTAAAAAGACGAAGCTTGGTATGTATATTCAATGATCGTAATTTCCAAATGTTAGATAATCTATTGAAGGCGCTAGCTGCCAAAGCAATTCTAGTATGGATTTCTCTTGTTGTGTCACCATCCTGAGTCATTTTACTGCCTAAATAATTGAAACTTTCAACTTTCTGTAGTTTTTCCCCCGTTCAAGATGATATCAAAGGTCTCGTTAGAAAAGTTCATAGCTTTAGTTTTAGAGGCATTTATTTGGAGACCTATTTTAACCGAGAGATGACACAAATTATTTACTGCTTCTTGGGATTGTCTGGGTGTTGAACTTAAGAATGCTAAATCATCTGCGAAATCCAGGTCCCCCAGGAATTTTCCATTTGTCCATTTTATACCTAATTGTTCATTGTGGGTATAGTTTCTCATAACCCAATCAATAGCTATTCCAAAAAGTAGTGGTGACATAATACAGCCTTGTTTTACCCCTGTTTCTACTGTAAACCATTCTGTATTCCCTTTATTTGTTCTAACACAACATCTTGCATTGTCATATAGCGCTTTGATTATATTCACATATTTTGTTGGAAAACCATAGATTGTAAGTATCTTCCACAATGATGGGCGGTGTAGACTATCAAAGGCTTTTTGAAAATCGACGAAGGTGATAATAAGTGGCGATTGCATTTCCACTGATTCTTCTATGATTGTTTTTAGTGTGAATATTTGATCAATACATGATCGTTTCGGCCTGAAACCCGCTTGTTCTTCTCTGATCTTTTCGTCAGCATGCAATTTAAGTCTTTCTAACATCATGCAACATAATAATTTTCCAGGTACTGATAATAGAGATATACCACGCCAGTTATTACAGTCTGATAGATCACCTTTCTTCGGTAACTTTACAATAACACTGTCTTTCCATTGTTGTGGTGATTGTTCTTCTCTCCATACTTCATTTATAATATTTAAAATTCTTAAGAGGTTGTTGTCATTAACTGCTTTAATCATTTCGCCTGAAATTTCGTCAACTCCAGCAGCTTAAAAATTTTTTAATCTTTTAACGGCGTGTTTGATCTCGTCCAGCGTGAATTCATCGCAAGTTATTGGCAAGGTGGTTGTGGGTGTTTCATTATTAAAATCAGGTGTTACTGTTGGTGGTGGTCTGTTTAGCACCTCCATGAAGTGCTCAGCCCATCTCTTCATTTGTTCTTTTTCTGTTGGTATTGGATTCCCTAATTTATCTTTAACAGGTGTTTCCAATCAGTAGGTTGGTGACATAGTTGTTTTGTAATTTGATAAAGGCACCTACTATTACCAATTCTTGCAGCATTTTCAGCTTCTACGGCCAGATCATTGATGAAATGTCTTTTATCTCTTCGAGTTTTTGTCTTCACTTCTTTATTTAACAAGTTATAAGTTAGTTTGCAAGATTCAACTGCATTATTTGTACTTGCCGCTAGTAGTTTAAGTTTTGCTGTTTTCCTTTCTTGTATTTTATCCCAAGTATCTTCTCTCATCCATTTTTTTCTTTTTATGTACTAGGTATCCGGTGGTCGCTACAGCTGCTTCTGTCATTGCTGTTCTCAGTTGTTCCCATTTAGTATCGATTGTCTTGGTGGTGACATCGTTGTCAATTTTGCCTAAAGCATCGAAATAGTTGTTCATTTTGACATTATATTCCTCTTTTACATCGTTTGATTGCAGTCTGTGTACATCTATTCTTCTATTTTTATTCGGTTGGTATTGTGTGATAAAGACCACGCAAAATCTCAGATTTCCCCAGTTGATAATTAAAAGTGTCTGGGCATAGAAAATATAAGGTAGTTTATAGCTGATGTACGATAACTCTTATCAACAACAACATTCAGATATAGTGTATACAATCATTAAGGACATATGGTCAAAGTCATAGACTATCAGTGACACAATTATGGACGGCAGCTGTCTCGTCTCCGGTATGCAAGAAAAAACACATAACAACACAAATAAACAAACAAACAAGCAAACAGATGCGTTGAAATAAAGACAATGTAATAAACAATAACAATATAGTTTGTGTAAACTGATAAAAATGAAATGTCAAAACAGATAAATTCGATCAATTTTCAACTAAGCAAAGTCTAAACCGATATTTTTCTTCAACCTGGCATGATCAGAAGGCAGTAAAACAACGTCTGGTGTCCTCAAGTTAGATGTATACCTACATATAGGTCAGTCTGCATGTGACATTGGGGTACTGGACGTTGACCTGTAACATTATTCACATCAGCACCTAACGTATTAAGTTGATAAACTGCTGTACACGAAATGGGGGCAGGTCACAGTCGTCCTTCTATGACATCTGGCGGTAAGTTATCAGTGCTTATATGTGAGTAATAATTTGTATGGAAATCACATTTAACATTTGATGACGTGTAAGAGACTTCAAATATTCGAGAAACCAGCTTTAATAGATGTGGTGGCCAGTTCCCATCCTCTGTGACTGTCGTACGTTTTTAAAGGTAGGTCAGAAGATATTTATGGTCCTGTCTGAGTAGAGGTGATTGTGGTAAATATGTGAGAATAAAGGTGTAAGAAATAGATTTTTCATGAGGGAATAGTGTAAGAGGAAGATCAGTCTCTGGAGTGAGTAGTTTCTCTAGTCCAGCCTATCTATACGACCATGTTTGTATCAGACGACCTTATTCACCCTAAAAAAGAAATATAGGTTTCACTACACACACACAATTAGGTGACGTCAATACGCACAAACGCGAAAAACTATGGATAATAGATATGGGTAGGGGTTTGACCAACACACTAAATTAAGGTTATTTTAATTTATTATCACTTAAACTTTACAACATCAAACATATACATATAAAAACATCATAGTTACAGACATATTACCCTTATTGTTTATATTGTTGGTCTCTCTCATGAATGAATAAAAAGGACCACACAGGTCAAAAATCGAAGAACCAATAATAACAATAATGTCACTGGTAGCCTATAAGACCGCTGGTTTGCTGGTTTTTGATCAAGCCTCAATCAGGAAGAAAACAAAACATTTAACCAAAATGACAATCTTATGCTATCACGCGTAAAGTGTGATCTCTGATCCTCTCCGTCCTCTAATTAAATTAAAAGGCACACGGTAGCTGTGAGGAAAACATTAGATAATCTTTGAAGGACCGAGGACTAGAATGGAACCAGGCCAGGAGGAAGACAGCCGATGGGATAGTCTGGCGCTCTCTCTTCCAAACCTCTACACCTCACGGTAGAAGGGGAACGACTAAGTAAGTAAGGTATTTGTTACGTCCGTATTCGCATTAGTGTTAAAGGTGTGGGACTTAACAGATTACCATATACCAAAATCTAACTGTGTTAGATGTACTATAGGTACGCATCTATGTAAGTAATAATAGCTTAAATTAATTATGCACTAAAGAGCACACATTTGGTGCGATGTATTGTTGGTTGGCAAATAGCGCTTACGCGTCAGAGAGAGAGAGAGATAAGATGCCGGCTTTACAAGACAGACGTTGTTCTGGTCTCAGAGTCAAATATTGTGAGAAGAGTTGATTATTAATATATATTTCGCTACCTTCCAGGGTGAAGCGTTAGCCACAGCCAATTCTGGCCCATATTCTTCAGTATCTCAACGTGATACTCGGTATAAGTATATTACAAGATTCTGGCAGGGCTTCGGTAAGGCTATTCACGACCTACCGCTAGTGTGTCCAGATCATCTGCGAAGTAAGATTGGAATCTATGTTTTAATGAATCCTCAAGGGAAGATATCCGGCCAATATATATATATATATATATATATATATATATATATATATATATATATATATATATATATATATATATATATATATATATATATATATATATATATATATATATGTGTGTGTATTTATTATAAAAGGATAGGATCTGAAAAGATGCAAATAATATTCACCACAATACTCTCGCCGTCCACGGGTTGGCCAACGGCCAGTGAGGTCAGTCAAGTTTGACATTATAATTTATCTACATGCTGCATTCTTATTGCTATATCTGATGATCAAGTATGTCTTCGTATGATATTGTCGTCCACGTTTTGACTAATAAATTCGTTGGAGAAACTGTCATTCAAGCGATGAATTCAGTGTCCATCATTTATACCTGAACACTCAGCGCACAAAATCAGGGTTAATTTAATTAAGAATACTCCCTTAACAAATATCGCCTGTTATTACTAGCTAGTTGAATGTTGGCGTCTATCGTTTTTAACACATGATATAAACACTAGTCATTAAAAAAAATTTACACACAAAGAAATGAAATGCGCCTACTACTCTGTCACTTTTAACATTGTACTTAAGTCAGCTAAAAAATGGTTGATGGATTTTACATTACTGAACCACTGGTAAGAGAATATCTGCGCGCTTGCTATTGTGCTAGTCTTAACGCTCGGGATTAACAGTGAATAAAATGGTAAAACATTTAACACATTTAATACTTAAGCACAACTTAAATTATTACCACAATCAGAAATTTAAATCCCCACGGGACAATTTAACACATTTAGCGAATAAAATGGTTCCTAATCTGGCGTGATTAGATTTATCCAAAATTACATAACTGGCTAGGAGAGAAGGCAGAATATATACGGATTTCCTGCAATATCTCTACAAGATGACTAAAGTCACACCGTGGACGTATCAGGGGAAATCCACGCGCTAAACTTCTTAGATAAATGATTCTACGGTTAGCTCACTCTCTATGCCGAAACGACATCAAAAAGACATCCCTTGCGAACGGGCTTTCTTAGATTATCTCCGCCTGAGGTAGATTAAATACTTAGTTAAGTCCCCGTAAAAATGTAAACATCAAAGGTACGGAAATAATCTTATCTCCCTTGATTCTTCAAACAAACAAACCGTTACAAACCAACATTTCTGTCCGTCGTTCCCCCCCCCCCCCTCACAGAACCCGATTATCTCTAAGCGCTTCTGTCTGTCAAGGTGAGTAAACAGACAGCGAATTGCGTGGTTGGCTTTAGCAAAACGTAAACGCTAATTAAGGAAGCAAACGTGGTCGGATCTCCGTGGCTATATTTACATCACATGTCACAGTGACCTTTGTCTTATCAAACTTGTGGTGCAGTACAAGAAAATACGATGCGCCCTTCCTAGTAAAATGAATGATTATGGTGCAGTAACAAGGTCTTCGCCAGTAACACTAGAACTAAAACAGGAGAAAGGAAGTGAGAAGTAAGTTATAAATGAAAGTGAATTACAATAATACGATCCGTAAAGGGGAATTTCCGATGTTAACGTCACAGACTTCTGTTTGTACAAAATAAAACGGCCATAAAACAAAATGGCGGTAGACGTTGAGAAATAAGTAAGACATACATTTAGGAGGTGGCCTCAGGCAAAGGTGTGTTAGATGGTTAGATCATCGGTTTAATGTATTCAATCCTATAACCATCCCATAAGGTAGATTAACAGATTTTTTTTCCAGGATCTGATTTATGTCTCGAGCACTCTGGAGGTATGAGCTGTTGGAATACATGGTTACAGTTGACGAGGCCATCTTAGAGATGCCGTAAATATGTTAATAAAACTGGCCACAGAGTCGTTTATCAACGTCATCATTGTACATTCCACTGCAAGTGTTGTATATGTTGTTAATATTATTGTGTGATTGGCATTTAAACCCATCAGCGATGGCAAATGTGGCTTAAGGCAACGATTGTTTACTTGTCCTAATAACATAATGACACGTATTACAATGTACTTTGTTGCATTCTTTGATACCAAAGTGGAAGTCATTGTCGACGTTCTGATGACTATGAATCAGAGATACCGTGAATGTCTTGTCACACGTATATGCCACTAAGGGTGCTTCCTTGAATGCTTTCCGGGGTTGGTGGATAAGTCTGGAGCAGAGATAAATAACTATTGCAGCATCACTATGAGATTCATGGGTGAATTTTAAGTTAACTCAGAAGCCGTTTTGTGACTGGAGTTAAGGGCCTTTTGCCGAGAGATGTCGATGATGTGTCGTAGGATAGTGGTGAGAACATGAACACCCCTAATGGTTTACTATGGTAAAGTCCAATATGTCACGTGGTTAGGCCAGAGGTCGTCAGTTTTACAGACTGTGTGTAAGCGGAAAAGTTAAGAGAATGGTAATAAGTCACGTGATGTATAAATGTAAGAAGATATACAAAGGCGGTAACTATGTGTGTCTGTTGGTTTGTCGATCACAGAAGTATTGAGGTTGGGAGGAGTAATGAGGACAGTAATGTCAAGAAAGTTGACAGGTACGGTAGAAGTGTGTGAGATAAACGTGATAGTAGTGTGGAAGTTAATTACAAAGTCAATGTGAGAGGTGAATGTGATAGTAGTGTGGAAGTTATTTACAAAGTCATTGTAAGAGATGAATGTGATAGTAGTATGGTAGATAAAATATCTGTTACAGCCCCTCCCCCTCCCCCCCCCCCTCCCGTTTTACGCCCGCCCATCCCATGGTCACAGTCAGTACATTACCTCCTGTTATTACAATTAGTTTATCACTGAACTTAAATAGAAGGCCAAGACTTTATTTGAAGACAGCGGGAAAACCCGCTGTTGACGCGCGTACTGTAGGTGATGGGAGTAGACCAGGTCACATGACAGTGATGTATATATCTAATGTTTGACATCCGGTTGTCAGATGATATATGACGATGCTGATGGCGATGATGGTGATGGTGGTGATAACAATGGTGATGAGTTTGAATGGTATGAAGATCTGACAGTCATGATGATAGTGATGTTGAGGCAATGACGGTTGTTGTGTTTGTAATTATGAGGTAGATTGTGGAGGTAAAGGAGACGAGTTGGTTGTAATGATATGATGACGTGTTACAAATATTTTTAATAACAATAAATTATTTATGTTCAGGTAACAAGAAAATGGACACTGTGACCTTGGCAAAACAGGAACGGGAAAGACAAGGTGTGTTGTTGTTGTGATTGAAGTTGCTGTTGTTGTTGGTGTTTCTTTTGCTGTTGATGTTGTTGGTGTTGTTGGTTGTTGTTGGTGTTGTTGCTAATGTCCGTTGTTGTTGTTGTTGTTGGTTCTTGTTGTTGTTGTTTTTGCTGTGGTTGTTGTTGATGCTGTTGCTGTTGATGATGTTGCTGTTGATGCTTGTTGTTGTTGTTGGTTGTTGTTGTTGTTGGTTGTTGGTGTTGTGTTGCTGTTGGTGGTTGTTGGTGTTCTTGTTGGTTGCTGTTGTTGTTTGTTGTTGTTGCTGCTGCTGTTGATGTTGTTGCCGTTGTTTCTTCAGCTGTTGGTGTTGTTGGTTGTTGTTGTTGCTGCTGCTGGTGTTGTTGGTTGTTGTTATTGGTTGTTGTTGTTTCTGCTGCTGCTGTTGGTGCTCTTGGTTGTTGTTGGTTGCTGTTATTGTAGTTGGTTGTTGATGTTGCAGCGGTTTTTGGTGTTGTATGTTGTTGTTGGTTGTTGTTGCTGATGTAGTTGTTGTTGGTTGTTGCTGTTGTTGGTTGTTATTGCTGGTTTTTTGTTGGTTTTTTTGTTGCTGTTGTTGATTGTTGGTTGTTGTTGGTGTTGTTGGTTGCTGTTGGTGTTGCTGGTTGTTGTTAGTTGTTGTTGTTGTTGATGCTGTTGATGCTGTTGTTGCTGCTGTAGTTGTTCTGTCATTGTCGACGGAGTCATATGTCAAATTATTTGTCGCATGGTTTTTCACCCTAGTCAAAGGGGAATAATTATGTTTTTACTTTGCGATGTCAGGTTGATTAGGGGTTGTCTTCCCTGTTGGTTCATCTTTTGGGGTTTGACGTGTATGAAGATAGGGTCAAAGGTAAACAGTTTAGGGCTTGTGACCATGCGCGAGATTTAAGCGCCAAGTGAACTTACTTCCGCCAGGCGGGTGATGTGTCCTGGCTTCTGAGGGACGAATGTCCATTGTGTTTTTGGGGAAGGAATCTTCGAAGTGACTGCGTTGTCAGTTCTCCCCAGTGATTCTCTGTGCGTCGGAATGACGACAGAGTTCCTTATTGTGTTCTGAGGATTCGGTTCCAGGTAATACCGACTTTTTCCATTATTACGCTTTCGGTGGCAGAACATGTTAAAAGATTACCTAGTCTGTGAACTACAGCTCACCGGTCCTAAATTACAGAACTTATATTTTGTGCTCAAGGTAGCCATCCAAGACTATTAGTCTTTATATTATCCAGAAGTCCAGTGACGAAGTTATATTGTGGGAACCGCAGATTGGCGGTATAGAAATATCTACATAAGTATTACTGCAGGATTGATGTTAATCTGCTTATAGGAAGTACACACATGACGCAATTTTGAGGCCCGTGTTACGGCTAAGATACTACAGCCTGATATGTACAATTGGCGGGGGATGCCAAGTTGTACCTGTATGTCAAAGTGATTAAGGTATCTGACGCGTTTAGTCAGAGATACCAAAGCGGCATTGTGAACTGTCATCGAATAACATTACTATTGACCATGTATGAATATTGGAATGTTTACCAGCCTTTTTGAATGCCTGATGTATACCTAACTATTTCCGGTCAGCATGACCTTGTTTACACTGACTGTTCCTGTTGATGCTATGTGTATTTATCGTCAATAAATGTTTTGAATCGAGCCAGCAGTGTTCAGGCATCCTTGACTACTGCATGTGAGTGTATGGGCTGCATCACACAACATATACGAGCCTAAACACATTCGCGCTTTCATTCGCACCCACACTCAGCTCATCATACGCCAGCACTACACACCTAACAACATGTATGCTGTCTTGTGCCAGTGATCACCTCAATAAGAGAAAAGGACAGCTACATTTCTGGTGGCCAGTGTGGGGAAATCGCCTACCATAAATGTAAGTCACCAGCGTGAGTTGGTGGCAGGGTTTCATAAATGTAATTTCTGGATCACACTGGATATACAATAAATGTAAGCCCACGGAACTGGTCCACCAGAAATGTAGACGGTGGCTTTACCAGTTCATATATTCCATTTCACAATACTAGCAGAGACCACACTGGAACACCAGAAATGTAGCTGTCCTTTTCTCTTATTGAGGTGATCACTGGCACAAGACAGCATACATGTTGTTAGGTGTGTAGTGCTGGTCTCAGTACTTTTCGATTCGGAATGTACTACCGTCGGGGTTAGGCAGTCTCTGATAGATTCTTGTTGTGCCACTGGAAAAGTGATCAAATGTGTTACATTTGGTGGTACCATGGAAAGTGGAGGACCCTGTCTGCTGATGCTTCCACCATGGCACCCCTACGACCCATGACGGGTTATGGGTTGAGATGAGATGAGATGAGATGATGGAAAGTTATCCTTCTGCTATCATTAGGATTGACACTCCCTTCTTTACAGGAGATGTCCACGCGTGTCTTCTTCCTTATCCTTTTGCGGATCTTATAATCGGTCGTATTCATGGGGTTAAGGAATGCACCCCGCAACAAATTTCTAGTTGGGAAGAACAGAACATTCAAACGGTCAATGCAGTGGTGACAAGAGCCCAAGCTCTTAGTCCCCCAACTTCATCTGACGATAGTAATGGAGTTGAGAGCCAAGACGATCACTTGGTGATTTCCCATGACTCGTTTGTTAAACGTCAAGAAGAGGATCCTTCTTTGAAGAAATTCTTCCTTCTCGCAAAGGAAGGGGATCCCAATCAAAATACGAATCACAAATCATATATTACTATGAGGAATGGTATACTGGTACGAATGGTACAACACTCGGACAAGTCTATGCACTCGCAAATTCTTGTACCTAAGTGTATGAGAGCCTTAATTCTTCAACATGCACACGATTCTCAGTGTGCTGGACACATGGGTTTTTCCAGAACAAAAACTAGAGTCCTTGCGTCTTTCTTTTGGCCATTTGTTAATAAAGACATACGAATTTATTGCCGGTCTTGTAAAATTTGTCAAGTGGTCAAGTCTAGAGGTCTAAGACATGCTGCACCTATTCAGGCTGCAGATATTCCTATTCGGCAGTTTCAGAAAATGGCTATAGACATTATTGGTCCGTTTAAGATTAAGTCAGCCAGAGGACACCAATTTATCCTCATTTGCGTTGACATGTGCACGCGTTGGCCAGAGGCTATCCCTCTGAAGAGCGTATCAACTGTCGATATCGCTGACGCACTTTGGCTCATATTTTCTCGTCTGGGATTCACCGGAGAAATATTGTCAGACCACGGCACACAATTAATTTCGGACACTATGTCTCAGGTAATGGCTACGCTAGACATTAAAAGGTCTCTCAGTAGTATTTATCATCCAATGTCCAATGGATTGGTTGAACGTCTTAATAGAACACTAAAGAACTTACTTGGCAAGATAACGGAGAATCATCCTGATGATTGGGACAGGGTCCTACCTGCAGCTCTCTTTGCCTATAGAGAGGTTCCCAACGAGCATACAGGGTTTTCTCCTTTCGAACTTGTCTTTGGCGCGCAACCGCGTGGTCCGATGTCCTTATTACACGATTTGATAACTTCCGATAATATTGACGATGATACACAATCGTCATATGAATATGTCATTGCTCTTAGGGAAAAAATTATCGAATCGTGCAGATTAGCAACTTCATCTTCCGAATTTGCAAAAGAAAAAGCTAGGCGATTTGCTAACAAGAAAAGGCGCCTACGTCAACTTTGTCCTGGAGACAAAGCGTTTGTCTTACTTCCCTCAAGAGAGAACAGACTTCTCATGTCATGGAAAGGTCCATGCACTATAGTCTCGAAAATTTCCGATGTCGACTATATTGTCGATGTGGATGGAAAGCATAAAACCTTTCATATAAATATGCTTACAGAGTTTATTGAACGTCCAGACTATTTGCAGCCTATTTTCCAGGCGACGGACGACTCTCCAGTCCAACATGGTCACATCTCATCCCTGTCCGTTATACAGGATGAGGAAACTATTTTTTCTGACGTTAACTTACCTCTTCCTGCGATTCCACTTACATCTACGGAATCATGGAAAAACGTTACCATCTCTTCGAATTTGTCTCTTGAGGAACAGCGTCAAGTATCTTCTACGCTACAATCATTTCAGGATGTCCTTTCTGACATTCCTGGACACACACGTGTCACTGAACATGACATCATACTTACTGATCGTAATCCGATCAGAGGAAGACCATACCCCATACCTATTCATTTTCAAGCACAAGTCGAGAAAGAATTGAATGACATGATTCAACTGCAAATAATTGAACCATCCACTTCAGCTTATTCTTCGTCGATAGGTATTGTTCGAAAGAAAGACAATAACATACGTCTTTGCGTTGACTATCGCAAATTAAATCAAGTTACAAAGTTCGATGCTGAACCTATGCCTTTATTAGATGATCTACTTATTAGACTTTCTAAAGCTAGATTCTTTACTAAACTAGACTTGTCGAAAGGTTACTGGCAAGTCCCTTTGACAGAACATGCCAAACCTCTCACTGCTTTTTCGAAACCTAGGGATCTGTTTCATTGGAATTTTATGCCTTTCGGGCTTATGAACGCCCCAGCGACTTTCGTGCGCATGATGCGACGAATTCTATCAGATCGTACGGATGTCATCGCGTATTTAGACGGCATCTGTCTTTTCAGCGATACTTGGGAAGAACACTATTTGGGGCTAAAGGAATTGCTATCTACTTTACGTGAGCATAGTTTGACTGCAAAACCCTCTAAAGTTTTTGTTGGGTTTAGTGAAATTTCTTTCCTAGGTCATCGGGTTGGTCATGGTCTGTTGAAGACAGAGGACCAAAACATTTCGAAGATATTGAATATCTCGGTTCCGAAGACAAAAAAGCAAGTGCGTAGTCTCTTGGGATTGATACAATTCTATGGAAGATTCATTGAGAATCTGTCCTCCATTATGGCACCACTTTCATCGTTATTGAAAAAAGGTTCTCCTAATATGGTGCGTTGGTCCCAAGAATGCCAAGCTTCATTGGATCAGGTTAAGAATTTGTTCTCATCTCATCCTATCTTAAGACTACCAACGATTGATAAGACTTTTGTTCTTCGTAGTGATGCCTCTTCCACTGGGATTGGAGCGGCACTAATGCAGGAGTATTCAGGAACTCTGCATCCTGTAATGTATATCTCTAGGAAGCTAAATGCGACAGAAAGGAATTACTCGGTTTTAGACCGTGAATTGTTGGCTATGGTTTAGTCCATTCTTAAGCTACAAAGGTTCCTTCTGGGCGCATTTCTTTATGGAAACCGACCAAAAAGCTCTTACGGCTATGCAAAGTAAGGATTTGAAGAGCTTGAGATCTACTCGTTATGCTATTGCTCTTCAGCCTTTCCATTTCACGGTGCGAGCTATCCGTGGTTCGGATAATGTGATGGCGGACATATTGTCTACATGCCCACATGATTCATATTAAATCTTGTGTCCTAGTTTTCCTGATACACTTTCAGACTTAGGTCTGTTCTTAATATCCAAATATATTGTAATACAAATGTTTTACTATTTGGATGATGTATAAAGAATTTAACAAATTTGGTTTTGTCCATCCATTAGTAATATGTTGCTAATATGGCATTGTAGTTCATGATATTTGTATATTGACATTTGTATATTGCTATAATCATAGTATTTAATAAGGTTTGATATGTGTCTTGGTAATGCCAGCAACTCAGGTTCTTTAATGATACCTCATGAATTTGTTTTGCTTTGAGAAATATTTTCTCTTATGTTGGGAGATGCTTTGTATCCTTTTCAGACGCTTTATTTGTGCGTCCATTGTACCTGATATTAGGTTCATTCTTTCATGAGCGCATAATTGAGGCTTGCGCTGTCTTGCTCATAGGTATATTTAAAAAAATGTATATCATTTTTTTACAGGAGGGGGGTGTAGTAATATGTTGCTGTCATTTTCGACGGAGTCATATGTCAAGTTATTTGTCGCATGTTTTTCACCCTAGTCAAAGGGGAATAGTTGTGTCTTTACTTTGCGATGTCAGGTTGATTAGGGGTTGTCTTCCATGTTGGTTCATCCTTTGGGGTTTGACCTGTATGAAGATAGGTCAAAGGTAAACAGTTTATGGCTTTTGCTTATGCGTGAGATTTAAGCGCCAAGTGAACTTACTTCCGTCAGGCGGGTGATGTGTCCTGGCTTCTGAGGGACGAATGTCCATTGTGTTTTTGGGGAAAGAATCTTTGAAGTGACTGCGTTGTCAGTTCTCCCCAGTGATTCTCTGTGCGTCGGAATGACGACAGAGTTCCTTATTGTGTTCTGAGGATTCGGTTCCAGGTAATACCGACTTTTTCCATTATTACGCTTTCGGTGGCAGAACATGTTAAAAGATTACCTAGTCTGTGAACTACAGCTCACCGGTCCTAAATTACAGAACTTATATTTTGTGCTCAAGGTAGCCATCCAAGACTATTAGTCTTTATATTATCCAGAAGTCCAGTGACGAAGTTATATTGTGGGAACCGCAGATTGGCGGTATAGAAATATCTACATAAGTATTACTGCAGGATTGATGTTAATCTGCTTATAGGAAGTACACACATGACGCAATTTTGAGGCCCGTGTTACGGCTAAGATACTACAGCCTGATATGTACAATTGGCGGGGGATGCCAAGTTGTACCTGTATGTCAAAGTGATTAAGGTATCTGACGCGTTTAGTCAGAGATACCAAAGCGGCATTGTGAACTGTCATCGAATAACATTACTATTGACCATGTACGAATATTGGAATGTTTACCGGCCTTTTTGAATGGCTGATGTATACCTAACTATTTCCGGTCAGCATGACCTTGTTTACACTGACTGTTCCTGTTGATGCTATGTGTATTTATCGTCAATAAATGTTTTGAATCGAGCCAGCAGTGTTCAGGCATCCTTGACTACTGCATGTGAGTGTATGGGCTGCATTACACAACATATACGAGCCTAAACACATTCGCGCTTTCATTCGCACCCACACTCAGCTCATCATACGCCAGCACTACACACCTAACAACATGTATGCTGTCTTGTGCCAGTGATCACCTCAATAAGAGAAAAGGGCCATTACAACCCTTTAATATGTCTAACACACAGAGAAGCCGCACCCGGCTAACAGTACATATGAAAACAATGCACAATGCAATGAAAAGAACTGCCACATAACTCGCCATACACTATAGCTTACTATCAGAACCAAAATGGTCATCGACATGATCTCGTCAGTGAATACAATGACTGTCGCTCAACAGGCGACCTCTTATACTAAGTCGACGCAATACATAATTGCGACAAACGTATCACAAATAATAATCAGGAGGGAAAATCACTAGAATCTAGAAACACAATCTAGCACCCATCAAATATTCCTGAATATATGAAAATCGGCGAGCACTGAACAACAATGGCATTCAAGAAACTCCCAGCAAACTGCTGACAAAAACCATCAGCGACCTTAAAGGCCGGCGGACATCCCAAGAATCAATTTGCGCCAAAAGGTTCCTTCCGTTCTGCCCGAAACCTGCTGAGCGGGTTTAAAGGTGAATATCAGTGTTGTCAGTCTCCAGTGTAGCCAATATAGAATTAAGTTACTGTCTATACGTGACATCCACCCCCCCCCCTTCCCCCTTAAGAAAGAAAACGAAGTACGGGCCAGCAAACTGCCAAGATAGCACCTCCTCTTGCAGATAAAGAATGCCAGAATTGCTCAATACCATTGTTCTCCATGCCTTCTCACTCACTTAGACTAAATACACGGAAACATGTACATATCCTAACCAGGTATTGACAGTCGTGAAAAATGACAATGACTGACTAATACTGGAGTCGCTTTCACATAATGCATATTACACAACATCTGTATAATTAATTGTCACCCATGGACAATACGTCCTCGTATCAACCATCATTTCTCATAATCTAGTTGTAGGTATACAATAATATGGTCTATGTACATATCGAATACACTTCATAAATATTGCCTTTATGGCAGCATAAACAATACATTGCATAACAAAATACACCATCATGAAATACCTATTGAAATAGTCATAATGCATTCTTTTACATAAATTCTACTAAATACTCTCTTCAAATGTACTTTCTCACATCGACTATAACTGTCCAATCATTTCACAACCTGGACAAGACATCTGCTACCACATACCCTAATACTGCATAACCATGCATTGCAGAGCATTACATAATCTGTACAATTTCACAACTTGTCACAGTATAAACAAGCATTGCAAGAAATCTCACAATCTTTACAACTTTACAAAATCCTCATATATTCCTATCAGACTAGAACTGGGGGAGTGGGTCAGAGCCTTTCAGGTTCGGTTCGCTTCAACCGAAACATCTTATTAAACACGAACCGAAAATCTAACCCTCGCAAATTCTGGACTATTAGCAGGTGGTTTTGAAGCAAAGACATATGCTTCTGCCTAACTGCCTTACGCGCACCCCCACTATTAGCAAAAGTCACCCGTGCCATTTTGGTCTTGTCGCACAATGGCACTACTTCTACAAATCTAACCTGCGCGACTTCGTCAAATACTCTCCAAAGAGTGCGCCAACTAGAATTCTGGGGAACGTTCCGCATACAAACTGTGCGATTATTAGCCTTCGGACCCTCGTACACGTAACTACTGCTTCTACTTCCGTCGTTTGGTACTTGTTGCGACTCGCGTCTACAATGTACCTTGTGGTTCTCTCCCTTGGGAGTTTGGTGATGCTAAGCCTCTGCTCCAGCCCACCCTTTGCTTTATGAACTCCCCGTACATTGCCAATGATTAGATCGGCAATGGGATTATCGAGAACGAACGCGTTCACTCTACCTGTTATAAACGGAGTGTCCACGTTGCTACATGATAGGGGTAAGACTCTACTTTGCCCAAGAACGTGGTGCACTTTACAGTTTTGCCTGTAAGGCAGAAGTCGTCAATGCACGATCGACGAACCCCAATTGTCGACGCATCCCGTGTCCCTCAACACGGAGACTGGTTTCCTCTCCATCATGCCTTTGTGGAGATCCACCTTGCCAGTCTCATCGACTGCTGACAGACATGGTATCGCATGCCCGCATTGAAGCACCAACCTCTAGTTCGCATGGAATAGAGGGCGACACCCTGCACAGTCCTCGCTGTTGATATTATCTAACACAAACGCGGAGTTCGCGTGTTCTATTGGGGTAGTGCATACGTCAGTACAATGACCTTTGCCCCCACTATGGGTACACAGACGCTCTTTCTTCTTTTCATCGCATGCACCTTTGCTGGAGCCCTTCGATGACGAAGACCCCGCATCAGAGTCAGAAGAACGACTCTCTGAGGAAGCACTACTCTGCTTATGATGTTTGGTTTTGTACCAAAATCTGTCTTCGTCCCGAGAGTCCTCGAAGCGTACCTCCTTACGCGTTTGCCGATCCCCTCCGTCGTTATCACTATCATAATGTCGGTTCTGCTACCTCGGTCGACTATTCCTATGAGAACGAAAGTTCCCATAGCTACCTCTCCATGGTTTATATGGACTTGATGGCTTCTCAGACCTCTGCTCTTGATCCCTGTCTGACTGGTTTCGCCAAGGATGGCGCTGAATTTTGCCGACACTGGCAACTAAGTCTTCTGTCAGACCCGACTTCTGAATAGGTTTGCCCGGATGGGCCAGGACATAATGGTGCCTCAATTGGGCCATGGACTTAATGTTCTTTGGTTGACGTTCCTGAAAGAACGCAACTAACTCACTAGAGCACGAGCACAACACTTTGTCCCGTAGAACTAAGTCCAACAAGCCATTATAATCCTTAGGAATTCCCTCCATTTCGATCCATCTATTCAATAGAAGTTTGATCTTCGAGATAAAATCCTCGAAGTCCTGGTCTGAACTAGGCGTCGCGTTTTTAAACGCGTCCAGTAGCCGTTGGCAGTCAGACGGAACATTCGGAGCAGTCTTTCCTTCACTTTGTCATAATCGGCCCTTTCCTCCAAAGTAAGGCTAAAAAAAGTCTCCATCGCGGGCCCCACTAGCAGTGTTGATAAAAGAGGTGGCCACTGATCCCTATCAGCCTTATAGGCAACACATTCGGTCTCAAATCTTTCCAAGAAGAAATCTAAACTGTCTATTTTCTCATTAAAATTTTGTAGCCGCAGCCTAAAAGGACGATGGGCCCCACCAGAAGTTGAGTTCTGACCACTCGCACCCACTTCTAACTTCTTTAATTGTATCTCCTTCTCCATCATTTTCTCTTCCAGAGCTATTCTCATTCTCTCCTTCTCCAACTGTAACTCTCTATCTTCCTTCATCATCTTTTCTTGTAATTCTCTCTCTTCTTTCATCTTCTTTTCTTGTAATTCAAATTCTCTCTGTTTCCACTCACTTTCTTCTTTCATCTTCCTTTCTTGCAACTCCTTATCTTCTTTCATCTTCCTTTCTTGCAACTCCTTATCTTCTTTCATCTTCCTTTCTTGCAACTCGAATTTCTTTTTAGCTCTAACTCTTCAGCTCGAGCATCTCTTTGAGCATTTTGTTTATCAATTCTGTCCCTCTCTTCCTTTTCTTTTCTTTCCTTTTCCTCCTTTGCTTCTTTCTCTTTCAAAGCTTTTTGATTCTCTACTGACTGAAATTCTGCCTTGGCAAATACCACAAATTCTTTTCCTGTGTACCCGGCTTGCGTGCCAATCCGCATGCAAGTGTCCATATCCATGATGTACACTAGTAGTTCTTCTTAACTTTAGTATAAATCTCTACAATACAATTGTTCCCCTGTATGTATTGCACTTAAGCCAGCAGGTAAATTTCTGCTTACAATAATATTCAGTAATAGTAATGGTAAATAATGATATCACTTCATAAATTTGCACACACACACATATATATATATATATATATATATATATATATATATATATATATATATATATATAATATATATATATATATATATATATATATATATATATATATATATATACATGAAAGTAAATATCACCTCGTTGTTTATTATGTATATATGATTCACCCTTACGATATAGTCTCAATAAAGACTGTATTAGATGCTTACATAAAGATATGTGTCAGATGTGTATTATATGCTTACATAAAGAGATATATCTGATATGTATTAGATGCTTACATAAAGAGATATTTCAGATATGTATTAGATGCTTACTTAACGAGATATTTCAGAAATATATTAGATGCTTACATAAATATATATTTCAGATACGTATTAGATGCTTATATAAAGATATATTTCTGATATATATTAGATGATTACATAAAGATATGTTTCAGATATGTATTAGGTGCTTACATACAGAGATATCTCAAATATGTATAAGATACTTACATAAAAAGATATTTCAGATATGTATTAGATACTTGCAAACGCTTACATAATCAGAGGAGGTAAGAGAAGGGTTTGATTATAGACTAGGATAGAGAAGGTTAGAGATATTAGATAGGTGAGTACTGAGATTGACATGATAATAGACTAGGATACAGAAGGTTAAAGATAATAGATAGGTGAGTACTGAGAGTGACATGATTATAGACTAGGATAGAGAAGTTTAGAGATATTAGATAGGTGAGTACTGAGAGTGACATGATTATAGACTAGGATAGAGAAGGTTAGAGATATTAGATAGGTGACTACTGAGAGTGACATGATTATAAACTAGGATAGAGAACGTTAGAGATATTAGATAGATGAGTACAGAGAATGACATGAGTATACATCGAGTTACTTAAACATGCATTGTTTATGGAAACAAAGAGAACATAGAAATAAACGTGAATATAGTTGACAGACTTAACAATGGGGAATGCTTTTATAATCAGGGGGATTTAGGCATGAATAAGGACAGGGAGTGACATGTGAGGTTTGGTTTTAAGGACAATTTTTATTGCATTCGGACAACTCCATCAGTGCTCCGATCTCCACCCTTAGATCACACAAGGAGGATCTCAGCACAGAGCTCGAACTTCGTAGCACCGGCGAGAGTACCGATGTGTGTATACATAGGAATCGCACATTCTATAAATATTTTTGTCGTGGGCAAGTTTCCTAAATTTAAATGTTGCCAGGGCAGCGGCCTTATGGCATACTCTTTACGATTTACTTTATGCACCTTGCTCACGGGGCCTCCTATTTTTTCGCCGTTATCCGAGAAAAATAAACATCCGATCTCACTACCCAGGAGAACAAAGGAAAAGTATTGGGACTACTGGTTCTAAAACCGTAATTTATTTTCCCTCTACTGGGAATCGAACCCGGTACCTTTAGAATTCTAGGCGGACGCCATACCTCTTAGTCACTCCAACCACCCAACACATGAGAGGTATACCACACCTCTTAGTCACTCCAACCTCCCAACACATGAGAAGTATACCACACTTCTTAGTCACTCCAACCTCCCAACACATGAGAGGTATACCACACCTCTTAGTCACTCCAACCACCCAACACATGAGAGGTATATGATTGTAATTGCATGAATTCAGAAAAATTATGTATGTTTAAAGTCAATCTGAAAACTCTGAAACTTGATAACGATGAGTCCTGGCCTGTATGTTTAAAGCTGGTGTGAAATGTCTGGCTCATGATGAGGATGTACCCTTAACTGTACGTTTAATGTCAGTGTGTGAGTGCTAGCACATCATGATGATAGATAATTTATGTATGTTTAAATTTAAACGAGAGAGATCTGACATATGATGATGATTAGGCCGTAAATGTGTGCTTCAAGTTAATGTGAAAGAGTTCTTACACACGATTATAATCAATGCTTGTATTTTTAAAGTAAAAGGGAAAGTCATGACACATGATGGTGATGAATGGTTGTCTTTTTAAGGTAGCCGTGTTGTATAAACATGAATTTTTCTTATTTATAACTTTACATTTTGCCTATATATGTCAAAATGTTCCTTGGTAAGAGAGAAATCAAACCATATGAGTGATTGCATAATTATGCTAATTAGCTATTCAAAATGGCCGCAGCAGTATAAAAAATGCAGCGTTATTTTAAACCCACATAACATAATTATTTCTCAACATACAGAGTTGAAATTCTGCATACAAGTCCACAAGTGAGTGCATTATGTCCTAAACCAAAAATATTTGGGATATAGCATGTCCTATGTGTGACCATTTGTAAGTAGAATTGGAAATTTATCGAACCTCATTAGTATGCAAAACATCTCTACAAATAAAACAAATTGAGAAAGCAAATCAAAGTTTGGTTCAGGACAAGGTATAAGATATTAAGAAACACTCTGCAAAGTTTCAGAGCATTCCAACAATTCATTCTTGAGATATCGCGTCTCAAAATGTACCTGAATTGCTAAATAGGGAAAGTGAGAAAAAGAAGAAAAAAGCAGAAATTTTTTTTTAAAAACAGTATTTTGTGCACTTACCTTATCTTAATGACCTCCTGGAGTGTATATAGCCCCTTCCTTTTCTTCTGCCTTGTCAGTAAACCCTTTTCTGATGCCTCTCAAAGTCTTTCTTCTTGCTTTTACTTTGTCAGAAGACTTTTTTATGGAGTTGGTAATTCTGTGTTGTTCTCCAGCTTTGCACATATTCACACTAAATGTACTCACTGGTACTCCAAGTTTTGTCATGAGCTTGAGAACTGATGAGTATCCATCATTAAAATAAGATACTGCATTCCACACAGCCTCTTCTACTGTGAATCTATCCACAAAATGTTCTTTTGCACATCTATCCCATATTATTTTGTTGAGACTTTCATTGTTGTTTTGTGTCCTTCCGTGGAGACATTTTGACAGTAGGGACTCATCCGACAGATCATCAAACACTGGTTGAATACATTCTACCACTGCCTGCGGTAGGCCATTCTTGTGCTTATAAGACAGTGGGTCCTTCTTATAGCCACACCAAGAATTATGTCCTTCTGGGCATTTTTCATGCATCGGCTTATCCTTTGTGGAAGCGACATGAGGCAAAACTGCTTTGACGGCAGCTTTCATATCCTCAAGGTTTCCACTGTTCTGTCGAATTGCTAGCCCATAATAGTTTTGAAGGGTATCAATTTACCATCCTTACATTGATTTCCTTGTTCTTTTTTGTGTTTATTCCTGTCTCCTCTACATTTTCTGTATCTCCTGATGTTGTGAAAGATGTTTCCCACAAGCAGTTGCTACATTTGACAATGATTGTGTGACAGAAACCTTGCTTTGAATCTTCACTGAGCCTACACGACACCATAAACCCACAACATTCTACACATCTCATGTTTGCCGTTATGAAGTTATTCAAGTGCTCCATACTCATAAGAATAAACGCATTATTTGTTTGTCCATCTTTTGTGTGGGTTGAGAGGGTGCTTTTCCTCAATTTCTTCACAGAAGAAGGTTTAACTTCGTTATCAATAACAGCTGCTTAATTATTTTCGGTTGTGCTAACAGGGCGCTGGTTGCCAAAAAACTTTCGTTTTCTTAACTTCCTACTTCTTTTTTTGTCACCCATATTGTTCTTATTTAATAGACTTGTAAAGCTTACCACAAAAACGTAACTTTTTCACTCAAACAGGTGTAATATGAATGGTTGAACTCAAGATCTTTCGGAATTTTCAGCCCACGTTTTTCACATTAGAACATAAAGAACTGAGTTAAGGAGAGTAATTTCCTTTCTCTTAAATGGTTCTTTGTTGTTTTTCTGGTACAGAAGAGTCATGGAATTATTATCATTTCACCTTTTTAGTGTGCGCATCATAATGTTTTAAAAAAGTGGTTAGTAACCAGAGGTAAACAATGCGTTGTCAAGGAAAATTAAGATCACCCCCTGGTCACTTATCCTTTAAAAAGTAAAGAACTATGCATCACTGGACAATATAAACCTATGTATTGTGGAGAGAAATGGTTTGGCTTCATAAAAACATTAAAAAACAAAAATGCAGTATTTTTATGAAATGTGATGAAATTCTGGGGCACAGCTACCTTAAAGTAACTAGAACAAATTATGACACGTGATGATGATGAATGCTTCTCTGTTTTAAAATACCTATGCAAGTTCTGACCCATAATAATTAATGCCTGTCAATATTTTTCAAGTTAATGTGAGAGTTTGGATACATGGTGATGAATCTGTAACTAGATTTTTGAAGTTAAATGTGAACGTTTTTACATGTGATGCTGATAAATGCTTGTGTATTTAAAGTAAGTGTGAAGGTTCTGACACATGATGATGATGAGGTTCTTGTCTGTATGTTAAAAGTAATGTGAAAATTCTGACACAGCTATAGCGCTTATCATATATTTTATACATAGGTATCTAATGAAGTATAAAGCAGAAGTTAATTTTATATAGAATCAGCGCCCCAGGCTTTTTGTCAGTTTAATGTTACATTTTTAATGCAAGCTATAAACTGCTTGACACATTTGTTTTTGGCTTTTTAGTGCATTAAAAGCCTGTGTTTAAAATAATTGTTTTAAATTGATTTTTGAAGTTAAATGTGAACGTTCTGACACATGATGCTGATAAATGTTTGTGTGTTTAAAGTAAATGTGAAAGTTCTGACACACGATGATGATGAATGTTTGCTTCTGTAATTACACTGACAAACAACATTTTTCTTTCTTATATAAGAATAAGTGTTATTAGGTCAGTTTCTTGCGCTGATTTCAAATTTGAAATCCGTTTATCTCTATCACGTCGGGTTCTTAAGATATTTGTGAATAAATATATTTTTGGGAAACTGTTATTTGCTCCGTTTCATTTTTACTATATAACTTTTTAAAAATTAATAAAATGCAAAATAATTCTACTTTTTATACTGCTAAAAGATGCATGACATATGTTACGTTATATTTCAAATAGTTACTGTATTTTGAAATAATTCTGAGTGAAATATGGCTTCTAGAAGTTGTAGAAATTCGGCTGATCTGTTTTGTTACGTGTGCGGATATTTTACCGATCGTGTTCACCAGAAAAACTTTACACCATTGCTAAAGAAAGCATATGAACTTTATATCGATTCAAAAGTTGATGATGCAAATAAATCTTGGAAGCCAAATGCAGTTTGTTCGACTTGTGCAAATACATTGGCAGGTTGGTTACGAAAATCGCCGAAGCATAAGTCGATGCCTTTTTGAGTGCCAGTAATATGGCATGAACCGACAAATCACGCTACTGATTGTTACTTCTGCTTGACAAATATCTATGGTTTCACTTTTAAAACTAGAAAGTCTGTGGTTTATCCAAATATTGAATCGGTTTCGAAACCAGTGCCTCATGATCCAATCACGTGTCCGATCCCAGTTCCACCAGAACAATATCCGTTGGACGTGAATGAACCATCAGAAAGTGATAGTTTACCTGCTTTAGAAACTAATTCTGACTCGGATTATGTACCGGTGAATGATGGTGTTCACTTAATTAACCATTCAGAACTTTCAGATCTAATACGTGATCTCGCTCTCACCAAAGGACAAGCGGAATTACTCGGTTCGCGACTCAAAGAATGGAATCTTTTAGCGCCCAATACTCTGATATCTAAATTTCGTCATAGACACAGAGAACTTGTTCAATACTTTGAGATGGATGATGACATTTGCTATTGCAAAGATGTAAAAGGTCTAATGGTGCACCTCGGTCATGAGCACATAGTCAACGAATGGCGACTTTTCATCGACTCTTCCAAGACTAGTCTAAAAGCCGTGTTATTGCATAATGGAAATTTATTTTCATCAATTCCAGTCGCCTACTCTGTTCATATGAAAGAAACTTATGACAATATGGCTATACTTTTGGCAAAAATAAAGTACAATGACTACCAATAGCGGATTTGTGGAGACCTAAAGGTCATTGCAATTCTCACGGGCATGCAGACTGGGTACACTAAATTGTGTTGCTTCCTATGTGAATGGGACAGCCGCAACAGACAGGAACATTATGCAAGAAAGGTGTGGCCTATCAGGGATCGTATGCAGCTCGGGCATAAAAATGTAATACACGAGCCATTAGTTAACAAAGACAGCATCATCTTACCACCGTTACATATAAAGTTGGGGCTCATGAAGAATTTCGTAAAAGCGTTAGATAAAACAAGCAAAGCTTTCACTTATCATCGAGAAAAGTTTCCGCAAATTAGCGATGCAAAGATAAAGGAAGGTATCTTTGTAGGACCTCAGATTAGGAAAGTTATTGCAGACAAACAATTCGAGAACTTGTTACATGGTAGTGAACTTCGCGCATGGATGGCATTCAAATCGATCGTCGATAACTTTCTGGGAAATCACAAATCTGTCGACTATGTGCATATTGTTAAGCAGTGCATAGATGCATACAGAATTATGAGCTGTAACATGTCCCTCAAAATCCATTTGCTCGATTCGCATCTTGGCGAAATCAGCAATGAACATGGAGAACGATTCCATCAAGATATCGCCGTAATGGAGTCACGTTATCAAGGACGGTGGAGTGTGACCATGCTTGCCGATTATTGTTGGATGCTTCATCATGATGTACCACATGCCATTCACCGACGAAAGTCGACTGCAAAGAAATTCAAGCCTACATAACTGTTATACTTCTTGTACACATGATGTTGTAATACTGTATGCGTTGTTAAAAAACTTCAATTGCGTATTTTTAGAGATCCCGACCTGATAGAGAAAAACGGTTTGCAGATTTAAAAACAGCGCATTAAAATTGACCAGAAAAACATAGAAATGTTAGAGAAAGAAAAAAAAAAATTTTTTTTTGTTAGTCAGTGTTATTTTCCACCCTGTGTCGTAATTATTTTTTGGAAGAATTCTAAGCGGTTAAGTGTACTATCTTTTAGTGTAAATTGTATGTACTATGTTTCTGGGAACATGTACATATTATATATTAAACTGTAGGGCAATAGACAGAATATTATAATATATAGTATCTTTTGTAGCATTGATATCCATTTACAAAGTAATAGTACACTGATTATGGCCACAAATAGTAATGTTTTCACACAAAATTTTACTGTGGTCCCTTATAATACAACAAAATGCAATATTGCATTATGTAATTTTTAAACAAATAAAGAAGAAGAACGTCATTTAAAAACGTTTAACACTTGTTTAATATTTATTTAGTAGTATCTTTACCTACATCATCTACCCAGCGCTGGTGATTAGATGTTACTGTTGGTCTAGTTCTGTTGTTTTTCGATCTTCAGAAGTTGACCACGCCCACACATCAACTAAATCTAATGTGTCTAGCTTTTCTGCACCTGCTCCGGTACTTGATAACGAACTGCGGCTACCAAACAATCATCGACAATTTCAGAAATGTTTCTAAGTAGTTTGAAACAATTATTGGCTTAGGAGACTTAAAAAATGTAAATATAAAGCGCGACATATTTCTGTAGCAATAACAGAAAAACGGAAACATGCAAATCGTCATACAAACTGTAATAATAACATCAAAACATGCACACGTTTTGCTTAACTAAACTAAAATTAATTGTTTAAATAGTAGCGGAAGTCATTCTACGCGTTTTAAAATATGAACTGCATTAAAAGGTCGAATGTTAGAATTTATTGGTGAAAAAATTTAAACAACGCTTTAAGCGTTACAGTGGCACGGCAGTTAACACTTTGCAATGCTCTGATCGATGTTACGAAGTTTTAAGAAACATTTGAGGGTAGTAGCACAAAAGGTTGAATGTTTGTTGGCATCTTTAAAATAAGTGTAACAGGTCTGGGTTCTTGATGACCTTCGGTGAGTACCTGTATGTTTGAAGAAAAGGTGGAAGATAAGACACATGATGATGATGTATTTGTAAGTTTGAAGTAAAAGTGGAAGATAAGACACATGATGATGTATTTGTAAGTTTGAAGTAAAGGTGGAAAATGTGACACATGATGATGATGATGTATTTGTAAGTTTAAAGTAAAGGTGGAAGATCTGACACATGATGATGATGTATTTGTAAGTTTGAAGTAAAGCTGGAAGATCTGACACATGATGATAATGTATTTGTTAGATTGAAGTAACAGTAGATGATCTGACACATAGTGATGATGTATTTGTAAGTTTGAAATAAAAGTAGAAGATGTGATGCATGATGATGATGATGTATTTGTAAGTTTGAAGTAAAGTTTGAAGACCTGACACATGATGATGATGTATTTGTAAGTTTGAAGTAAAGGGTAAGATCTGACACATGATGATGATACATTTGTAAGTGTGAAGTAAAGGTTGAAGATCTGACACATGATGAGGATGTATTTGTAAATGTGAAGTAAAGGTGGAAGATCTGTCATATGATGATGATGCATTTGTATTTGACGTAAAGATGGAAGAACTGTCACATGATGATGATGTAATTGTAAGTTTGACATAATGGCGGAAGATCTGACTCATGATGATGAGGTATTTGTAAGCTGAAGTAAAGTTGGTAGATCTGACACATGATTATGATGTAATTGTAAATTTGAAGTAAAGGTGGAAGATCTGTCAGATGTTGATAATGCAGTTATATGTTTAACGTAAAGGTGGTAGATCTGACACATGATGATGATGCATTTGTAAGTTTGTAGTAACATAGAATATCTGGCACATGATAATGATGTATTTGTAAGTTTAAAGTAAAGGCATAAGATGTGACACATTATGATGATGTCTTTTTAAGTTTGAAGTAAAGGTGGATGATCTGACACATGGTGATGATGTATTTGTAAGTTTGAAATGAAAGTAGAAAATGGGACACATGATGATGATGTATTTGTAAGTTTGATGTAAAGGTGGAGGAACTATCACATGATGATGATGTGCTTGTAAGTTTGAAGTTAAAGTGCAAGATCTGACACATGATGATGATGCATTTGTGTTTGACGTAAAGATGGAAGAACTGACATGATGATGATGTGTTTGTAAGTTTGACGTAAGGTGGAGGAACTATCACATGATGATGATGTATTTGTAAGTTTGACATAATGGCGGAAGATCTGACTCATTATTGTCGTAAATTTATTTTGAGAGAATGAGTCTAGAATAGTGGTCCAGTTAGAGTGGAGAATGGTGGTGAAAAGCTCAGTGATAGGAAAAGGGTAGCGAGTAAATAGTTGATTCACAGAGTTCTGGGGAGAGTAAAGACAGACTTATTTACGACAAATCGTTCCTCTCAATCTTCTCTTTCACTCTCCTGGTCAAACAATTATTTGCCAGTTTCCAGACACATCTGCGCTCACACCGGTTTGGTGCTTCAAAACACACAGACGCACGTGAATACAAACTATGTTAAACGAATATGAGGGATTTGGACCTTGGTAGTCCAACACAGTACTATATAAGTTTATGCTGTTTATTAACATTAAAATCAATCACAACATCCAACATGTGTTACATAAAAAGTATCATAAGTACCGAAAAATACAATTAACAAGGTGAGGAGGGGGGTAAAGAAGATTGGTATCGACTAAGCCCTCCCCGCTTATTAGACAAAGGTAAACCCAGTCCCAAGATAGATAGTTATCAGGAACATAGGTAATGTAACCCAACAGTGAATTTAGTTACTCTGAAAGAGGTGTTACAATATTAGTTATGGTGGTAGACAAAGAAATACTGTTATCCCAATGGTGTCTTCCCTTTATTAAGCACAGAAAAGGGGGGGGGGATGAAACAGAGTTAACAAATTATCCCACTTAAAGGGACAATGCCGGGTATACAGAAAACGTATTACCCGATAGGCAAGTTAAAAAATGGTTTTGCAAAAATAAATCTCCTGTCATTCATACACGCTGTGCAGATCCACACTCATATACACTCACATTCTTACCGAGTTGCAGCATCAGACAATCCATAGAATGATATACACAGTAATTAAACTCTTGACATGTGAAACTGTCTAGCACTTCTATGTCCCGCCCCAGATATTGCGAGTTTCACTGAGAGCAAATATTCCCGCTTATCGCCGGACTTGAAGTTTAAAGAGTTCTTGTGTTTTATTATATAAAAAGGAGTCTATGGGATGGCACTGACGCAGTTCGACACAGGGGTGAAAAATGAGGTGATGACAATATTCCTTCAATGCGTGATGATAGCCACAGACCGGTAAAGTTTTTTTATCCAGTGAGGAAAAACTAGGCTAAGTCACAGTCAGGTAAATCGATAATCTCTTACAATAGAGCAGTATATAAAATATCGCTACTGGCACTGTTCATCTTCCAGTTTATCTTACAGATTGTAATTTAATTTGATGATAATATTTAAATGTTCTTGGATGGGCTTTATTTCATGTAATTATGATAGCTAGGCCGCACCGGACCACCACAAGATTTAATTTAAAACAATGTCTCATCAAACTGTGTGGAAGTTTAAGAACCGAGTATGGAAATTCTGAAAGATTTCGTTATTGATGGGATTGCAAAAGGTGATCAATCTAGAGAAAAAGATAGAAAACCCATAACAACATAATCATACTTTAAGAATCAAATAATCTTCTTAACGCGCGATAAATTTACCTTTAAGGCTATTATATACACTCGCGTATTTAATTATGTATTTAAGAAAACACGTCATGAGTCTAATGGTTAAAATACACATCTATATATATATATAGGACTTAACTAAATTTATTAATTATAAATTCCTTCGCGACTTTAAAAGTTACTTTAACATTTAAGCATCTATTATTTATGAAAATGTTATAATATATATATATATATATATATATATATATATATATATATATATATATATATATATATATATATATATATATATATATATATATATATATATATATATATATATATATGATTAAATTTACCACTGGAACTTTTGGGATGAGTTTAATTAAATAAATTAAAATAAACACAAAATCCAGCGAAATAAAATGAAAGCACTAGACCACTGATCACTTTAACAAATATATTATACCGTGCACAGAAAAAGAAACACTCCAATGGTAGCCACCAATTTCAGATGGAAATCTAGCAAATTGCTACGATAGCTAGTGGATCTAAAATCTCTGGCAACAAAATGATGACATGGCTTCTTCGTGGTCTGTATATATTTAAAATGGAATTTAAGATGAGTGGGACATGAGATAGTTAACACCTTTTTAGATCTCATGAGACTTTTGGGAATCTGACCGCCAACTAAAGAGAGATGCCGCTTCCCTGGTTTCCCGTTTGACCGTTTGTTGCGTTCGGTTTCGTGTTTCACACCGAGATGCGAAAATACTGCCAGGAAACTTGCGTCTCGTTTCCGGGACCACTACTGCTTTGATCTCTCCCGCTCTCTCTGTTGTTGACACTGCCGTGTTACCTGGCGGCATGAAACTCCATCGTTCGTTCTGAGACCGTCATTCTGCATGGGAATGTGAAATGCCGGCGGGCTCAACTACACTTCGCTCGATTTCCTCCTGCGTCTCTAGATCTGAGAGCGATTCTGTGGTTCGCACCGAGATGTGAAAATGCCGATGAGAGCCCAGATGGAAACGCTCCCTGCTGATTAAAAGTTACAACACATGATCAGGGGTTCTAAAGTTATGAGAGGCCTATATTCTGTTATCATCCATCGAGTCAGGGAAATTCACTTGTCATACCTAGACGTACGTCACAATGATGATGATGTATTTGTAAATTTGAAGTAAAGTTGGAAGATCTGACACATAATGATGATGTGTTTGTGAGTTTGTAGTGAAGGCTGAAGATATGACACATGATGATGATGCATTTGTAAGTTTGAAGTAAAGTAGAATATCTGGCACATGATGATGATGTATTTGTGAGTTTGAAGTAAAGGCGGAAGATGTGACACATGATGATGATGTATTTGTATGTTTGAAGTAAAGGTAGAATATCTTACACATGATGATGATGATGTATTTGTAAGCTTGAAGTAAGGGTGGATGATCTGACACATGATAATGATGTATTTGCTAGTTTGAAGTATAGGTGGAAGGTTTGACACATGATGATGATGTATTAGCAAGATTGAAGCAACGGAGGAAGATCAGACACATGATGATGATGCATTTGTGAGTTTGAAAGAAAAGTAGATTATTGGGACAGTAAGATCTGGAAGGAATTATTCACCATACATAGACATAAAAAGAGGTGTCAGATAAGGTTGTGTGCTGTCCCCCTGCCTATTTAATTTATACACCGAAAAAATGTTCAAACAAATACAGGAAATACCAGGACTGAACATCAGTGGAAGGTCAATAAACAACCTTAGATATGCAGATGATACCGTGTTGTTAGCTGAAAGCGAACAGGAGTTACAAGAACTAGTGAAGCAAGTGAACAGTATAAGTCATGAATATGGACTCGACATTAATATTGAGAAAACAAAAACTATGATAATTAGCAAAACAGATGATAAACCCACATTAAAGATAAGCGTAAATGGGAAAATCCTGGAACAGGTCAAGAGCTACGTATATCTTGGTCATATAATAACAGAAGATGGCAGATGTGAAACAGAAGTCAAGAAGAGAATAGGAATGGCCAAAGCTACATTCAACAACATGAAACATATACTTACATCTAAACAGTTATCTCACAAATTAAAACTGAGAATCATAAAGTGTTATATATATTCTGCATTTCTGTATGGTGCGGAAACATGGACGATGAATAAGCATTTGGAAGAAAGAATTGAGGCTCTTGAAATGTGGATATATAGAAGAATGGGGCGTATCTCATGGAAAGAGATGAAAACAAATAAGGAGGTCCTAGAAAATCTAGGTATGAAAAGAGAACTAATGAAGGAGGTTAAAGTTCGGCAGCTAAAATACTTTGGCCACATAAAAAGGCATAACACCTTGCAGAAGACCATAACAGAAGGGAGAGTTGAAGGAAAACGTGCAAGGGGAAGACAGCGCTATAAGTGGGAAGATAACATCAAGAGATGGACAGGAAAGAATCTATCAGAGTGCACCATCAAGACAAGAGACAGAAGACGTTGGAGATCCATTACAGCCAACCTTCGTTGTGGAGATGGCAACTGATGATGATGAGATGATTGGGACACATGATGATGATGCATTTGTGTTTAACGTAAAGATGGAAGAACTGTCACATGATGATGATGTGTTTGTAAGTTTGACATATTGGCGGAAGATCTGACTCATGAGGATGATGTATTAGTAAGCTGAAGTAAAGTTGGAAGATCTGACACATGATGATGATGTATTTTAAGTTTAAAGTAAAGGTGGTAGATCTGACACATGATTATGATGTAATTGTAAGCTTGAAGTAAAGGTGGAGGATCTGTCACATGATGATAATGCAGTTGTAAGTTTAAAGTAAAAGTGGTAGATCTGACACATGATGATGATGCGTTTGTAAGTTTGTAGTAAAATAGAATATCTGGCACATGATAAATTTATTTGTAAGTTTGAAGTAAAGGCGGAAGATGTGACACATTATGATGATGTCTTTGTAAGTTTGAAGTAAAGGTGGAAGATCTGACACAAGATGATGATGTATTTGTTAGTTTGAAGTAACAGAAGATGATCTGACACATGGTGATGATACGTTTGTAAGTGTGAAGTAAAGGTTGAAGATCTGACACATGATGATGATGTATTTGTAAGTGGGAAGTAAAGGTGGAAGATCTGTCACATGATGATGATGCATTTGTGTTTGACTTAAAGATGGAAGGACTGTCACATGATGATGATGTATTTGAAAGTTTGACATAATGGAAGAAGATCTGACTTATGATGATGATGCATTTGTAAGCTGAAGTAAAGTTGGAAGATCTGACACATGAAGGTGGTGTATTGTTAAGTTTAAAGTAAAGGTGGTAGATCTGACACATGATGATGATGCATTTGTAGGTTTGTAGTAAAATAGAATATCATGCACATGATAATGAAGTATTTGTAAGTGTGAAGTAAAGGTGGAAGATCTGACACATGATGATGATGTATTTGTAAGTGTGAAGTAAAGGTGGAAGATCTGTCACATGATGATGATGCATTTGTGTTTGACGTAAAGATGGAAGGACTGTCACATGATGATGATGTATTTGAAAGTTTGACATAATGGCAGAAGATCTGACTCATGATAATGATGCATTAGTAAGCTGAAGTAAAGTTGGAAGATCTGACACATGATGGTGATGTATTGTTAAGTTTAAAGTAAAGGTGGTAGATCTGACACATGATGATGATGTATTTGTAAGTTTGACGTTAAGTTGGAAGATCTGACACATGATGATGATGTATTTGTAAGTTTGAAGTAAAGGTAGAATATCTGACACATGATGATGATGTATTTGTAAGTTTAAAGTAAAGGTGGATGATCTGACACATGATGATGATGATGTATTTGTTAGTTTGAAGTAAAGGTGGAAGGTTTGACACATGATGATGATGTATTAGCAAAATTGAAGCAACGGAGGAAGATCAGACACATGATGATGATGTAATATTATGTTGATGATGATATCTGTATCTGTCTACCAGGACCGTTGGAAGTTGAGGTCAGTTATGGAGAAGAGGCAGATCTTCACCGACATCTTGTTGGTTGTGAGAAGAATCTAGGTCACCTGAAATTTATACCTGTAGACCAATTTAATGTGGACCATCTACCACCTGGTTACCATGACAACGATTTAGAAGAGTTTATCCGAGCTCAGTCAGATGTAACTGTCCGCGTGTCAGTCAAGTATGTCAGTGAGTGGAGACCTGAGACTATTCCTGGTAGTGACAAGCCTTACCCGGGCTACAGGAACAGGGGTAGAAGTGACATGATGATGGTAGGGACTGGGCGGGTGTTTACTGTGAGGAAATACCCAGACGACGACAACAACAATAAAACCTGTGACTGTAAAGAATGTCTGAACTCTCCTACACCAAAAACACAGTTTGCTCACATTGAGATACTCACAGCGGCTCATGTTGTCTACGACGGCCTGGAGGCAGCACACACCACGTGTCATCTCTTCTTTGATAAAGGTGGTACACCTGATGTCTGCGACGGTGTCGTCACACTCAGTGGTATGTCATATCTGGGGTATGACATCAAGAGAGACAGGTGTTTGGTGAGATATGTGACCCATGACCTGGACCTGGCAGACAGACTTGACAAGATGGTGACACACAAAGAGGTTCTATATAAACGTATAAGAGATAAATACCCCAGGCTTCGTCAACTGATGAGACAGATGTTTGCACTAAAGGGCATTCTTCGTGGAGATTTTAACATTATAGTGTCACACCCACATGGCTGCAGTAAACAGGTCAGTGTAGGTCACTGTGTCAGCTATGATGTTGACATGTTGACATACACTACAGCGACGTGTCCTGGATCTAGTGGAGCTGACGTGTTTGAGGTGGGGGACTGGGGGTTATTTTCTGGTCATGTCCATGTTGGAAATTGTGAAGACAAACAACTTAATTACGGTCATTTCACAGATATTTTTCTAGTTCCACCAAATAAACACAAACAAGATGGCGTCTACAGATAAACAAACTCTTTCACTATAACCCATCTTTCTATTTCATCTTCCTCATTACACCTCACTCTCCTCTCTCTCCCACCTTGTTAACTACACTTTACTTTATTCTCTCTCCCTCTCTTTCTCTATCTAACCTTGTTAACAACACCTCCCTCTCCTCTCCCTCTATCAATTCTTCCTCATTATCTAATTTCTTCTTTCGCTCTTTTTTGTCCGTGCACTTAGTGGGGAGTAGGGACATTCAAATTATGTTCCACTTTACACATTTATAAGGTAGCAACAAATGTCCAAGACGACACATTCATAAACATTTACTTTTGAAGAAATAAAAAAACAAGATGGTGTGTACATGTAAACAAGATGGTGTGTACATGTAAACAAGATGGTGTGTACACGTAAACAAATAGGAATGTGTGTACACAAAAAATAAAAAAGATGTGTTCATGCAATAAAAAGGGAAGATGTGTTGGGTCTAGGATTGTTTCCTCTTTCTATTTGTGTTTGGCTTAACCAAAACGTTGGACAGTTGAATATAAATGTGTTTCATGAACTACTAAGCTGATTTAAGAGCCCTTGTTAGGGCATTATTTTGTATTTTTTGCATGTCATGAAGTTTGTTGAGATTTTTCCGTTTTTTTACAGCACTTTTGTTGTTTTTATTTTCTGTCAATGTTTTGTAAATTTTAGAATTTTCTATAAAAATAGACAATTTTTGTGTGTTTTCTAATTGATTGGTTTTTCTTTTAACAGAAATGACTTGGCTGTTTTGTTCGTGCTGTTTAATGATTTTCACTAAACTCCACAAAACAAATGTTGCTGGTTAATTGTCGTACTTAATGTTAAATTTTGGATTTCTGCCTGGTGCCATTATCTCCGTAGAGAAGTCAGTAGTTCTTTTAGTGGATCAGATAGATTTGATGAAGTCAGCCGTTCTATAATGTGGATCATATAGATCTGATGGTCATCAGTTCTTTTAGTGGATCAGATAGATATGATTAATTCAGCAGTTCTGTAGGTGGATCAGATAGACTTGTTCAAGTCAGCAGTTTAGGTAGGGGATCAGATAGATCTGATGACGTAAGTAGCTGTGTTAGTGGATTATATAGATTGGATGAAGTCAGCAGTTCTGTTAGTGGATCAAATAGATTTGATGAAGCCAGCAGTTCTATTAGTGGATGAAATAAATTTGATGAAGTCAGTAGTTCTGTTAGTGGATCAGATAGATTTGATGAAGTCATCAGTTCAGTTATTGGATCAGATAGATATGATGAAGTCAGCAATTCTGTTAGTTTAACAGATAGATTTGATGAAGTTAGCAGTTCTGTTAGTGGATCAGATAGATTTGATGAATTCAGTAGTTCTGTTAGTAGATCAGACAGATTTGATGAAGTCAGTAGTTCTGTTAGTGGATCAGATAGATCTGATGAAGTCAGCAGTTCTGATAGTGGATGAGATAGATCTGATGACGTCAGTAGTTCTGTAAGTGGTTTAGATAGATTTGATGAAGTCAGCAGGTCTGTTAGTAGATCAGATAGATTTGATGAAGACAGCAGTTCTGTTAGTAGATCAGATAAATTTGATGAAGTCAGCAGTTCCGTTAGTAGATCAGATAGATTTGATGAAGTCAGCAGTTCTGTTAGTGGATGAGGCAGATTTGATGAACTCAGCAGTTCTTTTGGCAGATCAGATAAATTTGATGAAGCCAGCAGTTCTTTTAGTAGATCAGATAAATTTGATGAAGACAGCAGTTCCGTTAGTAGATCAGATAGATTTGATGAAGTCAGCAGTTCTGTTAGTGGATGAGATAGATTTGATGAATTCGGCAGTTCTTTTAGTAGATCAGATAGATTTGATGAAGTCAGCAGTTCTGTTAGTGGATCAAATAGATTTAATGAAGTCAGCAGTTCTGTTAGTAGATCAGATAGATTTGATGAGGACAGCAGTTCTGTAAGTAGATCAGATAGATTTGATGAAGTCAGCAGTTCTGTTAGTGGGTGAGATAGATTTGATGAATTCAACAGTTCTTTTAGTAGATCAGATAGATTTGATGAAGTCAGCAGTTCTGTTAGTGAATCAGATAGATTTGATGACGTCAGTAGTTCTCTTAGTGGATCAGATAGATTTGATGAAGTCAGTAGTTCTGTTAGTGGATCAGATAAATTTGATGAAGTCAGCAGTTCTGTTAGTGGATCATATAGATTTGATGAAGTCAGCAGTTCTGTTAGTGGATCAGATAGATTTGATGAAGTCAGCAGATTTGTTAGTGGATCAGACAGATTTGATGAAGTCAGCAGTTCTGTTAGTGTATCAGATAGATTTGATGAAGTCAGCAGTTCTGTTAGTGGATCAGATAGATTTGATGAAGTCAGCAGTTCCGTTAGTGGATCAGATAGACTTGATGAAGTCAGCAGTTCTGTTAGTGGATCAGATTTGATGAAGTCAGCAGTTCTGTTAGTGGATCAGATTTGATGAAGTCAGCAGTTCTGTTAGTGGATCAGATAGATTTGATGAAGTCAGCAGTTCTGTTAGTAGATCAGATAGATTTGATGAAGTCAGCAGTTCTGTTAGTAGATCAGATAGATTTGATGACGTCAGCAGTTCTGTTAGTGGATCAGATAGATCTGATGACGTCAGCAGTTCTGTTAGTGGATCAGATTTGATGAAGTCAGCAGTTCTGTTAGTGGATCAGATTTGATGAAGTCAGCAGTTCTGTTAGTGGATCAGATTTGATGAAGTCAGCAGTTCTGTTAGTGGATCAGATTTGATGAAGTCAGCAGTTCTGTTAGTGGATCAGATAGATTTGATGAAGTCAGCAGTTCTGTTAGTAGATCAGATAGATTTGATGAAGTCAGCAGATTTGTTAGTGGATCAGACAGATTTGATGAAGTCAGCAGTTCTGTTAGTGTATCAGATAGATTTGATGAAGTCAGCAGTTCTGTTAGTGGATCAGATAGATTTGATGAAGTCAGCAGTTCCGTTAGTGGATCAGATAGACTTGATGAAGTCAGCAGTTCTGTTAGTGGATCAGATTTGATGAAGTCAGCAGTTCTGTTAGTGGATCAGATTTGATGAAGTCAGCAGTTCTGTTAGTGGATCAGATAGACTTGATGAAGTCAGCAGTTCTGTTAGTAGATCAGATAGATTTGATGAAGTCAGCAGTTCTGTTAGTAGATCAGATAGATTTGATGACGTCAGCAGTTCTGTTAGTGGATCAGATAGATCTGATGACGTCAGCAGTTCTGTTAGTGGATCAGATTTGATGAAGTCAGCAGTTCTGTTAGTGGATCAGATAGATTTGATGAAGTCAGCAGTTCTGTTAGTGGATCAGATTTGATGAAGTCAGCAGTTCTGTTAGTGGATCAGATTTGATGAAGTCAGCAGTTCTGTTAGTGGATCAGATAGATTTGATGAAGTCAGCAGTTCTGTTAGTAGATCAGATAGATCTGATGACGTCAGCAGTTCTGTTAGTGGATCAGATAGATCTGATGACGTCAGCAGTTCTGTTAGTGGATCAGATAGATTTGATGACGTCAGCAGTTCTATTAGTGGATGAGATTTAATGAAGAAAATAGTGAGTGACTTGTACAGTGACAATGAAGACATGGAAAAGGCTGTACGAAAGATAATTGAGCAAATATTTAAACAAAAATGTCAGATATAAAAAGCTGTGCTTAATTTTGTGACCGTGAAATGGCTGCATGCTTTGTCTGCAACATTGCTTCTGATAAAATAAAGCTTAACATTATAAAACAGAAAACGTAACATATAATAGGGACTTAGTGAAGAATACAACATGGCCGCATGCTCCGTCTGGGGCATAGCTTTCGGGAAATACATAGCTTAATATTATTAATCACAAAGCTGGCTTAACATAATATCAACGAAAAACGCAGTGATAATTCTCACATTTAATAATTAAAAACTAAAGTTGGCTGCACAGTTAGTTGACGCTGGTGTTGAGAGCTGTCAATCAAGCCACCAGTGACAGACAAAACAAACGCGTAACTCCTTACTTCACATTGTGCATGAGAAAGTTCACGAAGTACAACACATCTGTGCATTTTATGCTACTGGTATATGTAAACTGACGGCTACTCTAAGTTCATACGATGGTTCTCATACTGGTAACCAAAAACAAAGACAACACCATGTAATTTTTGACTGACATCTTGTTAAATTAATAAGAGAAAGGAATATAATTTTGATATATATGTTACAATTAAGAAAATTAATTGGATTTTGACCATGAGTACTGACTACTTGTGCTTGTGAAATGGACTTTGTATATGAATGATAAATAGTTTGGTATTTATATTTAAGTAGAATATTTGTATAGTCCGTTCACCAATTGGTGTTCAACTTTAACATTTTTTTTCTTCAAAAAAACTACCTGAAGTAATGAATTCATATTTTGCATGTAGTCTTAGATAGTCCATGACGTTACAAATATGTTGCTGTTACTGCTCACGCATAGGAAACAGCTATAAGTAGTGATACATTTAAATCTGAAACGCGGGGGGGGGGAGGAGGGGGGAAATACTGTATTCAAAACTATATTGTATACGACACGGTAATTTTAAATGTATACCTGCACTATTTCTTCGTGTTTTGAAGGAGCATAATTATATTGTTTTATGTTTTTGATATCTCAATTAAGTTACATTTATCTCAGTCCGTATCTGACGATTCCATTAGATCAACAAATGTTAATGGCTGGATACATTGTAATCCATCACGTTGCCAGTATTCTTCTTCTTCACTATTTGCACTTCAAACTCACAATGAATGTAATATTATTTTATATGTTCAGAAAACAAAATATGTTTCAATATAATACAATGCAGCTATAACTTTACAATAATTCCACGATACGCCATTGACTTTACAACGGTACAGATTTGCACTAATAATGTCGCACTATTTCCGCTTTCAACAGCAGACAACTGCGGTGCACGAAATGTCATGATTTTGTCTTAAAATATATTTTTTCTATTAAAAAATCATTTATTGCCCGTGCAACACAAATGTACTGCTAACATACTAAATTTTAATACCGGGAGGGGAGTGTGATTTTAATATAACCTGAAGAAGAGATATCTCACACTAGATACATTTTCTGGAGGCAAAAAATGTTTTCATAACGTCATGAACAATAATACTACATGCAAAATATAAATTCATTTAACCAGGTAGTTTTTTTAGAAACAAATTTTAAAGTTGAACATCAATTTGTGAACGGACTGTTTATAGAAGTGCACTTGTGTTGTATATCTGGGACGTGAGAAAAAATCATTGGAAAGACAAAACAGGCTGAAGTCAGCACTTTTTTCTGTCAGCAAGTGTGACAGAATCACGAAATCCTGACACTTTCCTATAGAAACAAACGGCTGTCGGGTGCAGAATGACGGAACAAAAATACTTTTGTTAGCGTGATCAAGGAGAGATTTTATGGATTTTCGCTTGAGATTTTATAGATTCAGATATAGATTTTATAGATTCAGATATAGATTTTATAGATTCAGATAGAGATTTTATAGATTTAGATAGAGATTTTATAGATTTAGATAGAGATTGTATAGATTCAGATAGAGATTTTATAGATTTCGATAGAGATTTTATATATTCCGATAGAGATTTTATAGATTCAGATAGAGATTTTATAAATTTAGATAGATATTTTATAGATTTAGATAGAGATTGTATAGATTCAGATAGAGATTTTATAGATTTCGATAGAGATTTTATAGATTTCGATAGAGATTTTATAGATTCAGATAGAGATTTTATTGATTCAGATAGATATTTTATTGAGATACAGCTTAAAAATAATACAACTAAAAATGTAGGACGTTTGTTGTAGGTCTACGGGCTAGACTCGCTAGTTTGTGGACAAATGATAAAGTAGGAAAGATAGGTAGATTTGAATAGATAAGTTTTTGAAGAGAATAGCTAATAATAATAATAAAAGTAAGAAGAGCATGTCTAGATAATCTTAGCTAGTGTTAGAATAACTTGTCTTTAATTACAGTTAAATGGAGAGAGTATTTCATCGAGCTCTACAGTTTTGAATTGACTCTGTGGATGCTCTGATATACTTTGTGGTTTGCTTTAGTAGGGCGGATTATTTGTTGAGTAATAGAGTTTAGGCGAGGCTCTTAATATTCCACATAACTCCGAGTATTGTAACAAAGTAAGAAATAGAGATAGTGGTTCTCAAGCTGTTAACCAATGATCTTAATCCGCTAAGGTGACTTGTGAATCACTTGCTGCTCTTAAGTCATTTTGAAGTAAATATTAATCTCGTGTTGGCGCTATAGAATACGTAATGAATATTTATATCTTCACACCGTTGGAAGAGCGGTTGTAGTGAAGTGATAATGTGTGAATCTGCAGACTGGCAGGCAATAAATAAACAGTGGTGATTTTTATTTAAAGTGCTTAGCTGTTGATGCCACTTGCAAGTAAACATATTGAGAACCACTGACTCGATACTTAATTATAGATACTGTAAAACTTCATAAGAAATGTTCATTGAATATTGAGAAAAATGATATTATTGCTTTATATGAGATTTTGAGAATCAATGTAACTTTTGAGTTGACACATTTTATATGTAATAATCAGAACAGTGATTCTCAAGGTTTTTGTCTTGATGGAAACAAGAATATATAATTACAGATAATTAAGAACAAGTATTCTCACATTGCATAGAATAAGACCAGATAAAACTAGAGTTAGAAGGAAATGAAACTATACATAATATTGTTGCTTTTGTAAATAGGCATGCGTTAATATTCTTATATCCAACTTTTAATCTTAATAAACATTTTACTATTTACTGGATTGTCGTCAGTGATTAAGCTAATTATTGTTAGTGGTTTAAAAAATGTTTATCAATGAAACAGTTACTTATAGTTGTAACTGTACTAACTGTCGTCAGTGACTTTTGTATTATTGTGAGATGAACTGAGTCAACCAACTAAGGTGAGTGTGACCAGATGGCCTACGTTAACGCAAGCTATCAAGTTAACATTAGAAATAAGAATTAGTAAAAGTACTTGAGCAAGTCTAAAAGACCAAAATACTTGAGCAAGACTAACAAGTAACAAAAACAACACTAGTCGAACAGAAGAACCAACGAAATCGTCTATGGCTACTTTTGACAAACAGCAGTCTTCTTCTTCTCGTTCGCTTTTGTTTAGTAATGTCTACACGAGAAGTCTGGTTCTCTGAATGCATGTTGCTGTTGTCTAGTAATGTCTACACAAGAAGTCCGGGTCTCTGGATGTCTGTTGCTGTTGTTTAGTTCTTTAAGTCTCACAAAAATCAGCTTTGTGTGGATAATGTCTACACAAGAAGTGCGTTCTCTGTTATGTTGCCAATGTTACAGTTCGCAAGTTGACTAAGCTTGTCCCAAACAGCTTTTGTGGATGTGTTCTCTGGGGCTGTTCAGTTCGCAAGTGACTAAGCATGTAGCAGTCTTGCAGGATGTGTTTGGCTGTCTGTGCTGCCTGTCCACACGTACATAGGGGTGATGAGACCAATCTCAGTTTGTATAAGTGACTGTTCAGTCTGTTATGTCCTGTTCTAATACGGAACAGGATCACCTGTTTTGCTCGATCAAGATAGTGATAGTCGTCTCTTTGTTGATCAATTTTCCTGATGGCCTTGATAAGGGTCTTCTTTTCCTGGAATGTGATTGTTTGTTCTTTTTGTTCCTGTGTTGCTCCCTCTTTTGCTAACGTATCTGCTCTCTCATTTCCTGGTATGCCACAGTGTGATGGTATCCACTGTAGCACTACCTTTCTTTTGATATTTACTTCACATAGGGCTTTATTTAACTCTGGTAGTTTATCACTGTTGAGGGCTTGCAGAACCGACATTGCATCGGTAAGGAATACAACCTGCTGACATTGGCTTTTTGTGTTATTTATTATTCCTGCAGCAATGCTTAAGGCCTGTACTTCAGCAGAGTAGTTTGAACAAAATATTCCAGTAGGTGAACAGATGGATTCTTTTTCTTTGTCTGGATAGACCACATAAACTCCTGTGCTTCCGTTCTTCACTGCTTCGGCTGCAGATCCATCAGTATATACTTGAATCCATGCTTCTCTGGGGTATAGTTCTTCAATCATGTCACATGCTGCTATTTTCCTTTGGAGAGTATTTAGCTCTCTCATGGGGCAGGTGGTAGTTGTGGAGGTCTTAATGCTGAAATGTTGATGTTGTTCCCATGGGGTTGGGAGGAGTGTGATAATTATTTCCTTTGTGATGTCTGGTAGTTCATCCTTGTATGTTCTAATTAGTTTTTTTGGACTGACGCACAAAACTGCTTCTCTTCAACCTCCCACTGGCTAAATCTCTAAATTTAGTTTTCATTGGATGTGCTGGCATGTTCTTGTACTTTTCTGCTTGGATCAGGGTCTTAGTGTCTCGTCTGTAGAATAAATGTGGAATGCTTGTTATTTTTTCCATTTCGTTTATTGGTGTGGTCTTCATGGCATCCGTGATTAACCGAAGCGCTTGATTTTGTACCTTATCGAAGGCTTCTAGGTGTGACTTGGCTGCTGTAGACCATGCTGCTGATCCGTACTCTAATATTGGTCTTATTGCCCCTGTATAAACTTTCTTTAGTGTTAGCTCCCCAACTTGATCCAGCTATTTTCCTCAGTATGACAAGTTTTCTTCTTGCTTTGGCCTCTGTTCTCTCCATGTGGTGTCTTCATGTCATTCTCTTATCTAATGTAAAGCCCAAGTACACCGGTTCCTCGTCTGTTCGAACATGTATATTTCCAAGTCGTATCTCTCCTGCTTTGTCTTTGTTTGAGAGCGTGAAAAGTGTTGTTGAGGATTTTTCAGCGTTGATCTGCACCATCCATTTTTCTGCCCATGCTGCTATGTTGTCTGCTGCCCTTTGTATTTGCTTATTAGCGATAGTTATATGTGCTTCTACACACCACACCACCAAGTCATCAGCTAGTTAGGCTTATTGGTCTGCAGCTGGTGGCCTTCCTGTTGTCTTTTCCTTTCTTTATGATGGAACACATGAGCGCTTCTCTCCATGCCTGAGGCACACTGCCTGTCATCCAACTGTAGTTGTATATGTGCAACAATTTGCTCACTGCTGTAATTCCTAGGTGTTTTAGCATTTCGTTGGTTATACCATCCGGGCTTGGTGATTTCCTGTGTTTAAGTTTCCACAAGGCTGTTTTTAACTCTTCCATATTGAATGGTATGGACATAACGTCCGGACTGTTTTCATTAATTCTAGTGTGGATTATTTGTTGACGAATGTCTCGTTGTCTGCGTAAAATGACGGAGATGATACTTTCATTTCTGTAGGATTCCGCAAATATTTCTGCTGCTTGTTTGCCCGTATATAGTTTTCCTGCATCGTCTAGTGTAATTGTTTGTCGTTGAGAATTGTTATCGTCATTCAATTGTTTAGTGAGTTTCCACAACTTTCTCTCTTCCTTTTCAAGGTTTAATTTATAGGTTTTTTTTCCTTCCAGCTTCTCCTCTGGGCTTCTAGTTTTCCTTTGATGAATTTTGCATTTGCCTTTTGTAGCATGATATGGTTCTGTTGGGATGGTTGTCCTCTGCAGTGTGCCATGCTTCGTTCATTTCTTCATGCAGGTTTTGTAGTGTGTTGGACCAATATGGTACATAGTTCTTCCTCGCTCCTCTCAGTATTGTCTCTTTTGCCGCTTTGAGTACTCCATTATTAAAATCCCTGATGACTCTGTTAATGTCTCTATCTAGTGTTAATGTCTCTGTCTAGTACCCTAATATCTTTTGTAAGCAGATTTGCTCTGTGTTGGTAAATGGACCAATTTGCTTTTTTATTATTCCATCTTGGCTGACTTGGACTTGTATTAATTGTTCTATTAATTTTGATGAATACAGGGCGATGATCACTTCCACCGAGTTGTTCTCCTATTTCCCTTCCCACTGTCCCGGCCAAATCAGGTGTGCAGAATGCCAGGTCTGGGGTAGAGGTGCTATGCCATCTTCTGGATTTGAAGGTTGGAGGATCATTAGGGTTGTTTAGAAGGGTTAGGTTATTGTCTTGTCAGTTTTCCATCTCTTCACCCCTTCTTTCTAGCTGGTTGTATCCCCAGCTTTGGGAATGGCTGTTGAAGTCCCCGACCGCTACGAAGTTGCCACTGGGGACGTCTATACTAGCCATGTTCAGTGGTATGTCACAGGGGAGAAGAATTTTAGGAGATCTAGTTCCAGAGTGTTATGTTTAAGATGGATTACTTGGTATTCTGCACCTTCTTTTTATGTCTTGGATTCTATAGCGTTGAGGTTATTCCTTATCAGTGTTAGTATGCCAATCTTCTTCTGATCTTTTCTGTCAAATCTGAAGCATTGATAGCCCCGTATCTTAAAATGTTTTCCTTTCTGTAGGTGGGATTCTTGTATGCAGCATATGCTAATTTCTTTCCGAAATAGGGTATTCTCTAGTTCAATCTTTTTGTTGTTGACTCCCTCTACATTCCAATGCATGACATTCAGAGGAGTCGTCGTCTTATCTGGTTGGCCAGTTACTTTCCCCTTCCGCCTCCTGGCTCCACTAGGCAGACTAAGGGGACCTCCAGTAGCTGAGGGTGGATTCTGTCGAGGCTCAGATTCCGGCACTGCTCCTGCCAGGAGAGACTTCACAGGGCGAGCACCATAACGATAATTTGTTGACGTCTGTTGTGTAGACATATTAAACCAAGGCGGGTTGCATGGTACCATGGCTGCTGGTGCGCCTCCTGGCCTGGTACTTGTAACTTCAGCACCTGTTTCTTAAGGCAGAGTGTGCTAATGCCTCCCCCTCTGGCCGGGGGATTTGACTTTACCTTGTTTGCTGTCCCATCTTGCCTCCCGTTGGGGTTAATACCCAACCTTCAGCAAGATTACTGGGTATAACGGGGTCCACCATGAGTAGGTGAGGTAGACTTGGGCAGGAGAGGCTAAGAGACATGTTGAGTCTTGTATTGCGCATCACTGCCCCATTTGGACCACACAAACAGCAGATCGGAGTTCAATAATACAGTTCAGTTATGCAAAAATGACTACGTGTCAGTCTTCGACCTTAATGAGTCCATTTTAGAAGGTTGTGCGATTAACCTTCGGTCGAAGTAAAACCGAAAGCTTCAAAGATTTTCAAGATATAATATTCTAGGCGATTGTTTTCCAGTTTTGGCAAGTATTCATACGGTTTATATGTTCTCGGTTTATAGTAGAATGATAACTCAGCTATGTCGTATATAATTGAGATTCTAGTCGAAGCCAATCCATATCTACAGAAGAGTTTGAGCAAACGTTATATTTATGCTGATGTCCTTTTCAAAGGCATCCAGATTTATTTAACCAACAAGCGATCTGGCCGCTGGTAGCCAGAATATTGAGTCGTGTATTTGAACCTTGCTGTTAGTCCTGTTGGACTCCATTAATAAACAGTTCTTTATGACTTATGGCTATTGTGTACTCATGTATGTTGGATATGGAAGCATTAATAGGATACGAATGATCACTGACAACCTGCTATGAGTATAAAATGATCTGGTCACGAATAAAATTCAATTGAGTAATTACATCTCTGGCAGTCACCAGTTACCACTCAAAAGATAGATCTATGAAATAATAAACACAACGATCACTTGAAAATTTATAACAAAGAACAAATAAGAAAGCTTCACCACTATCGCTGAAGGATTTCATGGTGCCAAGGTTTGTCATGTAGACGTGGTAGATTGCTGTTACTGTGACTTAAGATTACATAATGCAGTGATACAATTGTTGTCCAACTGTGACATGAGCACTAACATTACATTATACGCAACATTACGAGCCAGGAAACACCAACACGTAACAGCATTCGCATCCTGAAGAACCAACTTGGGTTGAACAAGGTTACACGAGATTCTATAAAGACTGGTGGAAATAGACATCTAGGGCGTATTGCCTTTCTGTCCACTGAACACGTGCAAGAATACTTACATGAACATAACATGTACCTGGTGTTAATACGGTGCAACACAATATGATCCGAACAGTTGAACATTGAACAATTGACATTTCAACACACGTTTATTTACAAACAGTAGGAGCCCTGACACAATTTAAAACTTGTCTTTTGGTGAATTTTCAGCGGACAAAGAAACAACTGACGTAGATTATTGCAAGTATGCTCCTGTGGTATCAGTTGTAGTGGGAAGGAGCTTTGCAGTGTTTACAGCTTTGTTGGCAGACAATAGAACGTTATTCTCTTTTGAGAATCTATTAACCATACTGTTGCGTAGCAAAATGTATGTTGCGTATAAATGTTCCGTGGATGATGTTGTTGAGGATTGTTTCATGATTACAGACATTTGGATTTGACGTCGATCCGAATGTCTGTATCATGGAACACCTCAATCGAATAGAGATATATCTCATCGACCGATGTCGATGATTGTTGCATGTGTGCATGCATTTGAGTTTTGATCACACTCGGATTGCTGCACCATGGAACATCGCAATTGAATATATATTAACGACGTAGTATGCATATCACTATGCATGACGCGTATGTCTTTGTAACGTCATTCGACTTGTGGGTTTTGACCCGAACGGCAGTGTGTTTCAGAAGTGTGGCCATTGCCACTTATATTGTGTGGTACGACCACTTATTAATTGTGTGGCTGGGAAGCCAATTGAGCAGTGTATTTCTTGAGTCAAACGTAAGTCGTCTTATGAATAACGCAGTTTGCATAATTATGGCAGATTAGCCTGGCGTGGTATGCCAAAGGAACATTATGGTACTAGCAATAGTGTAAGACTAGTATAGATAGATATTATACAGCTAGCGGCAAGCGTAAGCCTAGTGTAACGGATATTAGACGACTAGCAGTAGACGTAAGCCTAGCGAAATAAGTGTATTGCAGAACTAGCAGGATAGTTAAGTCTAGTGCAAAAGGCTATTGTATAAACTAGCGACGGGAGTAAGTCTAGTTAGCCTCTGAATTTATGCCAAAGGACATTGGCCGTTAAAAGGAACTGACCTTGAACCAGAACTCTAGATAGAGATTGTGAACATGTGTTTATGAAATAATGAGAACTCTTACAGATCGTACATGAAAGTGATGTGACTTTTGTTCCCATGTAGTTGGTGTCTGCTCATGGTATGAAATTACTAATTAAATATTTTGAGTCGTCAAAATCACGGTCTTATCAACTGTCGTATTCGGAGTTGAGTTAAATGCTGTTTATCTTCAACTGATCATGACCAGTGATGATTAATGTCTTAACACGCTGCATCTCACACTGCCAATATAATCAATAAGACAAGAGACTAATACAGGTCAGTCAAGGGTCGAATATTTAATATGAAACATGTTCAGCACGTAATGTATCACAAGGGTTAAGCAGACATTATCGATACCAACGAACAGTATTACGGAATCCTACAAAAGTGATAAGAACCCGAGGGACTTTGACTCTATTAACTGAATACGCATATAATAACTTTTTCATCCTCAAATACTAGAAGTCATCGAAGCACCCAGAACATACTGGGGTCCCGAGCCCTTAACATACTGGTGTCAGAAAGTGTCTGGATTTCGTGAATACTGGATCCCCCCTTCAAGTATCGAAGAAAGTTAAACTGATGATGAACGTTTTGAAGGTAAAATCATTCATTCAAGCCTAACTGGCAACTGAAATGCGCATGTCAGAAAGTGACGTCACTATATCGATGCCGTCAACGTTAGCAGACAACTTTGCCTGAGAGAATCCGAATTTTTCTTCCACCACAAGAGACTGATTCACGCAGATAGAACGGTAATCTTCCACTCGAGAACCTGAACCAGTGGAGAATGTATCTCTTCATCAAATTTATCTGAGGCTGCGACGCAGATCGATTGAAGAAACTACGTTCGAAGACCGAAGCAATACTTTCAAACGGTTCCCTACTGCGAAGGTCAAGGTCTACCATCAATGGACTTCAGCTGTTGAGGACACGGTTCGGAACTAGGATTAGAATTACATGCACTCATGTATTTCACAGAGGGACAGCTAAACAGATAAGTTCTTGATTTTACTTGGGCGCTTGAACATTATCATACTGTCCTCGCATTAGCTTTGGTCTACAGTTCATCATCACTTTACTTACTTTTTACTATCATCTGTGTTCCCCATTCATGTTTATTCGTATATTTGTATATTCGTCGTGTTTAATATTGACTGGAATTTTCCCAGGAAAACTTCAGTGAATGTTAACTTCTATTAGATTTCCATGCTTATATTTGCTGACTGAGGATCTGACTGATTATATTTTTTCTTTTGAGTCAGGATATAAATGTTTCTTCAGTTCGCAATATAACCATATTTTGTGTACTTAGCAGTTTCGTCAAGTGAATTACGTCCTCTTTATTTACGTAACCTAATTTCAGTACTGTTGACAATTGTTGTCGTGTGTGATCTAAAACTTCTTTGTCTACACGTTTCGTTTATGACGACTTGTCTTGTTATATTTTTGTGATGTAAATTCTTTTCTTTCTTTTACTGATTACTGAGTATAAGTCTCCCTTCTTTACTTTATAAGTGTAAATTGTTGTCGTATAACTGAAAAAATCATTTCATTGTAACTCATTTGATTGTTTTCACTGTCTTTGTCACATGTTCTTGGAACTTGTTTGTTATTGATTAATATATTCATGTACATATTATAGTGAGTTCTATAAGCCTGGTGTATATTATAGACTATTGAAGGTACTCAGAAACCTAGTATCATGTCTACACTACAGGAATTCATTGATATTGGAAAAAGTTATGGAAAATCAGGAGCGGAACTACAAAGTTTTGCAGATACGAAATATGATGAATATTTATCGCGTAAGGAAAGAATGGCACAACGAGATAAAGAAATGGAATTAAGGAAAATGGAACTTATGCAACTGGATCAAGCCCATAAAAATGCCATGAAAATGGAAGCTTTAAAACTTCATTCAGAAAAAGAAAAAGCTTTAGAATTAGCTAAAGTGCAGTCTGAACAGACTAAGACTGCGGCTGGTACAAATATTTTCTATCCTAAGTTAAAAATGCCACATTTTGACCAAACTCGCGATTGTGTTGACTCTTTCTTATCTAGATTCATCATCAAAGTCACAGCTCTGAACATACCCAAGGAAAGATGGAGCAGTCTTTTACTTGATTTTTTGACTGGTGACTCACTTAAATGTTTCATGAGTCTTGATGAAAAGAGCAGAAGCGATTTCGATGTCGTAAAAGAGGTATTACTAAGACGTTTCCAGTTAACTGAGTCTGGATTCAGAGATCGTTTTCATGCGGCTAAACCAAGCAAGGATGCAGATTTTGGTGAATTCATTGCATCTATTAAACATTTCCTTAGCAGATGGATTGATCTGTCTGGTATAAATAAAACATATGAAGGTGTTATAGATCTCATGCTGCGAGATAAAGTTTTATCCGCATGCAGCACTGAATTAGAAGCATTTTTACAGGAAAGACATCCTAATTCTATCGATGAGTATGAAAAACTCGGAAGACAGTATCAGACCGCACATCAGAATAAAGATCTTCATAGATCGACTATTCGAGATCCTATGCCTGTGTGCGCGGCACACCATGATCAGAGACCTCGATCGAAGAGCTTTGATGGACGTTGTCGTTCAGATTATTATCAATCCGACAGAGGTTTTTATAACTTCCGTCGTCATCGCTCTCCTTCGAATTCATATCGACGAGGTTATAGAGGATATTCACCTCATGATCGTGGGTATCACAGAGGCAGGGATTTTGATGGTTCACATCAGAAAGGACACTATAAACAGAGATCATCTTATGGTAGAAATGCCAGGAAAGATGACTCTACTGATTTTTATTATAGCAATAAAAAGTCAGTCAATAATAACAAAGGTAATGCCAGATCTCCGCCGAGAGACAAAAATAAACATAGACATGCAAATAATTGCAGTGTCAAAAAGGAGAAAGGTAATGATGATAATGATCATGCGAACGCATGTATGGTAATAAATGATACATGTTATGAGTGTCAGTCGAAAAACAGATTAAAGTCTACAATTACACTTGATTGTGGTCATTGTATGCCTACAATGTCGGCTTGTGTAAATGTCGGTGTTGCACTCTCTTTATGTATCCACCAATTACTGTTAGGACCTTTTCTGCAGGGTCTCTACATATGACGGTAAGATCGTGCTGATAAGACGCGAATCCAAATAAACTGACAAAATTAGTTCAACAGATAACGATGCATAACTTCAGGCACATCCACCAAGGCCTGCTGTGAACTGAAGTGAACTGAAGCAAACTGTAAGGCGGGTGGTACAGTTTAACATCATTTATTGACAGTATACGTTCAACAATACGAGACAATGTTCTTGACGGAGACAATCAACATGGATGCATAATAATGATACGCTGACAAAAATTATGTACATCTATGATGGTGGTCAGGTATAGCGGTAGATCCCTTTCAAACACCTTCCTTACATTCACGTGATAAGAATCCAGTAATGTTCATGCTAAGTTTGAAACAGTAAGATATAAATGTCCGTTGACCTTGTCTGAGGACAATCCAACTAAATACGTATTCCCATATCACTGAATCCCGCATTCATCCAACAAAAGACTGTCTTGATCCAAGACTTCCTTCCTACCACGTAGGTTCAAAACATACTATCAATGGCGTAAACATGAAGCTACATCTGGGTTAGTATTTGGGTTTTAACTAACCTCTCCACAAAAATCCATGCCATGACTTTGGCATTGGCGAAAACGGCATATTAAAACATGTGAAGCATACAAAAATCAATTAACTTCGTTTCCTCGTAGGTATCCTCCCTCTACGGTAATTCAAACAAGGCAATCGACTCCGTTTGTCCATTCTAGGAATGACATACTACGATGGATTCCCGCTAGACCATAACTAGGAGCGGCCTGATACTTCAATTAAAACTCAATAAGCATTCAATGTGAAATGGGGCGACACTTACATGATACTTCCACTATTGGCTTCGACATGAAGACCAATAGATATCAATAGAAACAATGGCTTCCACCAACTTGCCACGAATACAAGAAATATTCCACGGACATCAACATGGTCCGTACTGCCCCATACAAAACATGACGTCACAATCCCTAAACTAGGTTACCCGTGCGTCCAAAGCAACTCACACTGCATTGTGCACGTCAGTGCGTGAATCAATCGAACGCACAAATAATATAACTATATTAAGACTGGTGCGTACATTTGGCAGGACCGAAGACTAACCCCTTAGGTAATAAATGTACGTAACAGCTCCCTTATTACCTCCTCTTAAAAAAATTAATTCTATTAATTTTTTTGAACTTAGTACCCGAGAGAGGTGAGTCAAAACTACAACAAGATATGAAATGCATAAAGTTACATCATATGAAGAAAAGAATATTAAACGAAATCAATATAACTAAATGATAGTATGCATTAAAGCACACATCCACACTCGACCTACTTTGGAACGATGTGGTAATATTCGAAGTAAAAACAAGTTGAAAATGAAAAATGAAAAAACCATAAAAAAAAAGATGATAATAAAATTCAACTAAGTTTTCAAAAAAAAATTTGAAACATATGATTTCAAAAATGAAAATGAACAGCAACACTGATGATGATCAATGACAAGAGAATCAATAAAACAGAAAAATTGAAAATACAATGTGCAAAAATGAAGCAATGCAAAATTAAACACTTTAAGAATCAACAACCTTAATGTTTTCTAACACTAGTACGGTTGACTAGTGATCTAACAGTGAGATATCATAACTAAGACCCGTGAATGTAGGTATTACGTGACAACTAAGAAAGTTAGTATGTGTGTGATCCATAATCAATTAAATAGATTAAATTGAATTATTCTAATTAATATATTTCCTAATTACCAACAAATAACCAGTTACCAATATATTCTAAGTAATTCCAATATCACTCATTGTCAATGTTCAGTTACAACTAGTTAGTAATCGACGAGACGATGTTCTCAATGTTCCATACACGATAAATATATTCCCGAACACGATATGTAGTGTAATATGTTCCATAGGAATAACAAATGTATATTTGTCGCTCTTAACAATGTTTCCATACTAATAAAAAGTTACTGTAGTACCAATGTTCACGTACTAATAAAATGTTACTCTAATACCACTGTACCCGTTCTAATGAAACGTTACTATAATATCAATGTTCCCGTACTAATAAAATGTTACTACACAAGAAGTAATGTTATAATCTATAAGTAAGTATATCCTGAAAGTTATACTTATACGAATACTTCAGTTATATAAGCAGTCTTTATAGATGTACAATCAATGATAATGTACAAAGTTATTCATGTTATCGGTGAGGATGTTTCAATATCTGGAAGTGGTTTAGTTTCGACAAGTTCGCTTGGGCATCTCGACAAACAGTCTGCGAACACATTCTTCACTCCAGGAATAGCTCGTATTTCAAAATTGAATGGTTGAAGCGCTATAGCGTAACGCGCTGACTTGGATGATTTAACGTTCTTTGTATTCAGTGCGGTAAGAGCTTTCTGGTCAGATTCCACCAAAAAGTGTGAACCGAGGAGGTAACGTTCCAGTTTTGTGATTGCCCATACTAATGCGAGGAGCTCTTTATCAAGAACGGAGTATTTGAGTTCGCTCTCCGTAAGTTTTCTGGACACGTACATCACCGGAAATAAGGTGCCGTTATATTCCTGCATCAAAACTGCAGCAATAGCGTAAGAAGATGCATCACTGCGAAGAATGAAAGTGAGATTTTTGTTAGGCAACCTCAAAAAAGGTGCATTTGAAAAAAATTGTTTTATATAGTCTAACGCCGTTTGGTGATCCTGCGACCACTTTATTACATTAGATGTGCCTTTCTTCAGTAGAGACGAAAAAGGTGCAGTTATAGTAGACAAATGAGGGATGAATTTTGAATAGAACTGTATTAGTCCTAAAAGCGACCTAACTTGTTTTTTTGTCTTAGGTGCTGAGATGTTTAAAATTTTAGAGACGTTACTGTCTTCTGTATACATGAAACCATGACCTATGCGGTGACCCAGAAATGAGATGTCATGAAAACCGACAAAAGCCTTTGAAGGTTTCGCTGTTAAGTTATAATCCCGTAAGGTAGAAAGTAAAGCTTTTAATCCATGAATATGTTCATCCCAAGAGTCACTGAAAAGACAGATGTCATCTATATAAGTAATGACATCGGGACGATGAGACAATATGCGGCGCATCATGCGTACAAAGGTAGCTGGTGCATTCATTAATCCGAATGGCATAAAATTCCATTGAAAAAGACCCCGTGGCGTCGAGAAAGCGGTGAATGGCTTTGCTTTAGGAGTGAGTGGCACTTGCTAATAGCCCTTTGAAAGGTCAAATTTCGAAAAGAATGTGGCATGAGATAATTTCTCCAATAAGTCGTCTAAAAGAGGTAACGGTTCCGCATCGAATTTTGTAACTTTGTTTAATTTCCTGTAATCTACGCAAAGACGTATATTGATGTCCTTCTTCCTAATGATTACCATAGAAGAAGAATATGGTGATGAAGATGGTTCAATTATATTTAATTGAAGCATCTCATCCAATTCCTTATCAACCTTATCACGAAAGTGTAAAGGGATAGGATATGGGCGAACTCGAATAGGCGTATCGTCAGTCAGAATAATGTCATTTTGGATGACTGACGTATGACCTGGGATGTCAGTGAGAACATCCTCATACGAGTGTAGAATATTAGAGACTTGCTGACGTTGATCAGCCGAAAGAGTAGATGAGATTGTAACATCATTCCATTTCTCAGTGGAATGGAGTGGTACAACTGGTATTGGTAGTTGTACATCATCAAAAGAAGATTCTTCTTCTTGG
>JAMPIV010016579.1:47500-93503 GCA_024509875.1 Oreohelix idahoensis | reverse complement strand
TGATCCCACCTCGCCACCTTAGGCCCACTTCCTGATGGTAAGGTGAATAAAATGAGGTTGTTATGATCTTAGTGGGATTTGGTAAGGTTATTGAAATGCTGGATGCTCTGCGAAGTCTTACTGGGGCAAAAAACAACAAGAGAACAATGAAGATTGAAAGAGAAATTGAAACGTGTATGATACAACCTCAATACTTTCGTCAGGAACATACGTACAATATCCGCAGAGCAGGAGAAGGTGAAAAGACAATTCAGGAATTTTTATACTAACGGTATTAAATAGAAACTTTCAGGTAAGAGTAAGACGTTCGACCTTTGCTGAAATCGTTCGTGTGTTTCGAAGTAAGTATCAGGAAAGATTGGAATTTTTGTGCTTCCACTGCAAAATTTTCTTATGGGCACATCCGGATTTTTTGTTGGAAGTTGTGGAACAGATTACAGGGAAAAGGCCAAGGATTTGAACTTTGGGTGGAAAGATCAAATAATCAGCCGTAGATATGCAAGCGAAAACAGTTTTTGTTAGCTGTAAGTAAGCAGGAAGTGCAAAGATCTGTAGCAAGTGTGGTGTGGTGTAAACTTCTTAATTCATGATTTTGGATTGGATATATTAACGTTTTGTGGTGTAAAAGAAAGATATGATACTTAGCAGCAACAGACGAATAAGCCAACGTTTTTTAATGATATGAATATTAAAGAATGGGAAAGGGAAAGTCATGGAAGATGGTCAAGAGTTTATCATATATTTTTAAGTGGTATAGATTTAAGTAACAGTTAGATGGCGGATATGTGTGAACTCCTGTAACCATTGAAGAGTAATAGGTTTGAGATGTGGATTTATATACAAGACATGGCGCACGTTCTTTTGAAAAAGAGGAAAAAAATAACCCAAATAATATGTCTGTGCTTGAAACACTTGGAAGGAATGAAAGAATGATAAGTGATATAATGAAAAAGAATCATAATATGAGACATGTAATATATTTTAGTGTTGTATTTTTTTTTAAAAAATATTTAAAAAAGACAAGGGCCTTGCTAGTTGGACCTTTTGGAATGATTATGAAACTCTGTGTTTGATTCCATATATTAATTTTTGCCTACACTGTGCAATAATTTTTTGTTGAAGAATTTTAAAATCGGTGAAGTGTACTGACTTTTTAGTTTTAAATTTTCTTTAGATGTTAATCTTTTTCTGGTGTAACAAGTGTTACTTATTATATATCCAGACCTGTAGGGAAATGGGATAGGAGAATTGTACTATATAAGGTCCTTTTGGTAGTAAGTATATAAAACACAAGTGTGTTCCGTATATACTTATAATACCATTTTGCATGTAATAATTGAAATTACACTAAAATGTAACTGTAGAAACAAAGTATAAATAAAACATGCTTATGGCCACAATTAGTTATCATTTAGTGGTTAGTCATACCCAACTATTAGTTACATTTAGTGTTATTCATACAAGTTTGTACGTGGGTCATGTGTAAGGTATAAATATATATATTATCGCAATTCAGTTGCATAAACATAAAATTTCAACACAAATAAAGAAGAATAACGTCATTTAAAAAATTCTTTTTTACTCTTGTTTTAATGTTTAAATAGTTATCTTATCTAGCTTCATCCTCTACACCAAAAACTCACTGATTAGATGTTACGGTTAGGTCTAGTTTGGTTTGCTGTTTTTGATCCTAGGAATATTTGCTACGCCTACCAGCCTACTCATCAACTAATACATATTGTTGCTCTAGCTTTTTTTCTGCACAGATTCCGGTAATTAGACAAACAAATCTTACTGTGATATTAAACATTCATTCACCAATGTCAGCAATGTTTTAAAGTAGTTTGACACAATTATTATTTGCTTAGAGGACTTAAAAAATTGTAAATATAAAGCGGACATATTTTCTCTAGCAATAACAACGAAAAACGACGCAAACACGCGAATCTTCATAAAAATTTATAAATTGATATTAAAACATCAAAAACCCGCACATGTGCTGATTAAAACTTGCTCAAATTAGTTGTTTAAATTGTAGCTCGGAAGTCATTCTACGAGTTTTAATATATGAACCTGCATTTAACCGAATGACGTTTTTTATGGTTTATGTGCGTGATAAACTAAAATCCACGCTCTGAGCGTTCTCTGGCACGGCGCGTTGAATTTTGCAAAAACGCTCAGAGCAATTGGTCTGGATCAAAGAACAAAAAAACGTTGCAAGAGGAAGTCAACGCTATCTTTATTGTGTTATGTTTTTTTTTAATATGGCCAAAATATTTAGCTGTCTAACTTGTGAATCTGCTTCATTAATTCTACTTTCTTTTTCCTTACTGGTTTTCTAGGACCTCATTATTTGTCTTCCTCTTGTACGTTTGCATTCAGCCATCTGCCCCCCCCCCCCCCCCCCCCCCCCCCCCCCCCCACCCCCCCCCCCCCCCCCCCCCTTTCCCCGCTGAATATGGAAGGCAACGGCACATTTGTCTTCCATTGCAATGTCTTCAGCAGACATTCACTTTTCATTTATCAGCTTTAAATCTTATAACAACTGATAATCTGGATAATCTGTACGAAGTAGGTCTCTCATAGGTGTAGCTAATAAGTAAAAGGTAAGGTCAAGGTAGTCACATAGCAGATACTCGCTATAGGGGAGTGAAGTGTTTAGAGACTTCACTATACTAGGTCAGCTGCATCGAGAGGTGGGGGTGATACCAGTTCTCTTCCTCGGTGCCTTTTGCTTACCTAACTCAAAGTCAGGTACCCATTTACAGCTGGGTAGACTGGAGCGTGTCGGTACCGTGATACGTACTCAGCACCTTTGCCACGAGAGAACAGCGCTCTAACCACTCTGTCAATCGGGCGCTCAGCTAATAAACATTAAAAACATTAGATTCTTAATATGCATACATGGTTTTTTAAATGTTTATTTTAAAAGGAGCGACCCCATCTCATTATAACACAGAACATACATACATACATACCATACACACAAAAAGTGTTCCTATATTAGCTTTTGCATACGGCAACCTTATAAAGTATCTCCAGGGTGTACATCGGCTAAAACAACTGAGAAAGCACTGACTTAAGGCACAAAGAAGTTACTTACCTTTGGACGTTGTCGTGATATTGTCTTCAGAAATGGCATCAAATGTAATCATAAAGAAGTTCTTGGTGGGACGATCTCTCCAGACAGACAACAAATTCTGAAAAAACGAGGGACTCAGCAACAACTAAAAATTAGGTTAATACAGATGTTAATATTATCTTTTTCTTCTTCTTTGTAAACAATGTAAAAGCCTCCTCATCCCAGTCACAACTATCTAAACCTGATGAATAATGCTCCCTGTTGTGTGATAGCTCTCCAGCAACTGTTTTTTGCCTTGTGCTCGTTTCTTCTTGTTTCTGTCTCTTCCGCTTCTTGTAAGAGCTTCTATTCACAACAATGTGAAGTGGCGACGTAAGAAAGCACCGCCACTCGATGCGCGAACGTCAGCTACATTCCTCCCAGGTTCCTGGATTTATGTCCAGTGCCCTCATATCTCTCTTGCACACATCTTTGAACCTCAGCTGCGGTCGCCCGGCAAAACCAGATTTTGACCCTTTTACCGTCCCATAAAAATGAATCATCATCATCATCATTTATTTTTCCGTGTCCCCAAACCAAGCATAGAGATGCCACAGCATCTGGTCCCAAGGCAAAAAGTCCTGCACCATATAATTCCTTTGCTTTTTATAGTCGGCTGCTTCTGTAGCTATTTGTTTTACATGATGAGACTGCCAGCCCCATTCACAACATTATACAGTAGTAGTCGCCCTGTACACATAGCATAGAATGTGCAATAGTTCTTACTCTGTCTGAGAGACTAACAGGAACTAACTCGCTGCAACTGCCGACACAGAACAGTATTACATCAAGGTGCGCGATATTTAAAATGTGTGTGTTGCACAATGTTACGGGTTTTCTTGTTGCAATCAGTTACAATATATCCTTGTTACAAGCAAACACTCGAACCAATCAACATACAACTGTCCCCATGAGAAAAGCTACCTCAAAAGAATCCTCGTGGCTGCAACTGACGCCCCTTGCCAGTTGTTTATTCTAATTGCAAGGCAAGGGTCTGAAAGATGGAATTGTAGACGCGCTGCATTCAAAATGAGAAAGTTAGTCGTCACTATTGGTACGCGTGTTGTAAATACGCAATTCCCCTGGGCATGATCTGTAATGTATTGTAGCATTTTTAAACCATGGTTTCCAACTCCGTGCACTGCAGCTGCGTTCCATAGAGAATTTCGAAACATTAGATACTCCGCGGCGGCATGGTAGAAAGACCCTTGATTTGCAGGGGTCAGGTTCAAAAAGACAAATCAATACAATAAAATCAATCAAGAAAAGCGCGAAAAGCTAAGTTAAGCAAAGGAATTACCATCAAACAAAAAACCCAACGATAACTAAGCAAAAAAAAAAAAAAGAACAGAAAAGAAAACAAAACAAAAAAAACACACTCACGACCCAACTTAATCACAATAAAACAAAAATACCCAACATTGTATGGAGGAACGTTCCTGAATAAACTAGGAATCTGTAATATAACAAGACAACAAAGCATATACAGTCAAACCATACTTTTCAAGATAGACAATCTCCCTAAGTACCTCATCAATGGAAGATTTTATTTTGTGATTAGTGCCTGACCGTCTAGTTTTGTTCAGACTGTTTGTAGGAGTGTTGAACTCCGCTTCTTTGCTTTTTGGTAGCGCACATTAGTTATTTACGAGTAAGTAACTCGTCAAACATAACTGGGGGAATATAATTATGTATGCTCTCTATCTGCTGCATGTCCTGCGGTTGTCCTGGCGGTGGTAATCAACTCTCCTGGCGGTTGGTATCAACTCTCCTGGCGGTGGTATCAACTCTCCTTGGCGGTGAATCACTCTCGGTATCAACTCCTCTCCTCTCCTGGCGGTGGTATACCAAACACTCTCCTGGCGGTGTATCAACTCGCCTGGCGGTGGTATCAACTCTCCTGGCGGTGGTATCAACTCTCCTGGCGTGGTAATCAACTCTCCTGGCGGGTATCAATGGCGTGGGTATCAAAACTCTCCTGGCGGTGGTATCAAAACTCTCCTGGCGGTGGTAAGCATCAATCAACTTCTCTGGCTATCAACTCTCCTGGCGGTGGTATCAACTCTCCTGGCGGTGTATCAACTCTCCTGGCGGTATCAACTCTCCTGGCGGGGTATCAACTCTCCTGGCGGTGGTATCAACTCTCCTGGCGGTATCAACCTCCTGGGTTTCAACTCTCCTGGCGGTGTAAACAATCAAACTCTCCTGGCGGTGGTATCAACACTCTCTGCGTATCCAACTCTCCTGGCGGTGGTATCAACGTCTCCGTGGCGGTGGTATCAAAACTCTCCTGGCGGTATCAACTCTCCTGGCGTGTAACAACTCTCCTGGCGTTGGTATCACTGGCGGTGGTATCAACTCTCCGCGGTGTATCAACTCTCCTGGCGGTGGTCTCCTGGCGGTGGTATCAACTCTCCGCGGTGGTATCTCTCCTGTAGTCATTTTATTTATATCCATTTCATATCAACTTCTCATCGCATCGTTGTAGTCAAACGTATCATGACTTAATGGTTCATTAATGCACCAGTGAGCTCATTGAAGACTTTCATTTGGTGTTTGATTTAACGTTTACGCCTTGCGTGTCGTTTCCGTATTTTTCCAGAAAAGCTAGTGGTATTTTTGTTTATTGTTCGTCACAGGACGTTTCACTCATACAGTCAGAACATTTGGTTATTAGTTTATTCTAACGAGCGTTAGAATTAAACTTTAAATCCATCATATAATATTGTTGTGTTCATTCTATTTAACTTTTCATCTCTTATTGTTACGATCTGATAATTTCATTCTACTATACAGAGATCTTCTTCTTCTTCCTTCTTCCTCGTTTGCCTTCAAACTTCCACATTTATGAACTCTAATAAAGGCAGTATCAACTCAAGTTCCCGACATCTCCAAACAGTTTTTCGTTGACAGAAGTGGTTTGTTGCCATATGCTACTCCGTTTCATTACGGAAGGTTGGGCAATACCTGCAGGAGGATGTTCGACCGTCCATCGGGCTGGTACGCGCAGTGCAGGAGAGATCTGTTGCACCAATCTTGTATTTGTGGTTATAGATGGTATCTCAATCTGTTGTTGTCCAGTGCGTAGCGAAAAATGATGACCTGTTTCTTTCCTGGATAGTTGATGATATGAATCATTTTTTGTTCAAAATGGCCCGTGCTCTCTTTCCCATGCGTGGACTTGAATGGACTTGCCTTTATAATAGTCTTTGCCGTTTGCGTAAGTTTGTCTCTTATAATCATTTTGTTCTAAGGCACCTCCTTCTTAGCAATTTGTCTGCCTTCCGTCATTTCCTGGTTGTCAATGGGCTGGTATCCACTGGATAGTGCACTTGTTGGTAAGAGATTATAGCCACAGTGCAGTTCCAATTGTGGGGCTTCGATGAGACAGAAATATAGACACTACATGATCGTTTAGCACTAGCCGTACAAGACAACTGGTATGAGGTTTGTGCCACAAGCTTAGCAATTCCATCATATAAAAAGCATTTTGATACAGAAACATGAGCGTAACAGCCTGTCAATGCTTTGTGGCAGGCTTCCACCTGAAGGGCCAACTGTAGTGTATGGTTTCCATACTCCACAGGGATGCGAATAATGGAAATGATATATACAACTACTCTTTACTCTATACACTCTTTAAGGACGTGGGGAACTTTCTCAGAGTTGTGACGCATAGAGTTTTGCCATTGTTTGTGACGCATGGAGTTTTGCCATGTTTTGTGACGCATGGAGTTGTGCATTTTTGTGAACGCATGAGTTTTGCCATGTTTGTGACGCTGAAAAGTTTCGCCATGTTTGTGACGCTTCCTGAAGTTTGGCCATGTTTGTGACGCTTGAAGTGTGGCCAAGAAAACATGTTTGTGACGCATGTAAGTTTGGTCACTGTTTGTGACGCATGGTGTTTTCTTTTGCTTGCCAAGTTTTCAAGAATAATTGTCTTACATGTTATAGACAGTTTGCAAAGGACTTTGAAAGAGGATTAATAAAATATATATATATTACGAAACAAATGAAAATAAAAAACCGAGATCAAATATACCCCCCCCCCCCTTTTTTTCCCTCCCTCTCAAAATACAGGTACCCCAGAACTCAGCCTCTCGTCTTTTAAAACAGATAACTAATATTAAATTGTATAAAATAAAGATGGAATGCAGTACACATTGAAGTAAACCCAATGATAGCATTACCAGCAGTCTTTGTTCCAGAATTCCCCAGGTAAGAGTGGATACGGGGTGGACCAGGGATACCATACTGGAGAAGAGAACTGGACAACAGATATATAAATGGATTGACGAAAACATGGAAAGACTATTAAGTTGATGGAATAATAAGACAGGGAAGGACTTGACGATCAGTTTGCTGAAGGCCTGTATGCTCCTTGGGGAGTTGAAAGTGAAGATGAGTGACTTCATTACGTGGATTACGGGTCATCAATTACGAGGGCGTTCAGAAAGTAATGCACCACATCGTTTTTCTCAGGAGCTGTTTATTCAAAAAGCATGAAGTTTTTACACAATATACATGGATATGTCATGTAAACATCGGTATTATTCAACATAATCCCCATCAACTTGTACGGCTTTATGCCAGCGCGAAACAAGTGCATGTATTCCTAGCCCGTACCAGATTTGTCTTGATCATGTAGCCATTTCTTTTCTGCATGAATCACCCCTTCATCATCTTCAAACCTTGTCCCACGGAGTGCATCTTTAAGTGGACCAAATAGATGAAAATCATGAGGGTGCCCAAATCGGTACTATAGGGTGGATGTGGTATTAACAGTCCAACCCCATTTGTGATTTGCTTCCCGTGATTGCCAGACTTGTGTCAGCCTAACTCCAGCGAAAACGTTGACTGAGTTTTTCAATGTCTTAATGTAAGCTAGCGAATTGAATTTCTTCTCACTCTTTGCATAACGTCACAAGAAAAACACAACCCCCCTTTTTGTTATTTTTTTTTTTAAATTGGTCCCAAAAGACAGTGATCATAGACTTCCAGCTGATGAATTGTCTTTGAATTTCTTTCTCTGGTGATTGCGGAGATGGCCACTGTTGCGTGATAAATTCTCGCAACATCGTTTTATTTCAATATCTATTTTATAACGCAAGGGCAACAACTGCTTGAAATTTATAGTCACTTTTCTCGGTAAGCATTTGTCTTCTCGCGTTGGTATCGAATGCAGTTAAGTTGAGCTGTGGTCATTTTGCGCTGGACTGCGCATGACTTGTCTTGCATCTTGGTCGATCGGTTTCCGCCCACCACTAGTGGAGTGAGCGATTTGGAATGGCGAAAGAGATGCCTCGTTGAAGAGGGGATCTCCGCTTTTTTTTGTTCTGTCAGGAATGTGAGAGTCCTCTTATGGATATTTCGTTTATTCGAGATAATACCTCTAGTGTATTTGCATATGCCGGGAGGCATAATATTTCTGTGTAATTCCGGGAAGGCAAGGTAAAATTAACATATCCATAAACTCAATCGATTTTTTTGATCGTGAAACGATTTCTGGTTCATAAGCCTGTCTTCGAAAGTCCGTTCGTCCACGAGATGTTTTCCTAGCTCGACATTTCCGCTTGTAATTGTGCTGAATCGGTTGATTCAGGTTCCAAGGGACCCCATTACTGCTACTGTTTGTTAAATGAACTAGGTATGGAAAACCTTTATTATCTAGAGGATATTTTTGAGGACATTATTTATACTTCGGCAGACGTGTCTGTCTTGCTGAAGTCAAACTAAGGAGAGTGAACTGATCTCATACATCTGGTTATCCCTGGCTGTTATAGAAAAGGATGGAGTTTTTCACCTGACTACATTTACAGCACTTTGAAATATAACATGCATCTGACTCATCATTGTAATGCTGTCTACCGTCTATTGCTGTATTGAATGTTGCTGTGATAATGACTATTTGATGTTCCTACATATTCGCCTAACCATTTTGTCAATGTGGCGTCCACAATAAATAATGAAGAAAAACGTCAACGGCTGTTTCAAGACTCATTGACTTTATACGTCGTGAGTTTACTGACGTCCTATGTGGATTGCCCTGTTATTTTTGTATGAACATTGTTTTGACTGAACACATCTGCACACTACACAAAACCAGACATGCGGATACCATCCATCATCATATGGCATCACGCCTCATTTGGTGGCCATAAGCTGGTTTGATTCTGGTACCAGCAAACACGGGGTCCCTTACCCACTTCATTTTCAACAAGAATTCATCAGCATCCTTCAAGAAATTAACATTCTTCAATACAGTCAACATCTTCAAAATTTTCAAAGTACTCGGCGTTGCCCGGTAAAAGTCAAAAGTTCAACTTTTTGACGGAAACAAGAATTTGACAGTACCCGGCGTTGTTACATGTTGCCGGATAACTCGGACTGCTGTTATCTTTTACGCAAGTCAAGCAAGTTGCTGCTGTCAAGGTTCCAGTGCTGTCGTTTTTGTGAAGGTCAAGTGCCGGTTGAAACGGGTTGTTTTCTGAAGAAGGCCAAGTACCGATTTCCATCAACTTACTTTTGGATTAGAAGGTCAAGTGCCGAAACAACTCAACACACAGTATTATCCAGAAAGCACTTGAACCATCGGTGTTAGCAGTGGTAGCAGTTCAGATGTGCCATCATCGTTGGAGCTTCGCTTCTTTAGACGATTGATTGACGCAAACAATTCCATCACTAATCTCGCCAACCAAGCCGTTGTTTGCTGCAGTTTCTAATACGATTTGGAAAGCCTAAAAGTAAAGTGGTCCTGTTTTGGTATGGTAAACTGTGCCCTTATACTTCTGCTGAGTCTTCTGTGTATCAACTCATTCTATATGTTATATGTTTATATGTTATTCGTATATTTATATGTTTATATTTCAGCGGGTTCTCGGTTGGGTGGTGTCTCCGTTAGATAATGCCACGTCATAGAGGTCGTCTATTGTGAGCGTTTTCTGTAGGGTTTGCAAATTTCCGATACTGGAATTTGCTAAGCGACTTCTGTTGCTATTTATGTTAGCTGTGATGACATGTTTTAATATTGTTTTCGTTATTATTTCGCATTCTTTAGTTTTGTTTTGATTTGTTTGTATTTGTTAGCCTACTCTTGTCTATAATTTAGTTTCATACAACATTTTTGTTTATACACTGTGGTGTCATGTATTTTGTTTAATTCTATCGCAGATCTCGTCACATTTTTTGTGATATTTCATTAATTTCTGCTTTATTTTTAGTTGATTTCTGCGAAAGTTTTGTATTGTTGCTGATCTTTGTTATTGTTTACATTGTTGTTGTTTACATTGTTTGCATTGTTTACATTTTCAATGTTTACATTCTGCATGTGTTTACATAGTCATTGTTTACAGTTATAGTAATTAGTTAATGGGCTATGCTAATGCACTGTTACTACTACACTGATGATAAATGAATGATGAATAGAGTCGTGCACTATTGAATGAGAAGTGCACTTATGATCAAGAATTGAGTGCTGATATTTCATATACAAGTTCTTTGATTGGAGACTTGTTTCCCACAGAGACTGGGATAATATAATGTGATGTGAATATACAAGTGCTTAATTAAGACTTGTTACACTTAGGTTTGAAATAAAGTAGTTAATTATTTCAGGTTTTGGACTCATATGTTAGACAACATGTCTACATTTGAGCACTTTATTGAGCAGGGTAAATTGCTTGGGAAGACTGGTGATAAGTTAGAAGAATTTGCAACTGCTCGATATGATAAAGCAATGGAAGCTGAACAAAAGAAACTGCAGATGCAGGTGGATGAAAAAAAGATTACGCAACTGGAAATTGAACCAACAAAAAATGGAAACATAAATCCTGAGGAAAGAAAACTCCATGCTACAGCTAGAAGCTGAAAGACTTCAAAGAAGATGCTGAGAATAAAATACTTGAAAAAGAGGCTTATAAGAAAAGACTTTAAAAAGAAGCTGAAAAAAAGGCAGAAAATAAAAGACTTGAAAAAGAAGCTGAAAATGAAAGACTTCAAAAAGAGGCTCAGGCTGAGGAAAGAAGATTACAGAGAGAGTCTGATGAGAGGAAAGAGAAAGCAAAAATGGAACATGAAGAAAAGGTCTTAGCTTTAGAGTTGGAAAAATTGAAATTGACGAGCATTGAGTAATGTAAGGAAACAAACAAGGGTTTCATCTTCTGGTACGCGCAAATTAATGATACGTTTTATGATAAGTTTTCCGAACATATATTCCCTTCCAGTGCTGCACATACTGTTCAAATCTGTCCAGATTTGAACAAGCATGTACAGCTCATAACATAGACAAAGCAAAATATGTTTATCAGTTATCAGGGATACTGACAGGTAAAGCTCTAAGTATATTAAATATGGTGGATGAACCTGACAAGAACAATTATGAGGTTGTCAGGGCCGCTTTGTTAAAGAAATATCAGCTTAACGAAGACGGCTATCGTCTACAATTTAAAAACATGTTACCTGAAAATGGAGTTGAATACTCCGAGTTTATTGCAAGAATACGCATTACTTTCTCACGATGGGTTGAACTATCTAAGACGGAAAAAACTTATGAAGGACTTATGGACTTAATACTTAGAGACAAAGTCATGTCGTCTGTCAATGAGTCTTTCCTTGCTTTCCTTCTTGAACGTAAACCTAAAACAATAAAAGAAATGGAAGATTTCTGTTGCCAATACGTAACTGCGCACCCACACATAACCATGGGTAACTCTAAGGTGAAAGAAGGTTTACCAGTTGCTTCGGCAGCTCCGTATGGTCAAAACTTTGCTCGTAGATCCCAACAAAATTTTGATAGAAAGGGCAGCGGTAATTTCTGTCACAATCATGGAAACCAATTTCATGGTGATTCTTCTTCGAAGAATTGGAGACAACCTGATAGTACTCGTTACTATCACCCTAATAATTATAGGCATTTCAAAAGAGGATATGGTAATAGAGGTTATTCCTGCCGAAGACCTCAGAACCAAACAAATAGATTGTTCTACATCAATGTGAAACATGAATAGTAAATCGTGGAAAAAGAAAAAATAAAAAAAAGAAAAAAAAAAACTGGAAATTCCGACCCATGATATAACAATTACAATAGAGACAATAATAACTGCAGAGAGAATAATAACTCTGATAACTTCAGAGGTAATAATAGTCGGGGTAGATCTCAACACAAAAAAAAAAGAGATATCAGCAGGCTAATGCTGTACAACAGGAAACTGAGGGAGCCTGTAATCATGTTGTTGATAGTAAAAACTTTGACGCTGTCACTAGTTCTGCTTTTGACTTTGAGAGAGCAAACAAATGCCCCCAATGCAGTACTTTATTCGAACCGGGTACCATAACTACTTTGAGTTGTGGTCACCCACTTCCCGCTCTTCCTGCTGCTGTTGCGCCAATGACGGGAGGGTTCATTAAAGTCCTACATAAGGGTCTTGTTAATGATACTCCGGTCTCACTACTTTTCGATTCCGGATGCACCACTATTGGTGTTAGACAATCGCTTGTAGATCCATCTTGTGCTACAGGAAGGGTTATTAAATGTGTCACATTTGGCGGCACTCTAGAAAAATATCCTACTGCTGTAATTGGCATTGCCACTCCTTTCTTTACTGGAGATGTGCATGCTTGTCCCGTACCTAATCCTATTGCGGACCTTATTGGTGGTCGTATTCACGGAGTTAGGGAGTGTACCCCCCAGCAGATTGCTGCTTGGGAAGATAATAACATGCAAGCTACAAATTCAGCAGTTACAAGAGCACAAGCTCTACAAACACCCGAAACTTCACTGAATAGTGATAATGAAGTTGATAGCCAAGATAGTCACTTAGTGATTATCTCGTCGACTCTTTTCATAATATTGCAAGCAGAAGATCCCTCTTTAAAAACATTCTTCATTCTTGTGAAGAAAGGTGATCCGAATCAGGATACAAATAGAAAATCTTGGATTGCAATGAGAAACGGCGTACTTGTACGTATGGTACAAGATTCGACTACGGCGGCGCATTCGCAAATTCTTGTTCCCAAGAGCATGAGAGTGCAAATATTACAAGCATCGCTCATGACATACGCAATGTTCCAGGACATATGGTTTTGCCCGTAACTAAGTCGAGAGGAGCCGTTGCGGCTTACTTTTGGCCTTTTTTTCAATAAGAACATTCGGTATTTAACTGCCTATCATGTCAAGGTAATGTCCAGGATCAGTCAAAATCTTGAGGACCACGACAATGCTGCGCGCTATATCAGGCGGCCTGACAATCCCTAATCGGCACGTTTTTCAGAATAATGGCCATAGATATTATTGGCCCTTTTAAGGTCAAGTCGGCCAGAGGACATCAGTTTATCCTTACATGTGTCGATATGTGCACACGTTGGCCAGAGGCTATTCCTCTTAAGAGCATATCTACTACAGATATCGCAGATGCTCGTTGGTTGATATTTTCTCGCTTGGGGTTCCCCAGAGAAATATTGTCAGACCATGGCACTCAACTCATATCTGACACTATGTCACAGGTAATGTCTACCTTACATATTGAACGATCTCTCAGTAGTATCTACCATCCTATGTCTAATGGGTTAGTTGAGCGTCTGAATAGAACGCTCAAGACTTTGCTTGGTAAGATAACTGAAGATCATCCTCAAGATTGGGACAGGGTTTTACCCGCGGCTCTCTTTTCCTATAGAGAAGTCCCTAATGAACACACAGGATTTTCTCCCTTCGAACTTGTCTTTGGCGCGCGTTCCGACGCGGCCCTAATTTCCTTTATTACACGATCTACATCACTGCCGATGATATTAGCGATGAAACTCAATCCTCATATGAGTATGTCATTGCTCTTAGACAAAAGATCATTGAGGCATGTAAGCTAGCAACTGCTTCAACAGAAAGTGCTAAAGAGAAGGCAAGGCAGTTTGCTAACAAGAATAGATGTCTACGACAACTTTGTCCAGGTGACAAAGCATTCGTCCTACTCCCCAGTAGGGAAAATAGACTTCTTATTGCATGGAAAGGTCCGTATGCAATAGTCTCTCGGATTTCCGATGTTGACTATGTGGTCGATATTGATGGAAAGCATAAAACTTTCCACATAAACATGCTTTCGGAATTTCACGAACGACCGGACTATTTGCTGCCTATTTTCCAGGCAACGGATGATGCTCCTGCACCTCACGGTCATTATTCATCCCTGTCTGTCATTCAGGATGAGGAAGCTACATTCTCTGATGTCAACCTTCCCCTTCCAGTGGTTCCATTACATTCCACGGAATCTTGGAAAAACGTTTCTGTTTCTCCTAATCTTTCTGGTGACGAACATCGACAAGTCTCGTCGATGTTACAAACATTTCAGGATGTTCTCACTGACATTCCTGGCCACACAGATGTCATAGAACATGACATAATTCTTACCGACAATAATCCAATTAGGGTTAGGCCGTATCCTATTCCTATACACTTTCAGTCGCAAGTGGAAAAGGAATTGGATGAAATGAATTCAATTAAATAGTAATGTGAACCAACTACCTTACACCCTATTCTTCCTTGCCATGGTATAATTGTTCCGAAGAAAGAAATAAAGAACATACGAATATGCTTTGATTATCGTAAATTGAATCCGGTCACAAAAGTTCAAACTGGCTGAACCGATGCCTTTGGTTAGAAAGATCTACTTGAATAGACCTTTCTAATTCAAGATTCTTCACTAAACTTGAATTGGTCTATAGGTTATTGGCAAGTGCCTTTATCAGCGGATGCCACGCCTCTTACTGCTTTTCCTACACCTAGGGGTCCTATTTCAATGGAATGCTTAAAGGCCTTTTGGTCTCGATGAACGCCCCCTGCCAACGTTCGTTCTGCATGATGCGTCCGAATTCTGTCACATCCGTTCGGATGTCCATCGCATACTTTGAATGACATCCTGTCTCTTCCGTGATACCAGTGAAGATCACTAGTTTAGGGTTATAAAGACTTACTGGTCCACCTCTTATGATGAGAATATTATGACAGCAAAACCCTTTCTAGAAGCCTTTGTTTGATTTGGTTAAATCTCATTTCCCTGGGTCATCGTGATGTGTCATGGGTGACCTCTTGAAGACAGAATGACCAACAATACTTCCAAAATACTGAACATCTCTGTTCCTAAAACGAAGAAAACAAGATTTTAGTGAGTCTCTTTAGGGGGTGAGTTTAATACAATTTTATGTGGAGAATTATTCCAAATTTAATCTTTCGATCATTGCACCTCAATTCAACAATGGTTGAAGAATAGGTTTCGCCTACTCTGGTCCTTTGGTATCTGAAGAATGTCCTAATCCTTCACTATGACCAAAATCAAGCAAAAGATTTCATCTTCCTCCCATCTTAAGATTACCTACTCTTGATAGGACTTTTGTTCTTCGGAGTGATGCTTCATCCACTGGGGTTGGAGCAGCACTGATGCAAGAATATGCAAATACTCTGCATCCTGTTATGTACATTTCTAGAAAACTAAATGCGGCAGAGAGGAACTACTCGGTTTTAGACCGTGAGTTGTTAGCGATGGTTTGGTCAATTCTAAAACTACAAAGATTCCTCCTGGGCGCACATTTCATTCTAGAGACTGATCAGAAAGCTCTTACAGCTATTCAGACTAAGAATTTGAAGAGTTCGAGATCCACTCGATATGCTATAGCACTTCAACCTTTTCACTTCACGGTACGAGCTATCCGTGGTGCGGATAATGTGATGGCTGACATTTTGTCTAGATGCCCACATGACTCCAACTAATACTTCTGTCCTATATTTCCATATATTACAGAGTCATAACACACCTATATTTCTACAATAGATTAGCACATCTGTACTCACTTTATATGTACACACTATCGTGCTTTGTTGTCATCTTCTTCTGTTCGTATTTTAAGATGATAGAGGAGGACTGAGTAGTTAATATAAGGGCCGTTAGTTTACTAAACAGCCACAATTATTAATAATGTATTGTACCTTATGAAGCATATTAGTTATTAATTAGCATTATATTGCTTGTACTTTCTCAGAATGTCATTGTTGAGCTGAGGACTTACCTTACTAGTATCAAGCATGACGAGTTCTAGATTGTGTACTTACCCTCGGAATACCAGAGCATATGTCCTGGATCGTCATGTAGTTTAACTTTACTATGTACTTATGTCATTACATGTCAAAGAATGTACTATTTAAATTTTCCTATCAGATTTGTACATCCATTTTTTAAAGACAATATTAGAGTATGCTGTTTAATGATGATTATAGTAACTTGCATACGTATATTGTGTTTACATGCTAACGTGATGTGTGTTGGTGACACCTCCCCGATGTGAATATTTTTTGAGACATATTTATTTTTCTGTTGAGGTATATCCTCACCAGACACTCTATAATTAGCCTATTGTTTGGCAATTTAGTTAATTATCAGCGCATAATTCGTGCGTTTTGAGCCGCTTATCGCATGCTCTTTGATATTTAAAAAAAAAAATATGTTCCACATTTTTTTTTTATCGGGAGGAGGTGGTGATATGTTGCGTGATAAATTCTCGCAACATCATTTTATTACAATATCTATTTTATAACGCAAGGGCAACAACTGCTTGAAATTTATAGTCACTTTTCTCGGTAAGCATTTGTCTTCTCGCGTTGGTATCGAATGCAGTTAAGTTTGAGCTGTGGTCATTTTGCGCTGGACTGCGCATGACTTGTCTTGCTTCTTGGTCGATCGGTTTCCGCCCACCACTAGTGGAGTGAGCGATTTGGAATGGCGAAAGAGATGCCTCGTTGAAGAGGGGATCTCCGCTATTTTTTGTTCTGTCAGGAATGTGAGAGTCCTCTTATGGATATTTCGTTTATTCGAGATAATACCTCTAGTGTATTTGCACATGCCGGGAGGCATAATATTTCTGTGTATTTCCGGAAGGCAAGGTAAATTAACATTTTCATTAACTCTATCGATTTTTGGTCGTGAACGATTTCTGGTTCATAGCCTGTCTTCGAAAGTCGTCGTCACGAGATGTTTTCCTAGCTCACATGTCGCTGTATTGTGCTGCATCGGTTGATGCAGGTTCCAAGGACCATTACTTGCTACTTTGTTAAATGAACTAGGTTTGAAAAACCTTTATTATCTAGAGGATATTTTTGAGGACATTATTTATACTTCGGCAGACGTGTCTGTCTTGCTGAAGTCAAACTAAGGAGAGTGAACTGATCTCATATATCTGGTTATCTCCTGGCTGTTATAGAAAGGGATGGAGTTTTTCACCTGACTACATTTACAGCACTTTGAAATATAACATGCATCTGACTCATCATTGTAATGCTGTCTACCGTCTATTGCTGTATTGAATGTTGCTGTGATAATGACTGTTTGATGTGTCTACATATTCGCGTAACCATTTTGTCACTGTGGCGTCCACAATAAATAATGAAGAAAAACGTCAACGGCTGTTACAAGAATCATTGACTTTATACGTCGTGAGTTTACTGACGTCCTATGTGGATTGCCCTGTTATTTTTGTATGAACATTGTTTTGACTGAACACATCTGCACACCACACAAAACCAGACATGCGGATACCATCCATCATCATATGGCATCACGCATCAGCCACTCCATTGACTGTCTTTTTGACTCAGGTTCAAAATGATGTGCCCAGGTTTCGTCACCTGTAACGATCTTAACCAAAACGTTCTCTCCATCGGCATTGAAACGCTCCAACAATTCAGAAGAAATTGCTTTCCTTTGCAATCGGTGGTCATTTGTGAGACTTCGAGGAACCCATCTTGCGCAAACCTTAGAAAATCCGAGAGTTTTTATAACTGCATTTGCACTACCAATGCTGACTGACAGCTGTAAGGCCAATTGTTGAGTAGTGATTCGCCTATCAGTAAGAATAATGCCCTCAGCGCATTTCAACATTTCTGCGTTGGTGGCTGTGGCAGGACGTTCACAGCGCGGCCGATCAAGCAGCTCCGTATCTCCACTTCCTTATTCTTTGATTCTCTGAACCCAGCGACTGACTGTACTTCTGTCGACTGCAAAACTTCCATACACATCACATAGACGCTTGTGGATATTCACAAAAGTTTCCTTCTCTGCAACGAGAAATTCTATCACAATTCGCTGTTTATAACGCAAGTTGCTAACACGCTCCATTTCAACGGTTTAGGGCAGCCGTATTGTTTGGCCGGTTGCGGTGCAATTTGGTGCACACAATTGGCACATGCCATATTTGAAGTGTCCAAAATTTCATGCTTCTATCTTCAATATTAGCTGAGAAAAACGATGTGGTGCATTACTTTCTGAACGCCCCTCGTAAATTATTTATGGGATATTTTAAACTTTATTCCATTATGGACATTGTGACGATATTCTAAATACAATAGCTAAATTAGAGAATATTATAGTGCATAAAGTCAAAAATAAGATAGAACATAAAAATTGAGTCCAGCTTCTTCGTCCTCACGCCAGCCGGTATGCGGATTTTGATAAGCCTTATAGCCGAATGAAAGATACTGTCTTTTCGAAATTCGTCCTTGAGATTAAATGTAACACTTGTGCAAGTTCAAGACGATAGAGTGATAGAATAAAAGAAAAGGAGGGGAGGGATAGAAAGACAGAACATAGGGACGCCGTCTCGCGTTGATTGCACAAAAGCCAACTCGCGCGACATAGCCTTGGGCGATTTTCAAATTACGATACAAAACTAAAAAATGTTCGTCAATTGAATCATGTAAACAACCTTAGCTCTTATAAGGGATGACGTAATTCTAACGTACTACGGACAAACTCGTATTTGGTTTGAAAATAGTTAGAAAAAGAATGGAACAGGTGGTAGTTTCTGGATTTGAACGACTAACATAGAAAAAAATATGGAATTATGAACCATAATACATAGGGCCATAAAAATTATATATTCGGATGCCTTATGATTTCCTGAGCAATAATATGGTGTCAGTTAAGCACTAGTACAATAAATAACCAAGATATTGGCAAAAATACTATGTATTGTAAGACGGACTGACGAAAACAAAAATCATGCCTGCTTATTTTTTTCATAGCATGTTTTGAAAAAAGCTTTTGGGGAAATAAGGACTAAAAGGTACCTGTAATTTGATTGGCGGTAGCTGAAAGGAAGGCGCGATAGGATTGGTTGACCTAAAACTAAAAATATATTTGCAGTAGTAAACATAGTAGTTTGAGAGTTTGTTTTTTTTAAAGTTTGATTCAAAATAAATGAGTTCATGGTCCCATTGGCCCATACATTATATATTATCGGAAACGTAGACTGCTCGTTGCCATTTTGAAAAAAAATTTCTGATGAACAAGGAGCGATGAGAGCCGGCTGATGCTTTTCAAACCTATAGAAAGCAGTCTGGACAAGGCAGATCTAAAGTGTGCCATAAATTGTTTGCCAGTCATCGTTCGCTTGTGTATATTTCATTGAAATTTGTGGTAAGATTGATTTTATTAACCTTTTATTTAAAATAAAGTTTGAATGGGAGATACTGCAATACGATTGTAAGTAAGTGGGTCCATGGCAGACTTAGGCAGAGCCTAGAGATTGATCCATCATATGATAGACTATCAGAGAGGTGTAGAACTACAAAATTATATATGATTGTCATCAAGGAGCATAACACCTATCCTATTGTATGGAAAAAGATTACTGCTGGAATTGCAGAGGCGTTGTAACCATTAGGTGAGAGGAATACTGGTATACATTGTCACGTCGAAATATAATGGTAAAATAGGTTGTCATCAAGAGCTGACCCTATTCGTTTGTTTGTACTGTACCTGTAATAAATTGTGGAATATTATTGTATGCTTGTTATAAAGAAGGATGCATAACCTTCTTATTTCAGGGTTTTTTGTGGCCCTGACATTAACGTAAAACCGAGCTCGTGGGAACTGATTGATTCCTGACACTGTTTGCATACTTCGGGCACGTGCTGGATGCCATTGCCTTTCAATAAGTGGAACAGATTGTCCAGCGAGCCTAGGAAAAGATCTACCGGTGTTATCCTTCGAAGATAAGTGCCTGTTCGGCACCAGGAAGCTCAACCTCTATGAACTCTAGTTTTTAAGAATAAAGACTGAAAATATTAATAACAAAATTCCACCTGTGACAAATGAAAAGCAAATGAACTATAGGAAGGGATGTTAACTAACAACCTACCATTATATATATACCAGTATTAACCTAATTTAGAAAATTATACCTACACACTTTATTATAATAATACTTGTATTATGGACAGAAGATCCATTGTGTAAATTGATTAATGTAAATAATTCCCTTGATTTCACTTTGATTGTCAGTCCTGATTCAAACAAATAGAGTCAGGACAAAATAAATTGAGAAAAAAAATTAACGTTACACAACATTCAACCACTGACTTACTTAAGATAGTCTTTTAAAGTGTACTTTGTATGTGATTGTCGTAGTAGTGTTGTGTTGTGTTGGATAATAAAATAGTTGTTTATCTGTTCAGTTAGTTAATGCAACATTACACTACATATTCATAACCCTAGACACCAAACGTAGTCATCATACATTCTAGTCAAAGAATAAGTCTGAATGGGATCATAAAGGTGGTAGCAGAAAGGTACTCTGTACACTTACCATAATAATTTGTTATATTCAGGGACCTTCACAGTTGACCTCATTCAGTACACTAAGAGTACATAACAACAACATTTCTTAACATCAAATCCACCACAGACATCTAATATAACGTCCTATATGTAAATTCCCCGCTTTTTCTGTCAGTGCGTAACGCTAAGGGATGCAACTGTGGTTGAAAGTTAGACATTAATTGTATTGTTTCCCTTATACGTACTCTCTCGAAAATAGTAACACTTACCAAAGAAGAATGCCCAAATGACGGTGTGCACAAAAATATTTATAGAATGTGTGATCCCGTATACACACATTGGGATCCTCGCTGCTGCTACGTAGTTCGTGTACTGTGGTGATGCACAGTGGTTTTTTTTAATACTTTTGAATAAGTAAAATTGCCGTTAGGTATTGGTGCTTTTGAGTTTAATTCCCGTCTTATGACGGGCGTTTACACTAGTGTTTAAGAATATGTCATTATTAAGTAACTAGTGTAAAAGCCCGTCATAAGACGGGAATTAAAGTCAAAAGCACCAATACCTAACGGCAATTTTACTTATTCAAAAGTATTTTTTAAAAACCACTGTGCATCACCACAGTACACGAGCTACGTAGCAGCAGCGAGGATCCCAATGTGATACACGGGATCACACATTCTATAAATATATTTTTGTGCACCCCGTCATTTGCGCATGGGAATTAAATTCAAAAGCGCCAATACCTAACTGTAATTTTAATTATTCAGATACTTTTGGAAAAACAATGTTAGTTGTGAACATTGAATTGTCCATCAAAAGAGCACCTTGATGTTCTGTTGTTTTAATTTGTACTTTTACATTGTTGGAATTTATCGATCGAGACAGCGCGACGTACAGCTGTCCATGAGAGAAGATTGGCTCGTTCAAAAAGACTCCCAACATGTTCAAATGTTTGGCCCCTGAGATTTGTTGATGGTTATCGCAAACCGTTCACACTTAGACTTTCTTGGCGCATCCACACCGTCATTTGCGCATTCTTCTTTGGTAAGTGTTGCTATTTTCGGGAGAATACATATAAGGGAAACTGTTGCGTGAGAAATTCTCGCAACATCGTTTTATTACAATATCTATTTTATAACGCAAGGGCAACAACTGCTTGAAATTTATAGTCACTTTTCTCGGTAAGCATTTGTCTTCTCGCGTTGGTATTGAATGCAGTTAAGTTTTGAGCTGTGGTCATTTTGCGCTGGACTGCGCATGACTGGTCTTGCTTCTTGGTCGATCGATTTCCGCCCACCAGGGGAGTGAGCGATTTGAATGGCGAAAGAGATGCCTCGTTGAAGAGGGGATCTCCGCTATTTTTTGTTCTGTCAGGGATGTGTAGTCCTCTTAATGGATATTTCGTTTATTCGAGATAATACCTCTAGTGTTTCCCACATGTCGGGAGGCGTGATATTTCTGTGTATTTCCTGAAGGCAAGGTAAATTGACTTTTCATTAACTCTATCGATTTTGGGTCGTGAGCGATTTCGATTCATAGCCTGTCTTCGAAAGTCGTCGTCACGAGATGTTTTCCCAGCTCACATGTCGCTGTATTGTACTGCATCGGTTGATGCATGTCCCAAGGACCATTACTTGCTACTTTGTTAAATGAACTAGGTTTGGAAAACCTTTATTATCTAGAGGATATTTTTGAGGACATTATTTATACTTCGGCAGACGTGTCTGTCTTGCTGAAGTCAGACTAAGGAGAGTGAACTGATCTCATACCTCTGGTTATCTCCTGGCTGTTATAGAAAAGGATGGAGTTTTTCACCTGACTACATTTACAGCACTATGAAATATAACATGCATCTGACTCATCATTGTAATGCTGTCTACCGTCTATTGCTGTATTAAATGTTGCTGTGATAATGACTGTTTGATGTGCCTACATATTCGCGTAACCATTTTGTCACTGTGGCGTCCACAATAAATAAGGAAGAAAAACGTCAACGGCTGTTACAAGAATCATTGACTTTATACGTCGTGAGTTTACTGACGTCCTATGTGGATTGCCCTGTTATTTTTGTATGAACATTGTTTGACTGAACACATCTGCACACTACACAAAACCAGACATGCGGATACCATCCATCATCATATGGCATCACGCATCATTTGGTGGCCATAAGCTGGTTTGATTCTGGTACCAGCAAACACGGGGTCCCTTACCCACTTCATTTTCAACAAGAATTCATCAGCATCCTTCAAGAAATTAACATTCTTCAATACAGTCAACATCTTCAAAATTTTCAAAGTACTCGGCGTTGCCCGGTAAAAGTCAAAATTTCAACTTTTTGACGGAAACAAGAATTTGACAGTACCCGGCGTTGTTACATGTTGCCGGATAACTCGGATTGCTGTTATCTTTTACGCAAGTCAAGCAAGTTGCTGCTGTCAAGGTTCCAGTGCTGTCGTTTTTGTGAAGGTCAAGTGCCGGTTGAAACGGGTTGTTTTCTGAAGAAGGCCAAGTACCGATTTCCATCAACTTACTTTTGGATTAGAAGGTCAAGTGCCGAAACAACTCAACACACAGTAATTCAGAAGCTCTTGTACCATCGTGTTAGCAGTGGAAGCAGTTCAGATGTGCCATCATCGTTGGAGCTTCGCTCTTTAGGACGTTGATTGACATCCGTTTTGTCTGCTGTTCTACGATTGGAAGCCTATAAGTTAAGTGGCCTGTTTGTATGTAAACTGTGCCCTTATACTTCTGCTGAGTCTTCTGTGTATCATCTCATTCTATATGTTATATGTCTATATGTTATTTGTATATTTATATGTTTATATTTCAGCGGGTTCTCGGTTGGGTGGTGTCTCCGTTAGATTATGCCACGTCATAGAGGTCGTCTATTGTGAGCGTTTTCTGTAGGGTTTGCAAATTTCCGATACTGGAATTTGATAAGCGACTTCTGTTGCTATTTATGTTAGCTGTGATGACATGTTTTAATATTGTTTTCGTTATTATTTCGCATTCTTTAGTTTTGTTTTGATTTGTTTGTATTTGTTAGCCTACTCTTGTCTATAATTTAGTTTCATACAACATTTTTGTTTATACACTGTGGTGTCATGTATTTTGTTTAATTATAGCGCAGATATCGTCACATTTTTTGTGATATTTCATTAATTTCTGCTTTATTTTTAGTTGATTTCTGCGAACGTTTTTGTATTGTTGCTGATCTTTGTTATTGTTTACATTGTTATTGTTTACATTGTTTGCATTGTTTACATTTTCAATGTTTACATTCTGCATGTGTTTACATAGTCATTGTTTACAGTTATAGTAATTAGTTAATGGGCTATGCTAATGCACTGTTACTACTACACTGATGATAAATGAATGATGAATAGTGTCGTGCACTATTGAATGAGAAGTGCACTTATGATCAAGAATTGATTGTTGATATTTCATATACAAGTTCTTTGATTGGAGACTTGTTTCCCACAGAGACTGGGATAATATAAGGTGATGTGAATATACAAGTGCTTAATTAAGACTTGTTACACTTAGGTTTGAAATAAATTAGTTAATTATTTCAGGTTTTGGACTCATATGTTAGACAACATGTCTACATTTGAGCACTTTATTGAGCAGGGTAAATTGCTTGGGAAGACTGGTGATAAGTTAGAAGAATTTGCAACTGCTCGATATGATAAAGCAATGGAAGCTGAACAAAAGAAACTGCATATGGAAGCTGAACAAAAGAAACTGCAGATGCAGGTGGATGAAAAAAGATTCCAAATGGAAATGGAAAAACAAAAAAGGGAATCAGAAGCTGAGGAAAGAAAACTCCAGCTACAGCTAGAAGCTGAAAGACTTCAAAAAGAGGCTGAGAATAAAAGACTTGAAAAAGAGGCTGAAAATAAAAGACTTGAAAAAGAGGCTGAAAATAAAAGACTTGAAAAAGAAGCTGAAAATGAAAGACTTCAAAAAGAGGCTCAGGCTGAGGAAAGAAGATTACAGAGAGAGTCTGATGAGAGGAAAGAGAAAGCAAAAATGGAACATGAAGAAAAGGTCTTAGCTTTAGAGTTGGAAAAATTGAAATTGACGAGCATGAGTAATGGTAATGATTCAAACAAGGGTTCATCTTCTGGTAAGGCTAATAATGATACTTTTAAGATTAAGTTACCAACATTTAGTCCTTACAGTGATGACATAATGTTCTATCTGGACAGATTTGAACAAGCATGTACAGCTCATAACATAGACAAAGCAAAATATGTTTATCAGTTATCAGGGATACTGACAGGTAAAGCTCTAAGTATATTAAATATGGTGGATGAACCTGACAAGAACAATTATGAGGTTGTCAGGGCCGCTTTGTTAAAGAAATATCAGCTTAACGAAGACGGCTATCGTCTACAATTTAAAAACATGTTACCTGAAAATGGAGTTGAATTCTCCGAGTTTATTGCAAGAATACGCATTACTTTCTCACGATGGGTTGAACTATCTAAGACGGAAAAAACTTATGAAGGACTTATGGACTTAATACTTAGAGACAAAGTCTGTCGTCTGTCAATGAGTCTTTCCTTGCTTTCCTTCATGAACGTAAACCTAAAACAATAAAAGAAATGGAAGATTTCTGTTGCCAATACGTAACTGCGCACCCACACATAACCATGGGTAACTCTAAGGTGAAAGAAGGTTTACCAGTTGCTTCGGCAGCTCCGTATGGGGCCAAAAACTTTGCTCGCGTAGATTCAACAAATTTTTGATAGTAAGAGTAGCGGTAATTGTAATCTGTCAAAATTATGGAAATCAATTTCATGGTGATTCTTCTTCGAAGAATTGGAGACAACCTGATAGTACTCGTTACTATCACCCTAATAATTATAAGCATTTCAAAAGAGGATATGGTAATAGAGGTTATTCCTGCCGAAGACCTCAGACCCAAACAAATAGATGTTCGCATCAATGTGAACATGATAGTAATCGTGGAAACTGGAATTCGAACCAGGATAACAATTACAATAGAGACAATAATAACTGCAGAGATAATAATAACTCTGATAACTTCAGAGGTAATAATAGTCGGGGGAGATCTCAACACAAAAAAAAGAGATATCAGCAGGCTAATGCTGTACAACAGGAAACTGAGGGAGCCTGTAATCATGTTGTTGATAGTAAAAACTTTGACGCTGTCAATGGTTCTGCTTTTGACTTTGAGAGAGCAAACAAATGCCCCCAATGCAGTACTTTATTCGAACCGGGTACCATAACTACTTTGAGTTGTGGTCACCCACTTCCCGCTCTTCCTGCTGCTGTTGCGCATGACGGGAGGGGTTCTCTAATTCTACATAAGGGTCTTGTTAATGATACTCCGGTCTCACTACTTTTCGATTCCGGATGCACCACTATTGGTGTTAGACAATCGCTTGTAGATCCATCTTGTGCTACAGGAAGGGTTATTAAATGTGTCACATTTGGCGGCACTCTAGAAAAATATCCTACTGCTGTAATTCGCATTGCCTCTCCTTTCTTTACTGGAGATGTGCATGCTTGTCTCTTACCTAATCCTATTGCGGACCTTATTATTGGTCGTATTCACGGAGTTAGGGAGTGTACCCCACAGCAGATTGCTGCTTGGGAAGATAATAACATGCAAGCTACAAATGCAGTAGTTACAAGAGCACAAGCTCTACAAACACCCGAAACTTCACTGAATAGTGATAATGAAGTTGATAGCCAAGATAGTCACTTAGTAATCACTCGTGACTCTTTCATAAAATTGCAAAGAATGAAGATCCTTCTTTAAAAAAAAATTCTTCGTTCTTGCGAAGAAAGGTGATCCGAATCAGGATACAAATAGAAAATCTTGGATTGCAATGAGAAACGGCGTACTTGTACGTATGGTACAAGATTCGACTACGTCGGCACATTCGCAAATTCTTGTTCCCAAGAGCTTGAGAGTGCAAATATTACAACATGCTCATGACTCGCAATGTGCTGGACATATGGGTTTTGCCCGTACGAAGTCGAGAGTCCTTGCGGCTTTCTTTTGGCCTTTTGTCAATAAGGACATTAGTATTTACTGCCGATCATGCACAGGTGTGGAAGGAGGTCAAATCGAGAGGACCACGAGATGCTGCGACTATCAAGGCTGCTGACATTCCTATTCGGCCGTTTCAGAAAATGGCCATAGATATTATTGGCCCTTTTAAGGTCAAGTCGGCCAGAGGACATCAGTTTATCCTTACATGTGTCGATATGTGCACACGTTGGCCAGAGGCTATTCCTCTTAAGAGAATATCTACTACAGATATCGCAGATGCTCTTTGGTTGATATTTTCTCGCTTGGGGTTCCCCAGAGAAATATTGTCAGACCATGGCACTCAACTCATATCTGACACTATGTCACAGGTAATGTCTACCTTACCTATTGAACGATCTCTCAGTAGTATCTACCATCCTATGTCTAATGGGTTAGTTGAGCGTCTGAATAGAACGCTCAAGACTTTGCTTGGTAAGATAACTGAAGATCATCCTCAAGATTGGGACAGGGTTTTACCCGCGGCTCTCTTTGCCTATAGAGAAGTCCCTAATGAACACACAGGATTTTCTCCCTTCGAACTTGTCTTTGGCGCGCGTCCACGCGGCCCTATGTCTTTATTACACGATCTCATCACTGCCGATGATATTAGCGATGAAACTCAATCCTCATATGAGTATGTCATTGCTCTTAGACAAAAGATCATTGAGGCATGTAAGCTAGCAACTGCTTCATCACGAAATTTTTTGCTAAAGAGAAGGCAAGGCAGTTTGCTAACAAGAATAGATGTCTACGACAACTTTGTCCAGGTGACAAAGCATTCGTCCTACTCCCCAGTAGGGAAAATAGACTTCTTATTGCATGGAAAGGTCCGTATGCAATAGTCTCTCGGATTCCGATGTTGACTATGTGGTCGATATTGATGGAAAGCATAAAACTTTCCACATAAACATGCTTTCGGAATTTCACGAACGTCCGGACTATTTGCTGCCTATTTTCCAGGCAACGGATGATGCTCCTGCACCTCACGGTCATGATTCATCCCTGTCTGTCATACAGGATGAGGAAGCTACCTTCTCTGATGTCAACCTTCCCCTTCCAGTGGTTCCATTACATTCCACGGAATCTTGGAAAAACGTTTCTGTTTCTCCTAATCTTTCTGGTGACGAACATCGTCAAGTCTCGTCGATGTTACAAACATTTCAGGATGTTCTCACTGACATTCCTGGACACACAGATGTCATAGAACATGACATAATTCTTACCGACAATAATCCAATTAGGGTTAGGCCTTATCGTATTCCTATACACTTTCAGTCGCAAGTGGAAAAGGAATTGGATGAAATGATTCAATTAAATATAATTGAACCATCGACTTCACCATATTCTTCTTCCATGGTTATTGTCCGGAAGAAGGATAAGAACATACGAATTTGCGTTGATTATCGCAAATTGAATCAGGTCACAAAGTTCGATGCTGAACCGATGCCTTTGTTAGAAGATCTACTGATTAGACATTCTAATTCTAGATTCTTCACTAAACTTGACTTGTCTAAAGGTTATTGGCAAGTGCCTTTAGCAGAGCATGCCAAACCTCTTACTGCTTTTTCTACACCTAGGGGTCTATTTCAATGGAATGTTATGCCTTTTGGTCTCACTGAACGCCCCTGCACTTTCGTTCGCATGATGCGTCGAATTCTGTCACATCGTTCGGATGTCATCGCATACTTAGATGACATCTGTCTCTTCAGTGATACCTGGGAAGATCACTATTTAGGGTTATATGACTTACTGTCCACTCTACGTGAGAATAATTTGACAGCAAAACCTTCTAAAGCTTTTGTTGGTTTTGGTGAAATCTCTTTCCTGGGTCATCGTGTTGGTCATGGTCTCTTGAAGACAGAAGACCACAATACTTCCAAAATACTGAACATCTCTGTTCCTAAAACGAAGAAACAAGATAGGAGTCTCTTAGGTTTAATTCAATTTTATGGGAGATTTATTCCAAATTTATCTTCGATCATGGCACCTCTCTCAACATTGTTGAAGAGAGGTTCGCCTAATCTGGTCCGTTGGTCTGAAGAATGCCAATCTTCACTAGACCAAATCAAGATTATATTTTCTTCTCCTCCCATCTTAAGATTACCTACTCTTGATAGGACTTTTGTTCTTCGGAGTGATGCTTCATCCACTGGGATTTGGAGCAGCACTGATGCAAGAATATGCAAATACTCTGCATCCTGTTATGTACATTTCTAGAAAACTAAATGCGGCAGAGAGGAACTACTCGGTTTTAGACCGTGAGTTGTTAGCGATGGTTTGGTCAATTCTAAAACTACAAAGATTCCTCCTGGGCGCACATTTCATTCTAGAGACTGATCAGAAAGCTCTTACAGCTATTCAGACTAAGAATTTGAAGAGTTCGAGATCCACTCGATATGCTATAGCTCTTCAACCTTTTCACTTCACGGTACGAGCTATCCGTGGTGCGGATAATGTGATGGCTGACATTTTGTCTAGATGCCCACATGACTCCAACTAATACTTCTGTCCTATATTTCCATATATTACAGAGTCATAACACACCTATATTTCTACAATAGATTAGCACATCTGTACTTACTTTATATGTACACACTATCGTGCTTTGTTGTCATCTTCTTCTGTTCGTTTTTTAAGATGATAGAGGAGGACTGAGTAGTTAATATAAGGGCCGTTAGTTTACTAAACAGCCACAATTATTAATAATGTATTGTACCTTATGAAGCATATTAGTTATTAATTAGCATTATAATGCTTGTACTTTCTCAGAATGTCATTGATGAGCTGAGGACTTACCTTACTAGTATCAAGCATGACGAGTTCTAGATTGTGTACTTACCCTCGGAATGCCAGAGCATATGTCCTGGATCGTCATGTAGTTTAACTTTACTATGTACTTATGTCATTACATGTCAAATAATGTACTATTTAAATTTTCCTATAAGATTTGTACATCCATTTTTAAAGACAATATTAGAGTATGCTGTTTAATGATGATTATGGTAACTTGCATACGTATATTGTGTTTACATGCTAACGTGATGTGTGTTGGTGACACCTCCCTGATCTAAATATTTTTTGAGACATATTTATTTTTCTGTTGAGGTATATCCTCACCAGACACTCTATATTTAGCCTCATGTTAGGCAATTTAATTAATTATCAGCGCATAATTCGTGCGTTTTGAGCCGCTTATCGCATGCTCTTTGATATTTAAAAAAAAAAATATGTTCCACATTTTTTTTATCGGGAGGAGGTGGTGATATGTTGCGTGAGAAATTCTCGCAACATCGTTTTATTACAATATCTATTTTATAACGCAAGGGCAACAACTGCTTGAAATTTATAGTCACTTTTCTCGGTAAGCATTTGTCTTCTCGCGTTGGTATTGAATGCAGTTAAGTTTTGAGCTGTGGTCATTTTGCGCTGGACTGCGCATGACTGGTCTTGCTTCTTGGTCGATCGATTTCCGCCCACCAGGGGAGTGAGCGATTTGAATGGCGAAAGAGATGCCTCGTTGAAGAGGGGATCTCCGCTATTTTTTTGTTCTGTCAGGGATGTGTAGTCCTCTTAATGGATATTTCGTTTATTCGAGATAATACCTCTAGTGTTTCCCACATGTCGGGAGGCGTGATATTTCTGTGTATTTCCTGAAGGCAAGGTAAATTGACTTTTCATTAACTCTATCGATTTTGGGTCGTGAGCGATTTCGATTCATAGCCTGTCTTCGAAAGTCGTCGTCACGAGATGTTTTCCCAGCTCACATGTCGCTGTATTGTACTGCATCGGTTGATGCATGTCCCAAGGACCATTACTTGCTACTTTGTTAAATGAACTAGGTTTGGAAAACCTTTATTATCTAGAGGATATTTTTGAGGACATTATTTATACTTCGGCAGACGTGTCTGTCTTGCTGAAGTCAGACTAAGGAGAGTGAACTGATCTCATACCTCTGGTTATCTCATGGCTGTTATAGAAAAGGATGGAGTTTTTCACCTGACTACATTTACAGCACTATGAAATATAACATGCATCTGACTCATCATTGTAATGCTGTCTACCGTCTATTGCTGTATTGAATGTTGCTGTGATAATGACTGTTTGATGTGCCTACATATTCGCGTAACCATTTTGTCACTGTGGCGTCCACAATAAATAATGAAGAAAAACGTCAACGGCTGTTACAAGAATCATTGACTTTATACGTCGTGAGTTTACTGACGTCCTATGTGGATTGCCCTGTTATTTTTGTATGAACATTGTTTGACTGAACACATCTGCACACTACACAAAACCAGACATGCGGATACCATCCATCATCATATGGCACCACGCATCAGAAACAATACAATTAATGTCTAACTTTCAACCAAAGTTGCATCCCTTAGCGTTACGCACTGACAGAAAAAGCTGGGATTTTATATATAGGATAATTACCCTTCCAATGGACATCTCTTGGCCGTCTCATCATGTCAAATAAATTAATACAGATACCACCGCTGCAAGAGTACATGCATGCTTAGGTGCAGGTTTCCTGATATGAGATCATATGCAGTGGTCGTTCCATGCTTCGTAAAGAGCAAAAAATGAAATGATAGTTATGGGACATCTCATCAATTCGTTCCATTACGACACACTAAATAACGTCATTCCATTATGAAACATATAACCTCATTCCTTTAAGTGATATATAATAAATTCATTCAATACGTGATATCCAGTAACCTAATTTCAACAAACGACATTCGCTTTTAACTCAGTTATTAATGGGGCGCTGTTTTATTTTGATGTTTTTAAAAGTGTTTGCTTTGTTCTGGCGAGAGACGCCCCAATCAGGCTACAAACAAACTATTAGGCGTATTCCAAAAATAAATGACATTTGGTCTCAGGATTTTAATTAGTATTTGTTAATGGGTCACCAACTGAATTCTTTCGTTGACATATCCAAGTTCTAATTCTGTAGTAAACCTATTCAGAAAATGTTTTGTGGATATAAACACAGTTTCTAAAACTTCAAATAAATAATACACATATGTTCTAGGCCTTCCTGAGAAAATAAAAAAGAATTTATTTAGTTCCCAAATTTCACTCATTCTCTTACCAACTTCGCGACTTGTGCCGTATCCGTTTGTCATCTGTTAATATTATTTACTTCACATGTCCTATAAAAAAAAAAAAAAAAAAAAAATTCACATTCTTTTTTCTCTGGACTATGTACATGCAGGCTTGGTAGTGGGGTACGGCTACCATATTTTGGAAAATTATAGATCTCATACTTTCAAAACGAATTAAATAGCCAAGCAAAACTAAAAGTAGGCTGCTGTCAGTTTCATAAAATTGACAATATAATAATAATAACCATAAAATTAATAAAAAATGTCATCATCATCAAAACGTTTTAGATCCTCGAGGAGCACCGGAGTGGTTAAGTAAAGTTAAGAGTTTTTTACACGACTTGGAGAAGAGTTAATGTTGGGGTAACGATAACAGTTTCTTACATGACTTGGAGAAGAGTGAAGTAAAGTTAACAGTTTCTTATATGACCTGGAGAAGAGTGAAGTAAAGTTCAGTTTTTTATATGACTTGGAGAAGAGTGAAGTAAAGATAACAGTTTCTTATATGACTTGGAGAAGAATAATATTTGGAATAAAGTTCACAGTTTCTTATATGATCTGGAGAAGAGTTAAGTAAAGTTAACAGTTTCTTATATGACCTGGAGAAGAGTGAAGTAAAGTTAACAGTTTCTTATATGACTTGGAGAAGGGTAAAGTAAAGTTAACAGTTTCTTATTTGACTTGGAGAAGAGTGAAGTGAAGTTAACCGTTTCTTATATGACTTGGAGAAGAGTGAAATAAAGTTAAGAGTTTCTTATACACCTTGGAGAAGAGTGAAGTAATGTTAACAGTTTCTTAAATGACTTGGAGAAGAGTGAAGTAAAGTTAACAGTTTCTTATATGACTTGGAGAAGAGTGAAGTACAGTTAACAGTTTCTTATATGACTTGGAGAAGATTAAGGTACAGTTAACAGTTTCTAATATGACTTAGAGAAGAGTGAAGTAAAGTTAACAGTTTCTTATATGACTTGGCGTAGAGTGAAGTAAAGTTAACAGTTTCTTATATGACTTGGAGAAGAGTTAAATAATGTTAACAGTTTCTTATATGACTTGGAGAAGCTTAAATGTTGGAGGACAAGACATAAGAAATTATTAGCCTTACCCCAACAGTGTATTACCCAGATGCTTCGGGGTTCCTTCATTTATTTACGTGTTCACCCATCTGTAACTTAAACCAACCCTTGCTATCCTGTGTTGTTCTCCAGCTTCCTATACGATCTACTACTGTACACAAGTTTCTAGGCCGTTATGTGTTATCTGGCCAGTACTCGCTAAAATAGAACAGTTTTGTAGGTGACTGAGTCCATGAATTTCGTGGTAGTTTCCAGGTCCTATATTCCATAGTTGCAAATAGAGTCATGAAAAATGACCACGGCCAAAGAGGCACTTCTTTGGGGTGCTTACCTGGCTGTGTGTCGTTTCATGATTCACTCTCGCTGCGAAGAAATGGCTCAATTCCCCGGTAAGAATATAACTCATATTTCTTTTCTGTTGTCTAGTATCCTACTTTTTTCTGTCTATCGAATACCTGCTAGTTACCTATATTCGTTTACTCACTTATGAGTCAAAATGAAAAGCAGTGTCTGCGAAACTCGATGCTGATTGTAAACAAATGTTTCATTTCGTTGATCAAATGGAATTACAAATTTTATACTGTTTGGATTTGGCACGCGACTCAAATTATAAAAGGCCATCAGTGTTTGGACACCAGACTCGTTGACTCAATTTTTTCAAAAAAAACTTTAGCGACTATATATAAATGTGATACAGATAAGAATGGAAAAACAGTATAAGAAAGGAAGAGAAGAAAATCACAAATACAGGTTTATCTGATAATCTCGTTTAGGTTCATTATTTTTTGGAAGCTGCATTTATTTAACTTCACATGAGGTTTATGTATTTGTCATGTTTACTATCTTCGACGCTTAAAATTGCGATGTTTTACTCGCCGCAAAGAGCTTAATCTTTGCATGCAGCTCATTTTCCAGATACGTTTTACTGATTTTAATCTATCGAGTTTCCACGGCATTAGACGTAACCAGTATAACTATAAATACCGTAAAATAATATGGAAATAACTTCTTTAAAGTAAGGGAAATATTGAATAGCAAAAATATATTGTGTTTCTTGTCTGAATGGGGCAGGTGTCGGATCGTGAACGATGATGTGCTAATTTAATATAAGTGTTTGTATAAACAGCTAAGTTATACGAGAAACTTATCGGACAACCGGCAGATGGTAAAAGAACATCTTTAAAGATGTGTGGATGGGTATGAAAAAAAAAATCTAAATAAGGTGATTCGTCTTACGAAGACAAAAGACAAAGAAAATAGTCCACGTTGCGGCCACAAGGCCTTCGTCAGTGAAAGGAAAGAAAGTGAAGGCTAGATAGGACACATAGGAATCTAAATACTGTAAATATAAAAATAAAACCTGGGTACTTCCCTAAAGGCAGCTGAGTCCTAACACGCTTGCCGCCGAACAGACGTGTGTACCCGGAAAAGGAAATGACTGCCACTTCCGGATGTAAACAGTACATACTAAGGAACTAAAAAACGAAACTGAACAATAAACTACCCGAACGTAATATTAATGAGGACTGGAGATAGAAGAGAACAGAATGAGTTGGAGATAAATAAATATTAAATAAAATATAAAAACATATTAAACGTATATATATATATATATGTTTTTATTTAATATTTATTTATCTCCAACTCATTCTGTTCTCTTCTATCTCCAGTCCTCATTAATATTACGTTCGGGTGAGTTTACTGTTCAGTTTCGTTTTTTAGTTCCTTAGTATGTACTGTTTACATCCGGAAGTGGCAGTCATTTCCTTTTCCGGGTACACACGTCTGTTCGGCGGCAAGCGTGTTAGGACTCAGCTGCCTTTAGGGAAGTGCCCATGTTTTATTTTTATATTTATTTAGATTCTTATGTGTTCTATCTAGCCTTCATTTTCTTTCCTTTCCCTGACGAAGGCCTTGTGGCCGCAAAGCTGACTATTTTCTTTGACTTTTGTCCTCGTAAGACGAATAACTTTTTTTCGATTTTTGTTCATACCCATCCATTGTACTCCACGTCTTACCACAGTTCCCCTTCATCTTCTTCGACTAAAGATATGTGCAAGAGGGCCATGAAGGCACTGAACATAAACAACCTGGGACGATGAAGCTGCCGATCGCATCACGTGCCACCCTACGGCGCCAGCTCAGATTGAGCGAAATGTAGCTCTCACAACAAGCAGAAGATAAAAGAACACAGGTAAAAGAAAACGTAGCTGAGGGCTATCACCTCAGGGGCGCATTCCCGTAGTCAGTTTTGACTTAAGGGGCTACTAATACTCGTACATCTGAGAAACCAAGTAACTAGCGATTTGGTTGATTTTAACACAGCCGTTAGCGACCAACGTTTTTATGAGCTTTATATTATAAGTCTCTTGCACTTTAAACTGTGAATTTTATTTAAAGATGAATTTTTCTCGACGGAGGTGGTAATTATTCAGACAAAGTAATATTAACTTATGACTTAAAATCAAAAAATAATATGCAATTCTGCAACACAAAGTTTCTAAATAGCCAAAGAAAGCACAGAAAAATGAACGGACAATTACTTGTAAAATGCTAAAGTCAATATTGTGTTCCTCACAGACTCTCCTGCAAGTCATAACTGCCATGTAGGACCATAAAAACGATATATTAGACAGACACTCTCATGAGCACTAATGGAAACTAGCTATAAATTTAAAAAAGTGAATGTGCAATGGATTCCTGCTCACTACAGTATATTTTTGGACATTAAAATGCAGACAGATTCGCCAAAGAAGAAAGAAGCATAATTCAAACTGACGGCAGGACAACAGATGACAAGCTAACAGTAATAAATAATCAAGAATATCTTCAGAGTCAAATGGCATTGAGAACAAACAGGGTCAGCTTTAGCTTAAGCAAACTAGGTAAAGACAATCCCATAGCAGCTACTGCCGTAGGAAGTGACGTGTTAGAGACTTCACTATGCTAGGTCCAGATTCCAGAGTTAGGGTGAACAGTGCCCTTCCTCGCCGACTTTTCCTCCCCTAACTCAAGAGCAAAGTCTTTACTTATTTACAGCTGCGTAGACTGAAGCGTGTCGATTCTTCTTCTTCTTTCGTTTGCTTGAACTATATTGTCTGTATCTGCAATGTTGTTTCTTGTATAAACTTCACTGTCTTTTGTAGTTCATACAGAGGTCCGTATAGTTTTGCTTCCAGTGTTGTTTCTCTGGGCCAGTGGGTTTGCCTCAATATATCATATTCGGGGCAATCTTGAAGTACGTGCTCCGCAGTCTGGGGTGCCTGTCCACATGTACACATGGCTGAATTGCCAATCTTGAATTTTGTATACATGTGGCTGCGGAGGCGGTTGTGTCCTGTCCTGAGGCGCAGAATGACAATTTGTTCTGATCTGTTCATAGCTTGGTAGTCATCCTGTGTTGGTGTTGGTGGCTTTCTGATGGATTTGATCATCTTTTTCTTCTGATGGTACGTAACTGGTACATCCTGTTGCTCGTCTGCAGCACCTTCTTTAGCCAGGCCGTCTGCTCTCTCGTTTCCTGGTATTCCACAAGAGACGGTATCCACTGCATGGCGACCCTGCGCTGGTTGCACAGTTCAGAAAGTAGGGCTTGTATACCTGGCAATTTTCTGGACTGAAGTGCTTGGAGTGCTGATCTTGCAAAGCGTGTCGATAACGTGAATCGAACCCGGAACATTTGTCGCGAGAGACTAGTACTCTAACTACTCTGTCAATGGGACACTCTAAAGTTAACTACTCTTTGCTAAGAAGAAACCACGTGATAATTCTCAGGCTTTGAACCAGGCACTGCCATGTCTAGTCCCTGTGGGTCTGTGAACAACTTAAGAAAGAATATACCTACTACTACTCTCAAGCGTGTCGTACAGGCAGATTAAAATGAGGTCATGTATGGAACTGGGAACCGCATCATGTGAAACAAATTGCCACAGAAGCCACTGCTACAAAAGCACGTGACTGCTTAGAACAGGCTTTCTGGAAATGGGCCTACTGCTGTGGTAGCTCCATGCTCTTTAAGGAACGCAAAGGAAAATGATGATGATGTTGATGATGATGGGGGTGATGATGTTGATAGGGATGATGATGATCGTGATGATGATAATGCTGGTGATGATGATGGTGGTGCTGATGATGATGTTGATTATGATGTTGATGATGATGTTGATGATGCTGTTGATGATGATGTTGATTATGATGATGCTGTTGAGAGGGGTGATGATGATCGTGATGATGATAATGCTGGTGATGATGATGGTGGTACTGATGATAATGTTGATTATGATGTTGATGATGATGATGATGCTGTTGATGATGATGTTGATGAGGATGAGGTGATGCTGTTGATGATGTTGATGGTGATGATGATGATGTTGACAATGATTATATTGACGATGATGTTGGTGATGAAGATGATGTTGATTATGAAGATTATGTTGATGGTAATGATGATGATGGTACTTCTTGCCAAGAACAGATCAGGTGATAATGTTCAGGCTAGGAACCGGCCGCTTCAGACTCAAATATCATCTGTTCAACAACTTAAAAAATCTTAGACAGACATATGTCCATGTTGGAAAGATGAGCATACAGCTGAACACATTCTTCATAAATGTTGACTTCATGAGAGGAACATGTCGACATCATGGACTTCGCCGATCTCTTTGACGGAGAAAACAAAACGGTATGGCAATGAGAGAAGTCTGAGACAGACCATCCACGTTTCGAGAGAAGTCCGAGACAGACCATAAACGTTTCCAGAGAAGTCTGAGACAGACCATCAACGTTTCAAGAGAAGTCTGAGACAGACCATCAACGTTTAGAGAGAAGTCTGAGACAGACCATCAACGTTTAGAGAGAAGTCTGAGACAGACCATCAACGTTTAGAGAGAAGTCTAAGACAGACCATCAACGTTTCGAGAGAAGTCTGAGACAGACCATCAACGTTTAGAGAGAAGTCTGAGACAGACCATCAACGTTGCGAGAGAAGTCTGAGACAGACCATCAACGTTTCGAGAGAAGTCTGAGACAGACCATCAACGTTTCGAGAGAAGTCTGAGACAGACCATCAACGTTTTGAGAGAAGTCTGAGACAGACCATCAACGTTTCGAGAGAAGTCTGAGACAGACCATCAACGTTTCGAGAGAAGTCTGAGACAGACCATCAACGTTTCGAGAGAAGTCTGAGACAGACCATCAACGTTTCGAGAGAAGTCTGAGACAGACCATCAACGTTTCGAGAGAAGTATGTGTGGTTATATGAAAGGGAACGAAGAAAAAGGTGTGGCAAGTTTCTAGACTGAGGAAAAATCCCCCCCCCCCTCCCCACAAAAAAATTAAAGGTAGTTCTATAGCAGATACAGCCGTAGAGGAGTGAAGTGGTAGACACTGCAATGTACTAGGTCCAGTTGTTTTAATGAGATAGGGTAACCAGTTCCCTTTCTCGCTGTCTTTGCCTTTCCTAACCCAAGAACAGAATCAGGTACCCATTTACAGCTGGGTATACTGGAGCATGACGCTACCAGTTTTGATCCTGGAACCCTGTAAACCTTTCAGGGACCCAAAGATGTAGCAATAGAGAATGCAGTCAGCGACCCATAGCTTGACTGCTTGCGTCATGGTCAGCGAACCAGAGCTGACCAAGACCCTACTCCACCTCCACGTGGTGGTCCTGGAAACAGGCTGCATCACTGCAGTCTGGCTGAGAGTAGGGATCGAAGAGGGAAGGCAAACCCGGTCCCAAAAAAATGCCTTGTTGAAGTCGGATGTGGCGGCCGAAAGGTGCAGATATCGCAGTTCCGGTGTAAACAGACACAACGCAACCAACGTCCTTTTCAGGACGAACGAGAAAGAAGAAGAAGAAGTAAACCTTTCAGATGGAATTCTACCGCTCTAACCGCTTAACCAATCGGAAAATGACTACTACATACAAAAATGATAAAATCAACCACGTGTTGTCCAAACTGACGTGTTTGCAACAAGGACAACAGGTCAGTTAATAAACTTGTATTATTCAACGATATGTGAAGTAAGTGACAAAACAAGCCCAACGTTTGCCGTAGTAACAAATGAAATAAACATCACAAAACAAAATTAAACAAAAGAAAAGAAATCAAAGCCAATTGTCGATGTCCCAGCCGTGAAACGAATTAAACCAAGCCATTATCTCCGTTGTTTGTTTGGTGAACCTGAGAGTTTGATAACTTTAATGGCTGCCGTGGGTAGATTAAAACAATTAACTCAGAAATCTTTTCTAAATCTATTAAAACGTTTCCTGAATAACTAAGGCGTAATTGTCAAAGGCGTAAGCAAGATTTTACTGTTTCCTCATTTAGCAAAACATTTAAGATCTAGTAATACTACAAAGATTTAACTTCGTAATTATTTTGTTTCCATTTGATTTTTTTGCTTTGTTTTTTGAAGGGTTTTGTTTAAAAGAACAAAGAATAGTCTTAATTTGTGACGTGAAGTTTCGCTGTTATGAATATAACAATAAAAAAGAATTAATGCTTGTGTAGCAATACAATCGAGTTTGTTGTCTTTTTTCCTCTTGGTGTTTAATGGAGCACGGAGCCACCATAGTTGCCAGTCTCCCTCCATGAAGCCTGGATCAGTGTATTCATGTGATAGTGCAGGGGTGATTTATGTAGAAATTTGTTTTACACGGTGAGATAGCCATCCCAATGCACAACCTCCTCACTTACGTCGCCACTTACGACATACGTTCTTTTAAAGAATCATCATAGTCCTTGTTGCTGTCCACGGAGCATGGGGCCAACATTACAGCCAACATTACAGCCAACATTACAGCCAACATTACAGCCAACATTACAGCCAATATTACAGCTGGTCCTTTTCCAGGAAACCTTCACCAAAGCATTCATTCAGATTGTTTGTGATACAAATTAGAATATACAGATTGTGTACGACACAAATTAGAATGTACAAATTTTTTGTGATACAATTTAAAATGTACAGATTGTGTACGACACAGATTAGAATGTACAAATTGTTTGTGATACAAATTAGAATGTACAGATTGTTTCTGATACAAATTAGAATGTACAGATTGTTTGTGATAGAAATTAGAATGTACAGATTATTTATGATACAAATTAGAATGTACATATTGTTTGTGATACAAATTACAATGTACAGATTGTTTTAAAAAAAGTACAAATCAGAATGTACAGATTGTTTGTGATACAAATTATAATGTACAGATTATTTGTGATACAAATTAGAATGTACATATTGTTTATGATACAAATTAGAATGTACAAACTGTTCATGATACAAATTAGAAAGCACAAATTGTTTATGATACAAATTAGAATGCACAGATTATTCATGATACAAATTAGAAAGCACATATTGTTCATGATACAAATTGGAATGCACAGATTGTAACCCATATTTATATTATGATACACTGTACAGTGCACAGACCGTAATAAAGAATTAACACAGTTGGATTGTATTATACAGAACACACAGACTGTAATAAAGATTGGAATGTACATATTGTATGAAGCAGAAACACAGAATGATAATTGTGGACACCACAAACTTGTCTGTCAGTTATGACAACTTATTAAATAACATTTGTCTGATTTGTGGAAACTGTCGAAACTTTTTCTTTTGTGTGTGTGTTTTTATTTTTTTTTATTTTATTAAATTGGAAACGTTTGGTCTTGCTTTTTTATTTATTTATTATTGTATGGTAAAGAAACATGGACAATGAGCAAGGAATAGGAAGAACTGAGGCCTTTGTGATGTGGATTTATGGACGAATGGTTCGCCTCTAACGAACAGAAAACAAATAAAGAGTTTCTAAAAAATCTAGGAATAAAGAGAGGACAAATGAAGGAGGCCAAAATTAGACAGTAAAATATTATATCCATGTAAAAAGACATAACAACCTTACTGAAGACCATAATAGAAGGTAGAGTTGAAGACAAACGTGCAAGAGGAAGACAGTGCTATAAGTGGGAAGATAACATCAAGAGATCGACATGAAAGAGTCTATCAGAGTGCACCATCAAGACAAGAGACAGAGGACGTTGGAGATCCATTGCAGCCGAATTTCGATGTTATGATGGCAGCGGATGATGATCCTACAGTGTCTAGTGATGACTCCTTGGAACTCCCATGTACGGAATTTAACCAAACACTTAGCTCAAAAGACGTACCAGCTGGCCAAAATAAAACACTTCTTAGACGCAGACACTAGACTATTGTTCTAAACCTCACATATACAGACACATCTAGATTACTGCTCTACACTATGGGATGGTTGCCCTGCTTCCACCTCAAAGAGACTGCACTCCCTGCATAAGAGAACAGTACGTCTGATCACTGATAATCGCACGATACCACACACAAGGACACGAAAAGAACCCAAAATATTGTCCCTAAAACACGTTTTCTCTACAACAAAGCCAAGCCGACTCACGCAATTCTATCCAACAATGCCCCGCCGTACCTACGATCATTGTTTCAAACCAGTAGAAGAGAGTGACTACAATTACATCAGTTACGTCTGCCCAAACCTAGGATCGACCTGTTCAAAAAGAGTCTAGCTTACTCTGGAGCCTACTTATGGAACCGCCTTCCACACCACCTAAAAAGCCTACGTACACAATATTCCCTTAACAAAGCACTTTTCAAACACTTCCTCAACACTGATTATCTACCCCTATAGAAGCACCATTTGCCTGTCAACATCTCATCCATAGGTCAACATTTCTTTTCCTCCTCCGCTGGTTTTTTATTTATTTATGTGAATAATTTATTTTATATCCATGTAATATTATTATATAATGTAATGTGTGTGAGATTGTACCCGCAAACCACTGTACTTTTGAAATGTGAATTTTTCGTTTGCTTAAATGGGATGACGTTTATGAAAATAAGCAGATATACATTTTTTTTTAACTGCTCAAAGACTTTTCCTGCTACAGAAGTGCGTAAGAAAGTGTTATTATTATTATTATTTCATTTTCCACCAAGAATGTACAGATATAAGCGAGAATGTGTTTATGTAATTTTTGTATTGATGATTGATGACACATTCAAAAATGCAGATTAATTGTAGACGGTTTGAGAGCATGAGTGAGTGTCGGTATACAGAATTTATTTACTTTATTTATTTATTGTTTATTTTATTTTATTTTATTGATTGATTGATTGATTGATTTTTTATTATTGTTTATGTATTTATTATTATCATTTTTTTGTCGTTTGTTTGTTTGGTTTAATTAATTAATGATTTTTTTTAACTATCTTGTTTCTTTAAAAAAAAACCTACTCATGTTTTATTATGATTGCATACTGTAAATGAATGCTGCTATGTTAATTTTATAATGTTGCATACCTTTAAATTAATGCTTAAAGTAACATGTGGGAATAAAAAGATATAGTATGCAAGATAAATGACAGTGAAAGGGCAGAATGTTAGACGGGCCTGCTCGCCCAATTCTTAACCCTTCGAAAATAAAGTTCGTTCGTTCGTTCGCTCCTTTGGACTCTCCGTTATGCACTAGTAGGTTTCTTATGTTTGAGACAGCTCTGACGTTCTGTCTATTTTGATATTCACTATAAAAATTGGTTTTCCTGGGACATTTATGATAGAAAAAAGCAGCCTATTAAATAAAACGGAACATAACGTTTCCAAACTTCGGATTTTCTTTTTTCCCCCAGTGCACGTGTGTCAATGACCTGAGTCATGGCACGTGCGTGTATAAATTTGAACTTTAGAATGTGTCTGTGATTAGTTTTGTTTACGTGTCGGTTGGCACGTGCATTTAATGACAACATGTACGTCAAATGTAATCTCCTTAATTAAAACCTCGTATAAAGGGGAACCCGCTAAACGATAATATGTTCCATTCGTGGAATATTTCAATATCATGCGTACTGTTTTACACGCCGCAGCGATTGCACATTGCTAACAAACAATGATAGAAAACTGAACAAAGAGCATTATGAGTGGAGGGAGTCAGATCATCAGAAGGTTCCTCCGGCAAACATTTCGAGTGTTTAACTTCTCAAAACTGTAGGAAAGTGTCCATTAAGGCTATGAACCCACAAAGGTTATTATACTACTCAAATGAACGTAAAGTAAGGCAGTAGTACATTGGTGTTACGAGATACGTGATCTCGATTTACGAGGTTTCTTATTGACGAGGTTTTACTCTTGTTCCCAAGACATTCGTCTCAGATCATAGGTCTCAGATTTACGAGGTTTGTAACCTGGTTGCCAAACAATGTAAAAAAAAAAAAAAAAAAAAAAAAACGTATGAAAGTGTGTTACAGCGCAGGCACCAAGCCGCTTCATTTTTTTTTTTGCAAGGTGTAGCGTGCTGTGGTAGTTCTCTTGCCAACCATCATCATTACCCCACAGCTTCCCAAGGAGCATAGACGTTAAACAAACTCGAGCCAAGCCCTCCTGTCCTATGTTATCAGTTTCAGGTTTTTCCTAACCTTCCTCACCCCTTTCATTCATTTATGTCTCCAATTCTCTGCTCTATGTGATGTTCTGTCTCCAATTCTCTGCTCTATGTGATGTTCTGTCTCCAATTCTCTGCTCTATGTGATGTTCTGTCTCCAGTTGTCTCCTCTATGTGATGTTCTGTCTCCAGTTGTCTCCTCTATGTGATGTTCTGTCTCCAGTTGTCTCCTCTATGTGATGTTCTGTCTCCCTCTAACTTTCTAATCCCGCTGGGATTCCAGAACAAGGACTACCTTGTAATACTATTAGCTTGTTTTCTCAGTCTGTGTCATTTCCATTGTCAGCGTCTTCTTCTCATCTCTTGTTCCACTGGTACCCGTTTGGTTCTTGTCATCAGTTCCACATTAGTGATCTTGTCATCAGTTCTACATTATTGATCTTGTCGTCAGTTCCACATTAAAGATCTTGTCATCAGTTCCACATTAGTGATGTTGTCGTCAGTTCCACATTAGTGATCTTGTCATCAGTTCTACACTAGCGATCTTGTCATCAGTTCCACATTAGTGATCTTGTTATCAGTTCCACATTAATGATCTTGTCATCAGTTCCAAATTAGTAATCTTGTCATCAGTTCCACATTAGTGATCTTGTCATCAGTTGCACATTAGTAATCTTGTAATCAGTTCTACATTAGTGATCTTGTCATCAGTTCCACATTAGTGATCTTGTTATCAGTTCCACATTAATGATCTTGTCATCAGTTCCAAATTAGTAATCTTGTCATCAGTTCCACATTAGTGATCTTGTAATCAGCTCCACATTAGTGATCTTGTCATCAGTTCTACATTAGTGATCTTGTCATCAGTTCCACATTAGTGATCTTGTCATCAGTTCCACAATAGTCATCTTGTCATCAGTTCCATTAGTGATCTTGTCATCAGTTCCACATTAGTGATCTTGTCATCAGTTCCACATTATTGATCTTGTTATCAGTTCCACATTAGTGACCTTGCCATCAGTTCTACATTAGCGATCTTGTCATCAGTTCCACATTAGTGATCTTGTCATCAGTTCCACAATAGTGATCTTGTCATCAGTTCCACATTAGTGATCTTGTCATCAGTTCCACATTAGTGATCTTGTCATCATTCCACATTAGTGATCTTGTCATCAGTTCCGCAGTAGTCATCTTGTCATCAGCTCCACAATAGTCACATTGTCATCAGTTCCACATTAGTGATCTTGTCATCAGTTCCACGCTAGTAATCCTGGCATACCGTTTTAATCTTTCCATTCTGCTCATTTAAGACAGTTTCTGACTTTTTCGTTGTTGTGTTTCTCCAAGTTTCAGTGTTACATAATGATGCTGATAATGATAATGACACGCCCAAAATGCCTTTATAACAAACTTTTATCCGTACTAACTTCTCATTCAGTTCATACTGTAGATATATTTTATATATAATTGAAGAAACGAGCGTTTGCAAGCTAACCAGACAAGTCTTTACATTTGGACATCAGCCTTATTATAACAGACGGACCCTGTGTATAGGGTGAACGAGTTGCGGTTCGCGAAAACGAGCAAATTTATTTTTAAAAAAAAGCATTTGCTACAGGGCCAAAGTTCATATTTTCTAAGCAGAAGATAATACTAAACAAGGTAAAAAAAACATTATATAACCCGAATCTGTCAGTCTGCTTGTTACGACGATGAAAGAATAAAGTGATCACACTGAACTAATAACATTTCAAACATCCAGATACGGACCTACCCAGTTATCAAGTTTTATTTCCCGTCATTAAAACTGGTATAAGCTCTGTTGTGTTAATAACAGTAAATGGAAGTGGGGTGAATTGGACAGTTAACTGATGAAGCGGGGTAGTGTAGGGGGAACGGTCCGCGTTAGGTACTGGTGTATTACATTGGAAAGCTCTACAAATAAACTTGATAATATTGTATTGATCGATATCGTGCGTCTTTCAAATTTTTTTTTTTAGCGCAAGACTTATTTTCCTTTGCTCTCCTTACGTAGCATAGAGCCACATCTGTAGCTGGTTTCTTGCAGGAAACCTGCATTATATATTTACAAGCTCTTGTAGCTGTTGTTTCTGTGTTAATTTGTTTTAAATGATGAGGGTGCCACATATTTGTCGCCTTATACGACATGTGAGAGGGTACATTAGTTCTATTTTTTTATTAATCTCTTCAGAGACCACCAGGAACTACTTAAGTCTAGCACAAGAACATTCATGACAATTAAACTGGCAATACGGATAATATATATATATATATATATATATATATATATATATATATATATATATATATATATATATATATATATATATATATATATATATATATATATATATATATATATATATATATATATATATATATATATATATATATATATATATATATATATATATATATATATATACTAGTGTAAAAGCCCGTCATAAGACGGGAATTAAATTCAAAAGCACCAATAGCTAACGACAATTTTACTTATTCAAAAGTTTTTTTAAAAAATCACTGTGCATCACCACAGTACACGAACTACGTAGCAGCAGCGAG
>JAMPIV010016579.1:0-40000 GCA_024509875.1 Oreohelix idahoensis | reverse complement strand
CCCACGGCAGTTGGAAATCGTAAATAAAGGCTGCTGCCCTGGCAAAAATTAAAAATTATAAACCTACCCACCACAAAAACAGAAACTAACTATAAAGTAACTGCATTACAAATAACTCAAATTTTAAAAATGGAAAGAAAAGAAGCACAAATTACACATTCACATAAACGCACACAAACACACACACACACACTCTTTCTCTCTCTCTCTCTCTCTCTCACACACACACACACACACACACACAAGCGCGCGCGAGGCGTTCTCGGCAGATAAACCTACAGGACTCGGAAATTTGAAATTGTTTGCGTTGACTGACTCACCAGACGTTCCGCAAACAAAACATGTCAAATTCTAGAACTAATAATATACGCAATTAATTCTTTGGTATGCTCACAAATAAAGCAACTTCAAAACAGAAGACCAATAAGCAAAACATAAGAGTCAAATAAATAAACAAAACTCATCGTTATTTTGTAAGATTTATATAGAGATATTTTTTTAAATACCTGACACAGACAGCTATCACCTTCTCACTCCCGATCCTGTGTCTTAAAATCTCGTTTAAATCTCTAACACTAAAGCCACATCACACAGCTCATATATCTGTGTTATAATTGTTGCCAAAAACAATACAGAAGAAAGATCAACTTTCTTTTAAGATAAAAGAAAATCTTCCATATCACCTTTCCAATGTTCTGTGATTTTAAATATTTTGTTTCATAAAACTTCCCAGCCAGTTTCTGCATAATCGACGTTGCTGTTTGTATTATTATCAGAATAAACAGTCAAGAAAATTATAAGCGCGAAAGTGTATTATAAAAAAAAGAATCTTCTGCTCAAATGTCAAAGCTGGCCTGTCATATATCTCTGAAACATGAAGAATAACAAAAATAACAACCTGAAAGATTCTCCCTTCTCCTGTTTCTTAGTCGCTCCTAAAGGTGGAGCATGCACCCAGAACTGTAGTTGTTCCCAGAAAGGTGGAGCATGCACCCAGAACTGTAGTTGTTCCCAAAAAGGTGGAGCATGCACCCAGAACTGTAGTTGTTCCCAAAAAGGTGGAGCATGCACCCAGAACTGTAGTTGTTCCCAAAAAGGTGGAGCATGCACCCAGAACTGTAGTTGTTCCCAAAAAGGTGGAGCATGCACCCAGAACTGTAGTTGTTCCCAGAAAGGTGGAGCATGCACCCAGAACTGTAGTTGTTCCCAAAAAGGTGGAGCATGCACCCAGAACTGTATATGTTCCCAGAAAGGTGGAGCATGCACCCAGAACTGTAGTTGTTCCCAGAAAGGTGGAGCATGCACCCAGAACTGTAGTTGTTCCCAAAAAGGTGGAGCATGCACCCAGAACTGTAGTTGTTCCCAAACAGGTGGAGCATGCACCCAGAACTGTAATTGTTCCCAGAAAGCCTGCAGTAACTCATTCGCTCACTAGGTAGTATGGAGTAAATATTGCAGCATTGTCTCCTGGAAGCCTTCGCCAAGAAAATGCATGCTACTAACATGGTTTATGTGGCAATAAGTTTTACATGATGGTTGCCAGCTCATTAAAACCTCACAATGAAATTTCTTCTTCTTTGATCCTTAACCGCCGACCGTCAAAGCAGTCAGTGGCCATCACGCCTTGTGGCGTCTTGTAGGGCAACAACAAATTGATTCCACTTTGCTCGGTCGGCGGCCATCCTTCCAACAGTGCCCCAACTCTGGTTCATTCTTTGCATCTCAGCCTCCACAGTCCTCCGCCAAGTTGTTTTTGGTCGGCCTCTCTTTCGTTTTCCTTCAGGGGTCCATAGCATAGCTGTTCTTGTGATGGCATCGGGGTCTCTTCTGAGGACATGGCCAACCCAGCTCCAGCGTCTGCCAGCTATGATGGTGTGCATGTCCTCTTGCTTGCTCCGAGTAAGCAGACCTTGGTTGGTGATGGTATTCGGCCAAAAGATTCGGTGAATTTTTCTTAGGCATGTTGTGTGAAAAGAGGACAATTTCGACATTTCCTTCTCTGTAACTCTCCAGCATTCCGCACCATAGAGAAGCACAGAAAGCACACAGCTCTGATATAATCTTAATTTTGTGCTTGTGCTGTACTGAGAGGACTTCCAGATGTTGTTTAGACTAAAAAAGGCTGTTCTTGCTTTGTTCATTCTGTTGCTGATGTCTTTGCTTGCTCCGCCGTCTGGTGTTACTATGCATCCTAGATATGTGAAGGTGTCTGTCTGTTCCAGTTGCTGATTCCTTACTGATATGGGCTCAGGGTTGCTCACATTGAGCGTCATGACCTCTGACTTCTTTAGATTGATGTTCAAGCCCACCTGCTGGCTATACTTATTAAGTCTATCCGTTTTTTCCTGGATGTGTTGATGTGAATGTGCTAGTAGTGCAATGTCATCTGCATATTCCAGATCTTCCAATGTAGAAAATGTAGTCCATCTTATTCCTCTTGGACTGCCCTCTGTTGTTTGGCGCATCACCCAGTCTATGACTGTTAAAAATAGAGTGGTTGATAAGGGGCATCCCTGTCGTACTCCTGTCTTCACCTCAAAGGTTAGGTTGCTCTGCCCAACGCTGCACGTAAAGTTGGCATAGAGGCTTTTTATGATTGACACTATGCAGCTTGGAATTCCATAAGCCCTCAGTATTTTCCATAAACTGTCCCTATGTATACTGTCAAAAGCATTTTCGAAATCAACGAAATTAATGTACAGCTGTCTTTGCCATTCTGAGCACTGCTCTATAATGTTCCTGAGGGTAAATATATGATTTACACTTCTGTTCCTTCTAAATCCCGCTTGTTCTTTCCTCAGTTTGTGGTCTACTGCTTTTGAAATTCTCTGTGTAATTATCCTGCCCAGTATTTTGCTGGAAACTGAGATAAGGGTGATTCCTCTCCAGTTATTGCAGTATGCAAGATCTCCCTTCTTGGCCAATTTGACAATTATTCCTTTGTTCCACTCCGTTGGTGTTGCCACTGTTTTCCAGAATTGTGCAATTAGTGGTTCTAATAGTTCTGCTGCTAGCTCAGGGTCTGTCTTAAATAGCTCTGCATTTAAGTTATCATGGCCAGGAGCTTTTCCATTCTTTTACCCTTTGATTGCTGTGATGATTTCTTCTTTTCGTTGAATGTCTGTATTAACATCTAGATCATTTTCAGCCTCGGGAACATTCAATTGTGTCTCTGGTGGTTCCTTGTTCAGAGTTTCTCTGAAATGCTCTGCCCATCTTGTTTCCTGTCCCTCTGCTGTCGTGATGAGATTTCCTTGCTTATCTCTTACTAGTGTAATATTGTTTGCATCTCGTTTTCCGCTGATGAATTTAGTTATCTTGTATACTGTACTTTGTTCATTTCTCAGTGATGCCTCTTCTGCCTGTCTTGCAAGATCGTCTAGGAAATTCCTTTCGTTGGCTCGGGTTTGGCGTTTAACTTCCTTGTTCAGCTGACTGTATTGTTCGCTGTATAGTTGCATTAACCTGGGGGACTTCGCTTCTGTTTTCTTTCTTTTCATTTCCTTTCTCATCTTTATGGTGTTTAATGTTTCTGGTGTTATCCAGTCTTGCTTCTTCCTTTCCTGGAATCCCAAGCTTGATTTGCTGCTTTCCTTATATATTGTTGAAATGGTGTTGAATTTCTGGTCTATATCATCAGTCAGTGTCTTTTCCTGACTTATGGCAAATTGATATCGTTTCTTTATATCAGCCGCAAAAGCTTTTCTGGTAAGGGGGTCTTTCAATTTGCTGATGTCAAACCTTTTCTGTGTAGTTACAGTTGGTCCAGCCTTTCTTAGTTTCACTTTCAGTTTTGCTACTACTAAATGGTGGTCACTTCCCACATCTGCACCTCTTCTTACCCTCACATCCTGTAATGCATGTCTCCATCTACCATTAATCATGATGTGATCTATCTGGTTTCTGTCCCGACCATTTGGTGATTCCCATGTCAATTTGTGAATTTCCTTGTGTGGGAAGAGTGTTCCTCCAATGACCAGGTTGTTAATGCTACAGAAACTTATTAATTTATCACCATTTTCGTTTGCTGTTCCGCTGCCGCATTTCCCCATTACTCTTTCATTATATGTATTGTGTGTTCCAACGTTCGCATTGAGGTCTCCCATTACTATGATAAGATCATATCTAGGTGTGTCTTCCATTTCTTTCTGTAGTTGTTGATAGAATACATCATTAACCTCTTCATCACTGGCATTCGTTGGTGCGTAGCATTGTATTATTGTAGTGTTGTGAATCTCCCTCTCAATCTTATTCTTATCATTCTGCTGTTGGTGGGTTTCCATTCCAGTAATGTCCTTTCTATTCCTTTCTGTAGAATAATGGCTACACTTTCTGTGTGCTGTCCATCCTCTCTTCCAGAGTAAAGTACTGTTTCTCCTGTTGCTGTTTTAACTTTTCCTGCCCCTGTCCATCTGCTCTCGCTTATCCCTAGAATGTGTAATCTATAGTTTCTCATTTCTGCTGTGACCTGTTTTAGTTTACCCGTCTCGTTCATTGTCCTGGCATTCCAAAATCCTATTCTTGTTTCACGTTTTGCGGTCAGGACGTCCGTTTTCGTGTTCGTCCCGCAGCAAAGTTTGTTCATTTCTTTTTACATAGACTGGGGTGTCAGCCCTATGCTAAAACCCCCAACCTGGAGGACCAGGGTGTCTGCTTTAGTCTGACCCCTGCCCGCGCAAACCTGTCCAGCTTGGTAGAACCTTCCAGGAGTAAAACTCCCGCTGGCATAGCTCTGGGGGTAATCAGGGTACGCAAGATGCCATACCTCGACAAGGTATTGATACCAGTGATGGCAGAATGAAATTTCTGAACATATTTAATTGCAACAACTTTGATATACGCTATTGGATCTGGAGTTACCGCAGATGCTGGCACTAGACCTATCCTCCAACAAATCATCGTTAAAGGGTTTAAAGTGTACTCATGCCGATTACGGGGCCTGGAAAGAATCTCGTATTGTTATTTTTCGTCACTATCTCCCCGTGCCGAGAGTGGGTAAATTCCGCGCCTGATGCCTTCTGAAGATTCACACTATTTATAATTGGGTGCTTGAGGTGAATAGAAGGATTGAACAAGTATAACATGATCACTAATGTGGAACTGATGGAAAGAAAGAGAACACTAGTGGAACAAAATGCTAGGAGATGGATCTGGTGTTGCAGACGGCACATACTGAGAAAAGCAAGTTGATATCGTTACAACACATTCTTTGATCTGGAATCTCTAGAGTAAGGGAAATAAATGGAGACAAAAAATACAACATACGAAAATACAATTAAAAGTAGACGTGACAGAGTAAAAGAAAACACCGAACGATCTAAAAGGGACAGCACAGGTGAGGAAAGCTTGACGATGTGTATTTGTTGAAGACATATGCTCTAAGGGGGAGATTATAGGTAATGAATGAAGGTATATTCTCCTCTGTGGGCCTGAGAGTGTCTGGAGGAGTCAAAGAAAGAACCGAGCCATTGTTCCTGCACGCAGCGTGTCGTATGAGGCGGTTACGGAAAGATTGTGCTGGAAACTAGTAAATCTCATCATTTCAAATAAAGTGATGCAGGAATAACCTCTTCTTTCTTCATCATCTTTCTTCATCTTCTTTCTCCTTATTGTTTCTAACGGATCATGGAGCCAGAACTGTAGGTAATCTTAGATTGCCTACACAGACTGATGCGTTCCTTACGGTGCATGGACTCTTTTTCATTGTCACCAGGAAGCACTTCACCACGCAAATGCTTGCTACTTACAGCAGTGGTTTCTATGCTAATCGATTTTACACGATGAGGGTGGCAGTCTTATCAAAACCTTGTACTGAATTTCCTTGCTTAATAAATATAGCAGCTTGTGTCATTGGCAGACACTTTAACATAGGCTGTTGGAGATCAAAAGTTTTTTAACTGCAACAAATTGCAGTCCTATTCCATTATTCCAAGAATCATTATTCAAACAACCGAGGCCTACTTTCTACAACAACTTTTAATATACGCTATTGAAACCGGAATTACCGCGGAACAACGACTACGAGAATACTTTGGCGTCCTGCAAGGAAGGGAAGGGAGAGGGAGACAACAACACTAGTTCTTGAAGGGAACGAAGAAAAGACATGTATCTAATAATCCATTCAACGTATACATTTATTCTTTGACACCTGCACGTGCAGCATAACACTTCAGCAAATACATGCCACACCTTACTGTCACGTGCCATCCATTCACAGTCTTTCCTTATCTTCTCTTTTTTTTTTTTTTTTTTTTCATGTCCGTTTCGAATTTCCTTCTCCGTGTTATTGAGGTCTCCGTCTATTTATTTTAAACTGAGTGAGCCGGAGTGGATAAGAGATATGGCGTCCGTCTCCAATTCTAGAGGTACCGGGTTCGATTCCCCGGTTGAGGGAACATAATTTATGAAAATTGTTTTTTCAGAACCAGTGGTCCTAAAAATGTCAAACCCCCCCCCCCCCCCCTCCCCCCCGGTCTCCTGGGTAGTGAGATCGGATGCCTAGCCTTCTCGGACAAGGGTGACAAAACAGGAGGTCCTGCGTGCAAGTTGCGCACGTTAAAAATCCCACGGCAGTTAGAAATCGTAAAGAGTAGGCCACAAGGTCGCTGCCCTGGCAAAATTTAAAAATTAGAAACCTACCCACCACAAAAATATTGACAGAATGTGTGATTCCTACATACACACATTGGGATTCTCGCCGGTGCTACGGAGTTCGTGCACTATGCTGAGATCCTCCTTGTGTGATCTAAGGGAGGAGATCGGAGCACTGATGGAGTTGTCCGTGTGCAATGAAGATAGTCCTTAAAACCAAACCAAACTGAGAATCCTAGAACAAGAACGGCCTTGTAAAGCTATCAGCTGGTGACTTTAGTGTGTATCCTCCCCAAAACCAGATTGTTTTCCTCACCACTTTTTCCTCCTGTACTTGTCTGCATTAATCCACGTGGTTACGGCTATTAGTATTAATTATTTTGATTTTTCATACTGTAAATCCAGAATAACATTTTTCAAACATGTTATAGCAACGCTGCGCTACTACTACATGGGGTCACGACGTAAGCATCTCCGGTTCTGTAAATGTCAGTTGCTTCCGAGGGATCACGCCGACCTTGACTTCAGAGCGTGGTGACCAATGAGACCAACATTCCCAGTCTAACACGTTCGTAGGGAGCCGCGCTGGTGTAATGGTTAAGACGTTGCGCTAGCGACCAGGTTATGGGAAGGAGCAAAGCTCCTGACCGGGTTGGAAAGAAAGTCCACTGTCTCCCCAGCCTCGCAATGACATGTCATTGGGCCAAAAGGGCTGGAAAGCTCGAGTGCCGCTGGCTTCGGCGTTGTACTGGCGACCAGGTGTTCATGGTTCAAACCCGGGCGTCAGCGTTTGAAGGAATGTTTCCGACCGGAAATTTGACTGAATAGTCTGAACGGCTCCTGAGATAAACCCTCTGTGGATGGGAAGGAGCGAAGCTCCTGACCGGGTTGGAAGGAAAGTCCTCAGGTTCCCCAGCCTCGCAATGACATGTCATTGGGCCGAAGGGCTGAACTGGCTCTCTCTCTCGTCTCTCTCTCTTTGACGGGCCTAAGTTCCTTTCTCTCAACACTTTGAAAATAAAGTTCGTTCGCTCTCTTTCAGTCCCTATTCATACAATCGTAGACTTTTCGAATACTTTATTAGTTTTGATTACATGCCCCCCTAACCAGATTATCTTTTCTTATAATATCAATTGTAGGTTCTAATGACGATGTTTGTACTTTTCTACATATTTTATGTCATGTTTATAAGTAGTTGTCGTAGATTTTCGATAGGAGAATTAAGACTAGGTTTGGTCCCTTCTGAATAGGTTTGAATAGGTGATAGACTCAGTGAGAGTTAGTGAAAGGTAATAGAATTTCCACACACGTGAGATGATAGATTTTGATATAGTGGCTGTCTCTGAAAGCGAAAAGAATTCTTCTCTCTCTCACCTATCTTCTACAACAGTTGTTACAGCGTCAGACAGACTACACCAATATACATATTACGTATATTTCTATCACTCACAGGCACGCACATACACGTGACGACAGGTAAACACACAGACGTGGGAAAACTATAACAATGATATATATATTATCTAGAACGAGCTGACCAAACACGATTATTAAGTTCAAGAGCGATTTTAATATCAGGAAAAATCGGCTCACAACATCAAAGAAAGTACATCAAAGAAAATACATACACACATAGTCATAAAAATTCAAGGAAATGTTGCAAGGATGTTAGCCCCGTTATAGTGTTAACTCTAGGTTTAGCCCGGCCCCGTTAAGAGAACAGATGATGGCGCCCGAGTCACAGATACATAGGGTTTGAGTCTAAGAGTTTTCTATGTTTTATCTCGTAATTATATGCACAGAGTTTGAAAAAAATCTGATTTAACCTAAGACAAAAACACAAGAACTCTAGCCTTAGCAACAAATTATGCAGATTGAAAAAAAAAATTAGGACAGCAACAGGGTGTCAAAGATATAATAGTGAAAATATCCCTCAAACCAGCGTACACTCATCATTCCGCCATGGCCTCTCATACATGTACTCACGACTTTGCTCGCTGCCTCTTGGAACACACTGATTTTAGATCTTCACACAGACTCAAAAAAATGCAGTCTTCTGCCAAGAAGTCCCCAGTTCCAAAAGACGTATTTAACTTGGAGTCTCCGGGAACGACTACTTGGGTGTGCAAATTTGTTCAAATGTCTGATTAAGTCACCTAAAATTATTCCAGGCGCCGTTATTGGGATATAGTATTTCTGGCTAACTCGGGTTGCATATGCACTGTTTAGACCAGTGGTACTTAAGAAACCCACGTGGTTCAAAATAAGGACTGTCTATTTCTTCACAAGTATGGAAACTACTACTAGGTGCTGGTAAAGTTAGGGTCACCCCAAAACTTTCACTGTGTGGAGGAAAAATAACACATATAATATAATAAACAGAATCTGTACTGGTTATAACTTACATTTAAACTTGCAAGCAGAGAGCTTTGCTTATCATTTAAACTTCCCGTGACGTAAGTTATATTTAAAAATCAGCAATCCTCATGAATTAGGAACACGTGCGTATTCCGTCACCATTCATGAGGCTCGATTCTAGAGTTTATACGTTAGTTTAGAAAAATACACTCGACTGAGTATTAGCGGTTAAATTAAATTCATAAATAGCTACAATTTCCGTTATAAGCTAGAAATTTTAATTTTATTCTGCTTTCCACTGAATGCTTCCCTAGAAAATATAATAGCCTACCACTTTATTTCTCTTCTGCGCTAAAGAAATAGATTAAAATGAATTAAGCGATTTAACACTTTAACACTCACAAAATCTATATATCTATCATATTAATTACCTCAACCACAGAATTACAGGTAGTCGCACAACTTAAGAATAAAATGCTGAAATATTTCTGGAAGTCTAGAAGTTCGACAAATTGCCGAAACAAACTAAGATCTTCGCTAACAGCTATTCTGTTTACGAGCAACCTATCTACTGTGAGTCTATGAGCGAGAATGAAATTAAAGTTTCAAACTTGGCCAATATCTTTAAAAATCGGACACAGGATCCTAATCTTATTTCGCCAAGCGAAATAGTCTCCCCCGTCCGTATAACACCTTCGTCCGCTTATCGCGTGACGTAACAGCCATCAGTGGCCGAGGGCTTGCATGAGTTGCAAATCTCAGACCACCGTCTGCAGTGCGGAGTGGATTTTCACGCTAAGCCGGGTTTTTTCCTGACGAAAAACCTCATGCGTTTACTGAAATGCAGACTCTCTGTCTACTTTCCATGTCCCTCGGGTGAATTTTCACGCCCCAGGCCAGAGACCCTCAGACGAATGTCTAGCGAATGCTGTAAATTCACGCCTATCATCCGACCAGCGCGACTGACATGTACGCAATACCACCCAGGTGCGATTCTCAGTTTTAGAGAAAGGAAAACAGGTAAAGTTTGCGAATTATATGAAAATAATATTCGCAAAACGAATGGATGAAAAATATACAGGAAAAAAAGGAAATACAGAGATAATAAAAGAGAGAATTCGGGTGAAAGAATAGGAAGAAGATGTAGGAAATTAAATGAATATAAACCCTACGTGACAGAGCCTCCCCCCTTTAAGATATGGAAGCACTCCATGTCTACGTTATGGAGTTTAATTTCCTATAACCGTAGCTTCAGGGTGTCTGTCTTCTTCCCTCTCCTCTTCCCCCTCCATCTCTGTCCAATTCCTACTCAAGTCCACTCCTCAAAGTTTCCTTCCCCTGGAATGTCTCATATGCGCGCTTGAAAGAGCGTCGCCGCTTCTGACATTTTTGAAAGATTTCCTCTGATAGCGGTGGAATATCCCTGCCACTATCGTCATCTTCGTCAGTTTTGGCGATCGTCAGGAGATGGTCGGAGGTTGGCACTGGTTTTTCCAAGTATCTCTTTAAGAGATTTAAATGGAAAACCTTCTCCTTTCCTTCAATAGAGATCTGGTAGTTAGCCTTAGAAATCTTTTTCAGGACGGTAAACGGCCCTTGCCATCCGATCTTCAGTTGGTTGTTCTCGGTAGGGAGCAACACCAAAACTTTCTCTCCTGCTTCCAGTTCTCTCTCTTCCGCGACTTTCCTGTATCGGTTAGCGTGCTTGGTGCGTGCTCGCTTAAAGTTAGTCGTTGCTAGGTCCCACCCTAGTTTCAACCGTTCCTTTAAAACCGACACATATTTACTGGCTGAGACAACTGTCTCATCAGCCTTCTCGTCTGTCAGAGACTGAAGTAAGGCTTCAAGCGGGCCCTTAATGGGTCTGCCGAATAAGAGTGTAGCTGGCGGAAATCCTGTGGAAGTATGAGGAGATTCTCTGTAGCCAAATAATGCTGCAGGAATACAGAGATCCCAATCTTCAGGTTTCACTTGTGCCAGCTTACTTAGCATCATGGTGAGGTTTCCATTAGCACGTTCCACGAGCCCATTTCCGGCCGGAGTATATGGCTTAGTGTGGATGTGCTGGGTCCTCAAGATCTTAACGATCTCATCCATCAACAGGTTTCGGTATGGAGATCCGTTATCCGTCAACACTTGCTGAGGGAATCCCAACCGAGTGAAAATCTGCACGAGGGCTTCTGCGACATGCTTGGCATCTGCGCATGTTAGCGGGATAGCTTCTGCCCATAAAGTGCATGTATCGACTAAGGTCAGGATAAACCTGTTCCTTCTTTTAGTCCTTTCGAAAGGCCCTAAAATGTCGATCACAACCCGTTCGAATGGTGTTCCCATTATTGGCATTTCACCCATGTGGACTGGGGGTGTCCGTTGCTTGGGTGGTACACGTTGGCACTGGGCACAGGATTTGACGTACCTGATAATATCAGTATTCACTCCTGGCCACCAATAATGAGTGGTTATACGTTGGTTTGTGGCGTTCTGTCCCATATGTCCGCTAAAGGGAAGAGAGTGCCCCATTTCTAGGATTTGGCTTCTGTACTGTTTCGGTACTAGGAGCTGGTTGTAACCTTGGTCAGGCTTGCCCGTTCTCCGATAAAGTACGCCATCCTCAGAAAAAATGTCCCCGTGCTGTTTGGGTTCCTTAGCCGTGGGCAGTTTCCTAAAGCAGGGTGCCAAAGTAGGGTCCTTGTATTGCGCTTCTTTAAGTTCCATAGGTAACAAATTAGGCGCAGGCTCCCGTTCCTTCTTGGTTTGCCCTCTTGTAGTTACTGCTGCCTCAATCGGCTCTTCCGGTTTCCCAATACACACGTATCTCCCGCCGAGTATGACTGGGTAGATGGGATCATCCATAACAGCTGCTTTGATCACACCTCTGACAAAGTCAGAGTGTATCTCCACCAATGCGATGGGAAGCGCTGTAGGTGCATCACTCTTACGAACTCCACAAAGTTTGACGGTCTCTTCTGTCTCTTGACCGGGTTTAACCAGGTTTCTGGCAACAATGCAATCGTAAGAAAGCCCCGTGTCAAATAAGCAAGAAGTTTGAGAACCGTTCAAAATAACAATACCTCGCGTTGAGGGTCTATCCCCAACAGGTTGGGAATCACTGTCAATAATTCCGCCTTGCGAGACTGTCAATAAGCATCCGATGCGTTTTGGCTCGGTGTGCTCGGTCTGATCATATGTCCCGTGCTCAGGGGTTCTCCCTTTGCCACCTTGTCCTTTCTGGCTATGCTGCCATGTAGGTCGGTCGGGTTGATCAGGCTGTTTGGGGTGGTTGGTGTACTTGTTTTTGTAGAACTTGGATTTTTCAGGAGGGGGGTTTTGAGGTCCAGTTTCTCTGTGGTTATTTTGGTTAGAAGCCTGAGAAGATTGCTCTAGGTTATGTTTTCGAAAATGCTCCTCTGTCGGTTTCCGCTTTGTGGCCGGTAGTTCAGCCAGCGCATTATGGTAACGCTCAGACTTCTCTAAGATGTCTTCAAGTTTTTCTGCCCCCTGCTCAGCGAGAAATCTCCGGGTATCAGCAGACAAAGTGTTTTTTATTTGTTCAGTTAGAACAAGTTCCTCAAGACCTTCATAGGTAGAGGGGAGCTGCGAAAGCTCAAGGCACTTTGTTAGATATCCCTTAAGACGAGATGAGAACTGGTGAAAAGTTTCAGAATTCTCTTTCCGGCTGTTGCGAAACAGTTGCAAAAACTTGCGAGCGTTCATTTCAAAGCGCTCCAGTAACGCTTTCTTCAACACATCGTAGTCGTCTTGTTGGCTACTTTCCAGCTTAGAATAAACATCATAAGCAGAACCTTTTAGGGCCTGGGAAAGTTTCATATTCCAACGCGACCTCTCTAACCCGTACAGAGTTGCAATTTTCTCAAATTTTTCTAACCATGTGTCAATCTTCTCATTTGGACAAGGAAAAGATTCAAGAGTGAAAGACATAGCATTTAGTTGAAGAGATTGAGTGTTAGCAGGGTCAGTTAAGGAAGAATGAGGAGAAGACTCTCCACTGCTGGAGGTAGAGGCAGCCCCACGCCTTTGGAATTCCAGAGTTTTAAGAGCTAACTCATGCTGTCTCTCTTCTCTCTCCTTCTCATGCTGTCTCTCCTTCTCTCTTTCCTCATGCTGTCTCTCCTTCTCTCGTTCGTTCACCCTGCGAATTTCCATTTCTTCATCCATCTTCTTCTGCTGTAAAAGACGGTCTTCCCTTTCCCTCTCTCTAGCTTCTGCTTCTTTCCTCTTGAGTTCTTCTTTTTCCTCTTTAGCTTCAGCTGCTTTCCTCTCCGCATCACATCTCTCAAGTTCGTCTCTGACAAAAGCTTTCGCTTCCTCTCCTTCCAGTCCCTCCTCTCTCGCTTCGTCCCTGAGGAGTTGTCTAAGCTTTGCCCTCTCGGCCATATTATGTCAGTGACTGAGACTGTTGGAGAAAGAAAATAGGAAAAAGAATAACCTGGTTCCTACCACTACGAGAAAAAAATTACCAAAAAAAAATCAAAAGATGATATATTTAACCCTGGGATACCTCCTCCAAAATAAAATCTAACTATCGCTGCTATTATCGGCAATAAAGCACTTAATGCAAAACACGACTACGCCAACTAAATGGTAGTTAAGATTACAACTGAAAAATAAGTTGCTACAGTGGAAAAGCAAAAGAATATTGCAAAAATTAAAGAGAAAAATAATCCCTTAATTTTTTTAAAAAGTCCACTATAAGTTCGCCCCTGAAGTCAGATCGGGTAAGGGAGGGAATTAATCTAGACAAAAAGTCCGAAACACACTCCTTAACTTAGTTCAAACGCCGTTCTGCCTCAGTACCCAGTGAATGTTATACACTCACCACTTTACCAGCATTTAGTATTACAATCAGCAGTTAACATATATCCCGACAAAATCAACCTGTAACCAAAATGTATATTTCAAAGATGCTGTAGAAAAAAAAACTTATTAATTTGTGTGGTCAGCACGCCCGTAAACAGATCGCTAGTCTAGGGGTAAATTATTTTTAAAAGATACACAGTCACAAGACATCACACTCTTACTCTATATCAGAATACAGAATCTTAAGTTCAAAATCCAGATAGACGAGTCCACATTTGTCGTACTCGTCTTCCTATTCTAAGTTCAAAAATCCTACGGACGAGAACCCATTTGTCGTACTCGTCTTCCTATTCTAAGTTCAAAAATCCTACGGGCGAGACCCCATTTGTCGTAGATTTTCGATAGGAGAATTAAGACTAGGTTTGGTCCCTTCTGAATAGGTTTGAATAGGTGATAGACTCAGTGAGAGTTAGTGAAAGGTAATAGAATTTCCACACACACGTGAGATGATAGATTTTGATATAGTGGCTGTCTCTGAAAGCGAAAAGAATTCTTCTCTCTCTCACCTATCTTCTACAACAGTTGTTACAGCGTCAGACAGACTACACCAATATACATATTACGTATATTTCTATCACTCACAGGCACGCACATACACGTGACGACAGGTAAACACACAGACGTGGGAAAACTATAACAATGATATATATATTATCTAGAACGAGCTGACCAAACACGATTATTAAGTTCAAGAGCGATTTTAATATCAGGAAAAATCGGCTCACAACATCAAAGAAAGTACATCAAAGAAAATACATATACACATAGTCATAAAAATTCAAGGAAATGTTGCAAGGATGTTAGCCCCGTTATAGTGTTAACTCTAGGTTTAGCCTGGCCCCGTTAAGAGAACAGATGATGGCGCCCGAGTCACAGATACATAGGGTTTGAGTCTAAGAGTTTTCTATGTTTTATCTCGTAATTATATGCACAGAGTTTGAAAAAAATCTGATTTAACCTAAGACAAAAACACAAGAACTCTAGCCTTAGCAACAAATTATGCAGATTGAAAAAAAAATTAGGACAGCAACAGGGTGTCAAAGATATAATAGTGAAAATATCCCTCAAACCAGCGTACACTCATTCATTCCGCCATGGCCTCTCATACATGTACTCACGACTTTGCTCGCTGCCTCTTGGAACATACTGATTTTAGATCTTCACACAGACTCAAAAAAATGCAGTCTTCTGCCAAGAAGTCCCCAGTTCCAAAAGACGTATTTAACTTGGAGTCTCCGGGAACGACTACTTGGGTGTGCAAATTTGTTCAAATGTCTGAGTAAGTCACCTAAAATTATTCCAGGCGCGGGAGTTAGCAGAGCACAGTGTCAATAGCGTAGGTTTCTAGAAATGATGAATGTCAGGTCGGTGCCTTCCCTCAGTATAGGATTCACTTTAGTCACACCACAGATTAGTCCACAAATATATATATATATATATATATATATAGTCGGGAAATGTTAGTTAATACTTGAAGTGTTTCGCGCCACCAGGCAGAAAAATTACGTAGAGTTTCTAGAAGAAATTAAGATCTGGCTCCAAGGTCCAGTATTTATCATTACAGTCTTTGAAAACCCGTTATTGGGATATAGTATTTCTGGCTAACTCGGGTTGCATATGCACTGTTTAGACCAGTGGTACTTAAGAAACCCACGTGGTTCAAAATAAGGACTGTCTATTTCTTCACAAGTATGGAAACTACTACTAGGTGCTGGTAAAGTTAGGGTCACCCCAAAACTTTCACTGTGTGGAGGAAAAATAACATATAATATAATAAACAGAATCTGTACTGGTTATAACTTACATTTAAACTTGCAAGCAGAGAGCTTTGCTTATCATTTAAACTTCCCGTGACGTAAGTTATATTTAAAAATCAGCAATCCTCATGAATTAGGAACACGTGCGTATTCCGTCACCATTCATGAGGCTCGATTCTAGAGTTTATACGTTAGTTTAGAAAAATACACTCGACTGAGTATTAGCGGTTAAATTAAATTCATAAATAGCTACAATTTCCGTTATAAGCTAGAAATTTTAATTTTATTCTGCTTTCCACTGAATGCTTCCCTAGAAAATATAATAGCCTACCACTTTATTTCTCTTCTGCGCTAAAGAAATAGATTAAAATGAATTAAGCGATTTAACACTTTAACACTCACAAAATCTATATATCTATCATATTAATTACCTCAACCACAGAATTACAGGTAGTCGCACAACTTAAGAATAAAAATGCTGAAATATTTCTGGAAGTCTAGAAGTTCGACAAATTGCCGAAACAAACTAAGATCTTCGCTAACAGCTATTCTGTTTACGAGCAACCTATCTACTGTGAGTCTATGAGCGAGAATGAAATTAAAGTTTCAAACTTGGCCAATATCTTTAAAAATCGGACACAGGATCCTAATCTTATTTCGCCAAGCGAAATAGTCTCCCCCGTCCGTATAACACCTTCGTCCGCTTATCGCGTGACGTAACAGCCATCAGTGGCCGAGGGCTTGCATGAGTTGCAAATCTCAGACCACTGTCTGCAGTGCGGAGTGGATTTTCACGCTAAGCCGGGTTTTTCCTGACGAAAAACCTCATGCGTTTACTGAAATGCAGACTCTCTGTCTACTTTCCATGTCCCTCGGGTGAATTTTCACGCCCCAGGCCAGAGACCCTCAGACGAATGTCTAGCGAATGCTGTAAATTCACGCCTATCATCCGACCAGCGCGACTGACATGTACGCAATACCACCCAGGTGCGATTCTCAGTTTTAGAGAAAGGAAAACAGGTAAAGTTTGCGAATTATATGAAAATAATATTCGCAAAACGAATGGATGAAAAATATACAGGAAAAAAAAGAAATACAGAGATAATAAAAGAGAGAATTCGGGTGAAAGAATAGGAAGATGATGTAGGAAATTAAATGAATATAAACCCTACGTGACAGTAGTTAATGTTAATATGAGTGTGCTATTTTATTTTACTTTGCAACGTTGAATTCCTTGACATTGATATGTAAAATGCATATGGGAATAAATGAATTCAGTATGAAAAGTGAGAGAAAGGAAGGGCAGAATGTCAGACGGGCCTGCGTGCCCAATTCTCAACCCTTTGAAAATAAAGTTCGTTCTATCTATCTATCTATCTATCTATCTATCTATCTATCTATCTATCTATCTATCTATCTATCTATCTATCTATCTATCTATCTATCTATCTATCTATCTATCTATCTATCTATCTATCTACCTATCTACCTACATATCTACGTACCTACCTACCTATCTCCTCTACCTAATCTATCTATCTATCTATCTATCTATCTATCTATCTATCTATCTATCTATCTATCTATCTGTCTGTCTATCTATCTATCTATCTATCTATCTATCTATCTATCTATCTATCTATCTATCTATCTATCTATCTATCTATCTGTCTGTCTGTCTGTCTCTGCCTGCCTGCCTGCCTGCCTATCTATCTATCTATCTATCTATCTATCTATCTATCTATCTATCTATCTATCTATCTATCTATCTATCTATCTATCTATCTATCTATCTATCTGTCTGTCTGTCTGTCTGTCTGTCTGTCTGTCTGTCTGTCTATCTATCTATCTATCTATCTATCTATCTATCTATCTATCTATCTATCTATCTATTTATCTATCTATCTACCTACCTCTATCTATCTATCTATCTATCTATCTATCTATCTATCTATCTATCTATCTATCTATCTATCTATCTATCTATCTATCTATCTATCTATTTATCTATCTATCTATCTATCTATCTATCTATCTATCTATCTATCTATCTATCTATCTATCTATCTAATCTATCTATCTATTTATCTATCTATCTATATAATCTATCTTTCTAATATATCTATCTATTTATCTATCTATCTATCTATCTATCTATCTATCTATCTATCTATCTATCTATCTATCTATCTATCTAATCTATCTATCTATCTAATCTATCTATCTATCTATCTAATCTATCTAATTTATCTATCTATTTCTTTTATCGCTCCTTATGAAGCATGGAACCATCACTGCATGTGCAGACACGATGAAAAAAGACGCACAGCAGTTACAAATATAATAAAAGAGAATCTTCCACTCGGATTAACATAATCCTTGAAGATTACATCCTTGCCTTTCTGTATTTTACTGCTTATTTTTAAAACTCCGCTGTTTAGTCAGTGACAAATAGCGCTTACATCTCAAACATCTCTGAACAAAAGTTATTTATTATTTATATCCTGCAATATTTATATCCTGCATTCTATTTTTAAAATATCTTTCAAACAGAGATGTTAGAGTCACTTACTTTTCTCCAATGCAAAATATTGTTTCTCACTTGTATGGATTATGGATTATTATCGAAATCCATAATAATGCACATCTTTTGTGCAAGAAGGCCCAGGATGTACATGACCCATCTTGTGACAACAGCAATTTTGTGGGGTTTTTTCCAGTTATCATTCTGCAATTCGTAGTTCAAACTTTATGTAGGTCTAGTAAGGTTATCTCTACACATTTTCTGCCGGATTATCGTGGTGTGCCATCTTCTTGTTCTATGTATCTCTAAATTCTCCAAACATGTAACTGTACTCATTATCACCATTGCCTTTCAGCTTCCTGTAGAGTATAGGTCGTCAACAGAATCACTCCAAGCCTTTATGTCCTGTGCGGGACCCAAGACGCATCAAAAGTGAAGAATGCAGTCAGCGACCCATAGCTTGACTGCCTGCGTCACGGTCAGCGAACCAGAGCTGACCAAGACCCTACTCCACCTCCACGTGGTGGTCCTGGAAACAGGCTGCATCACTGCAGCCTGGCTGAGGAGTAGGGATCGAAGAGGGAAGGCAAACCCGGTATCAAAAAATGCCGTGCGGAAGTCGGATGTGTCGGCCGAAAGGCGCAAATACCGCAGCTTCGCTGTAGACGGACACAACGCAACCAACGTCCTTTTCAGGACGAAGAAAGAAGAAGGAAGAAGAATGTCCTGTGCCAAACGTTCAAAGTCCTGCTATGTCTTATTTATCCCTTCTATGTCTGTCTACAATTCCCTTTCCAATGAAAGTCAGACGGGCTCGCGTGCACAATTCTCAACCCTTTGAAAATAAAGTTCGTTCGTTCGTTCCCTTCCATAAATGTATTTTGATATTCCTCTATTTTACTTACTCAGAGAGTTCCCGAACTAGAACTACCTTGTGATGCAATCATCTGGTTTAGTTTGTTTGGTTTTCTTCTTCTTCCTCGTTCGTCCTAAAAAGGACGTTGGTTGCGTTGTGTCTGTTTACAAAGGAGCTGCGATATCTGCACCTTTCGGCCGACACATCCGACTTCAGCACGGCATTTTTTGGGACCGGGTTCGCCTTCCCTCTTCGATCCCTACTCTCTCGGCTAGACTGCAGTCATGCAGCCTGTTTCCAGGACCACCACGTGGAGGTGGAGTAGGGTCTTGGTCAGCTCTGGTTCGCTGACCCTGACGCAATCAGTCAAGCTATGGGTCGCTGACTGCATTCTCTATTGCTGCATCTTTGGGTCCCAGTTTGGTTTTAAGAACCATCTTCATAGCCCTCGGACAACTCCAGCTGTGCTCCTGTCTCCTTCCTTACATCACACATCTGCTATAATCTGGTTTCCTTAACGCGTGTTCTATCCAAAAGCAGTCGTCTTTTCATCATCTCGTCTTCTTCTTCTTCTTTGATCCTTAGCCGCCGACCGTCAAAGCAGGCAGTGGCCATCACGCCTAGTGGCGTCTTGTAGGGCAACAACAAATTGATTCTACTTTGCTCGGTCGGCAGCCATCCTTCGTACAGTGCCCCAACTCTGGTTCATTCTTTGCATCTCAGCCTCCACAGTCCTCCGCCAAGTTGTTTTTGGTCGGCCTCTCTTTCGTTTTCCTTCAGGGGTCCAAAGCATAGCTGTTCTTGTGATGTCATCGGGGTCTCTTCTGAGGACATGGCCAACCCTGCTCCAGCATCTGCCAGCTATGGTGGTGTGCATGTCCTCTTGCTTGCTCCGAGTAAGCAGATCTTGGTTGGTGATGGTATTCGGCCAAAAAATTCGGTGAATTTTTCTTAGGCATGTTGTGTGAAAAGAGGACAATTTCGACATTTCCTTCTCTGTAACTCTCCAGCATTCCGCACCATAGAGAAGCACAGAAAGCACACAGCTCTGATATAATCTTAATTTTGTGCTTGTGCTGTACTGAGAGGACTTCCAGATGTTGTTTAGACTAAAAAAAGGCTGTTCTTGCTTTGTTCATTCTGTTGCTGATGTCTTTGCTTGCTCCGCCGTCTGGTGTTACTATGCATCCTAGATATGTGAAGGTGTCTGTCTGTTCCAGTTGCTGATTCCTTACTGATATGGGCTCAGGGTTGCTCACATTGAGCGTCATGACCTCTGACTTCTTTAAATTGATGTTCAAGCCCACCTGCTGGCTAAACTTATTAAGTCTATCCGTTTTTTCCTGGATGTGTTGATGTGAATGTGCTAGTAGTGCAATGTCATCTGCATATTCCAGATCTTCCAATGTATAAAATGTAGTCCATCTTATTCCTCTTGGACTGCCCTCTGTTGTCTGGCGCATCACCCAGTCTATGACTGTTAAAAATAGAGTGGTTGATAAGGGGCATCCCTGTCGTACTCCTGTCTTCACCTCAAAGGTTAGGTTGCTCTGCCCAACACTACACGTAAAGTTGGCATAGAGACTTTTTATGATTGACACTATGCAGCTTGGAATTTCATAAGCCCTCAGTACTTTCCATAAACTGTCCCTATGTATGCTGTCAATAGCCTTTTCAAAATCAACGAAATTAATGCACATCTGTTTTTGCCATTCTGAGCACTGCTCTATAATGTTCCTGAGAGTGAATATATGATCTACTCATCTTCTGTTCTTTCTAAATCCTGCTTGTTCTTTCCTCAGTTTATGGTCTACTACTTTTGAAATTGTCTGTATAATTATCCTGCCTTGTATTTTGCTGGAAACTGAGAGAAGAGTGATTCCTCTCCAATTATTGCAGTCTGCAAGATCTCCCTTCTTGGGCAATTTGACAATTATTCCTTTGTTCCACTCTGATGGTGTTGTCCCCGTTTTCCAGACTTGTGCAAATAGTGGTTCTAATAGTTCTGCTGCTAGCTCAGGGTCTGTATTAAATAGCTCTGCATTTAAGTTATCATGGCCAGGAGCTTTTCCGTTCTTTAACCCTTTGATTGCTGTGATGATTTCTTCTTTTCGTGGAATGTCTGTATTTACATCTAGATCGTTTTCAGCCTCAGGAACATTCAATTGTGTCTCTGGTGGTTCCTTGTTCAGAGTTTATTTGAAGTGCTCTGCCCATCTTGTTTCCTGTCCCTCTGCTGTCGTGACGAGATTTCCTTGCTTATCTCTTACTAATGTAATATTGTTTGCACCTCGTTTTCCGCTGATGAATTTAGTTATTTTGTATACTGTGCTTTGTTCATTTCTCAGTGCTGCCACTTCTGCCTGTCTTGCAAGATCGTCTAGGAAATTCCTTTTGTTGGCTCCGGTTTGGCGTTTAACTTCCTTGTCCAGCTGACTCTACTGTTCGCTATATAGATGCTTTAACCTGTGGGACTTCGCTTCTGTTTTCTTTCTTTTCATTTCCTTTCTCATCTTTATGGTGTTTAATGTTTCTGGTGTTATACAGTCTTGCTTCTTGCTTTCCTGGAATCCCAAGCATGATTTGCTGCTTTCCTTATATATTGTTGAAATGGTGTTGAATTTCTGATCTATATCATCAGTCAATGTCTTTTCCTGACTTTTGGCAAATTTAAATCGTTTCTTTATGTCAGCCGCAAAAGCTTTTCTGGTAAGCGGGTCCTTCAATTTGCTGATGTCAAACCTTTTCTGTGTAGTTACAGTTGGTCCAGCCCTTCACTTTCAGTTTTGCTACTACAAATATTAAATGGTGATCACTTCCCACATCTGCACCTCTTCTTACCTTCACATCTTGTAATGCATGTCTCCATCTACCGTTAATCATATTTGGTCTATCTGGTTTCTGTCCCGACCATTTGGTGATTCCCATGTTAATTTGTGAATTTCTTTATGTGGGAAAAGTGTTCCTCTAATGACCAGGTAGTTGATACTACAGAAACTTATTAATTTATCACCATTTTCGTTTGCTGTTCCGCTGCCGCATTTCCCCATTACTCTTTCATTATATGTATTGTGTGTGCCTACTTTAGCATTGAGGTCTCCCATTACTATAATAAGATCATATCTAGGTGTGTCTTCCATTTCTTTCTGCATTTGTTGATAAAATTCATCCTTGACCTCTTCATCGCTGTCATTCATTGGTGCGTAGCATTGTATTATTGTAATATTGGTGAATCTACCTCTCAATCTTAATCTTATCAGTCTGTTGTTGATGGGTTTCCATTCCAGTAATGTCCTTTCTATTCCTTTCTGTAGAATAATGGCTGCACCTTCATTGTGCTGTCCATCCTCTCTTCCAGAGTAAAGTACTGTTTCTCCTGTTGCTGTTTTAACTTTTCCTGCCCCTGTCCATCTGCTCTCGCTTATCCCTAGAATGTGTAACCTATAGTTTCTCATTTCTGCCGTGACCTGTTTTAGTTTACCCGTCTCATTCATTGTCCTGACATTCCAAAATCCTATTCTTGTATCATGTTTTGCGGTCAGGACGTCCGTTCTCATGTCAGTGGCTTCCTTTCGGCTTTCACCACTGACAGTCATACGAGCCTCAGACTCCGGATGTCCGTCCATGCAGGAAAGTTTGTTTAATCGTTGTTGTTTCCGTAACTTCAATTTTTTTTTTTACATAGACAGGGGTGTCAGCCCTATGCTAAAACCCCCAACCTGGAGGACCAGGGTGTCTGCTTTAGTCTGACCCCTGCCCGCGCAAACCTGTCCAGCTTGGTAGAACCTTCCAGGAGTAAAACTCCCGCTGGCATAGCTCTGGGATCACCTCGTGGTCCATTATAATTTAATCATGTGAGTATATGAGGAGAACTGAAGTAAGACAAGGGTAAAACGGTAAAACACACACACACAAATAGTAGTACGTCTTACAAAGAGAAAGGACAAGAAAAAAACCTACAATGCGGCCACAAGGCCTTCGTCACGGGACAGACACACAAGAGACAGGAGGGAAAGAAAGTGAGAATTAAGTGGAGAACATGAAACTATAGAAACAAGAGAAAAATACTCCCTAATGTGTGTCACATGTTGGAGCAAAAATGTCTGTCACTAAACCGGAAAGCGGAAGTGGATAGTACATTAAAAGCAAAAATAAAAAATAATGAAAACAAGGACTGGAAAACAGAGTGAGGGAAAAGTAATATTTTTTTAAAAAACAGATACGGAGTAAAATTCATTTAAAAAAAAAAAAATATATATATATATATATATATATATATATATATATATATATATATATATATATATATATATATATATATATATATATATATATATATATATATATATGTTTTTGTCTTTTTGTGTGTGCTGAAAATGTCTACATGGCGGCGTAGCTGGTCTCAGGTTACACCAATATTTTACGACATGCCAAGTAGGTTACAGGTAGGTAACAGTGTTACTACTTTTTGCTCCGTTTCGAGTCCAGGTAATATACAGGTGAAGTAACGTTGCTAATAACAAATTTAATGCACGCAACTTCTTGTCTATCAGCAAGTATCTGACGTAATGAATCATCATTCGCACATCACATCTTTAACAAAGACATCCTTTATTAACCTGCAAATCTATTTATCATTATTTACGATTCTCTCCCTCCCTAGTAGAGCCTCTTGTTGTTTTAATTACATGACGCATCTGATCACCGCGCTAGTTCTTATTAAAATTTGTATTAATATGACTTCTTTGTACGCACACGTAATTAACAAATATATAAAGCCACTGCCTGCAGGTGGCGTGGTATGTGCAATCGTTGATGATAACGTGTGCAGAAAGCAACACGTGACCAAATCTGTTCTTGGTGAAGCGCAATATCATAAGTATTTCAATTTTTACAGATGGAAACAAATAAAGGACAGTGGGGGTGTGTTAAAAAAGGAGCGGGGGGTGTAAAATCATATGTAATGTCCAATTCCCCCCCCCCCCCCCCCCCTTTTTGTCCAAAATCGGTTTTACTATTATCAATATTTTTGCTTGCGATTCTTCCGGAGCATGGTAGCCATGGCTGCAACTGATTTACTAAAAAGATACCTGCACCAAGCATTCATGTGATCTTAAAGCAGTGGTTTCTATGACGATTAGTTTTACCTGATGAGGTTGTCAACCCCATGTCCAACCTCATTTTAGTTGCCTGAGTGTGCAGTTGTTCTGTTCTTTCCGTGTATCTTCAGAGACCCCCGTTTTTACAATAGTAGACAATAAAACTTAAACCTAATCCACGAACGCATGTCTATAAAATTTACTATTTTGGTGGAATTTTGTGGTCCATCATAGCCGACCTTAGAGGAGGAGGTGGCACTTGATTTAATCTGATCATTGTGACGCGCGCCAACGCAAGGAGAAACAGTCGGTAGAAAAGTTAATTTAAAAAAGGATCGAATTTGTCTTTGCAATTGATGTGTGTGCATGTATGTAGGGGAGGAAAAAACTTGAATACGCGTTTTTGTACAAGCAGAACAACTGTTACGTTTTTTGCATTGTTTTTTTTTTTTTTTTTTTTGACTTCTAATGTCTAAGTTCTGTTCTGTCAGACATGTTTTTTTTTTTTCGTTTTCCTGTCGCTTTAGACGGGTCTACATGTTAATTTTGTTTATACGCTCACACACATACACATACACACATATATATATATATATATATATATATATATATATATATATATATATATATATATATATATATATATATAATATATATATATATATATATTAACTGAAGCACATTAAAAACGCACCACACTATTATATATACTGATGCGAGAAGCTGGCAAAAAAATGTGTGGGAATGGATTTTCCCCGTGTTTGCCATGAGGTAGAGAGCGAATGGCTGCTGGAATGGAAAGTGCAAGATTCAACCCATGGGTGTGTGTACAGACTACATGAAAACGATGAAAGTTACACGCGCAACACGATTCTCAACAGCTATGACCTTGAAAATGTGTACGCGTTGTGGCAGTATACTCGGTATAAAAAGGCCGTTGAGACAAAACACCCAGTGCATGTGCTTGAAATGCCACGACTATCTGAAAACGACCGCCAACGAGGCATTGGTATGTTGGAGACCGGAATGAGCTTTGGGCCATTGCCAGAAGGATGAATTGCCACCACAGCACTATTGTACGTCTCAATGAACGTTACGGAACCACTGGCAGTGCCCGGGATAGACGTCGGAGTGGCCAACCACGAGTTACTACCCCTGTGCAAGATCGTCATATTGTGCTGAGTCACCTAAGGAATTGACTCTCCCGGCAAGTCAAACAGCAAGAGCAATAGTCTCTCGAATGACAGTCATATGACGACTCAGAGATACAGGCCTTACTGCAAGACGACCTTATGTTGGGCCAAACTTGACTCACAGACATCGTTAGCAGCCCCTGCAATGGGCAGAGCAACATATCAGATGGACTAGACTGCAGTGGAATGCTGTCCTATTCACAGAAGAGAACAGATTCAACATATCTTTTGCAGATGGACGTATGCGGATTTAGCGACGGTGTGAAGAGCGCTTTGCAGATTGCTGTGTCAACCGATTTCGAGGTGGCAGTATTCACATTTGGGGAGGATTCAGTTTTCACCATCGCTTGCCTCTTCACGTCTTCCGTGGAAATGTTAATGCTGTGACATATCGAGATGAGGTTCTGGATGCAGGTTTGCTCCTGTTCACATTTTATCCAGACTTGCAGCTTCTCCAGCAGGATAACGCACGTGCATTTTTTTTGTATTTTGTTTTCCCCTGCCTCACAGAATGCTCAATTTCAGTACAAATTAATGACCAGCATGGATTCATAGGAAAATGAATAAGAATCCAAATATGTAAACTGGTACACACTTAGATTTACATTTCACACTCTGTTCCTGGATTATACAGGTGGTTCGGTGTTGATGTGCTTCAGTATATATATAGATATATATATATATATATATATATATATATATATATATATATATATATATATATATATATATATATATATATATATATATATATATATATATATATATATATATATAATACTCACATACAAAAAAGATTAAAAAGCAGACTGTTGCTGAAATATTTAATAATACACAGAAAAACACAAAAAACTAACGCACAACAGGACAGCACTATAAATACGAAGAAAACGTTAACGTACGAACAAACTAAATGTGAGCCTAGCATTAATGCAGCCGTCAAATACTGCAGATAATATTGTACATTAAACAAATATACACCCGCAGACATAAGTCATTACCTAACACGACTGTAAGGACTTATTGCGCACTAACAAAAAAGTATAGAAGAAAGGGAATTTTTAAAACCACAACATCAGTCAAGCTTGCAACTTTTCTACACCTGAGCAGCGAATTATTTTGAGGTAAAGGAATATGAATGCCAAGTCAGTTCCATCCTATGGCTATGAAACATGGACAACAACAAAAACCACAACCAAGAAGTTACTTGTGCAGAATAGAAGGATTGAATTGATGTGACAAGATCAACAATATGACACTGATGTGACAAGAACGAACGAACGAACTTTATTTTCAAAGGGTTGAGAATTGGGCATGCAGGCCCGTCTGACATTCTGTCCTTCCTTTCTCTCACCTTTCATACTGAATTCATTTATTCTTACATGCATTTTACATATCAATGTCAAGGAATTCAACGTTGTAAAGTAAAATAAAATAGCACACTCATATTAACATTAACTACTTATAAGCATGACATAAAATATGTTGAAAAGTACAAACATCGTCATTAGAACCTACAGTTGACATTATAAGAAAGGATAATCCGATTAGGGACGAACGAACGAACTTTATTTTCGAAGGGTAAAGAATTGAGCGCGCAGGCCCGTCTAACATTCTGCCCTTCCACTCTCATTAATCTTGCACACTATATCCTTTCATTCCCACATGATGCTTTAAGCATTAATTTAAAGGCATGCAACATTATAAAGTTACCATAGTAATAGCCCCTTCAGTCATAACTGACTATGGGAATGCGCCCCTGAGGTGGCAGCCCTCAGCTGCTTATTTTCCTGGTGCTCCTTTCGACGTTTTCTCCTCACCTCTGCTTCTTGTGTGAGCCTCTCTTCGCCCAATCTGAGGTGAGAGGCGTAAATAGCATCGCCACTTAGTGCGATCGCAGCTTCATCCTCCCATGTTGCTGGATCCATTTCCAGTGCCCTCATATCTCTCTTCGCACACAGTGATGAACCTCACTGAGGTCGCCCAACTGTTCTTTGCCATCCTGCTAAACTTGTCCGTAGAAGATATCAATTTGGGAAAACATTACAGTACCATCAGCACATGCGGCGAACATGGCCAAGCCAGCGAATTGCATATCTGCGCTGTCTAAGCAGCGTAAATACATACTTTGAAGGCCAGCACCTGACAACACCTCGACATTTGTCACTTTATCTTTCCACGAGATGCCGAGGATGCGGCGTAGACACCGCAAATGGAAGGTATTGAGCCTTCTTTCTTGCTTAGCATAGGTCGTCCAGGTCTCGCTGCCATATAGGAGTGTGCTGGTGACGCAGACATTATATACCGCAGCTTTGGTCTTCATTGTGAGTTTAGAGTTTCCCCAAACACGCGATGTGAGGCGGGCAAAGGTAGCTGCAGCTTTGCCAATGCGGCTGTCGATTTCTGTATCCAGTGAGAGTTTTAGTCATTGATGGTAAATACCCTAGGTATATGAAACAGTGGTGCACCACTGCCAATTCATAGTTAACGATAGTGATAACTGGTGCAGCACCCACATCCTGACTCAGCACATTCGTTTTCTTTAGACTTATTGTGAGGCCAAAGTCCTTGCATGCTTTAGTGAAGCGATTCATCAAGCTCTGAAGCTCCTGTTGGCTTTGACAGCATGACGACTGGTCAGCATCATCAGCGAACAACAAGTCTCTTATAGTGACCCTTCTGATTTTGTTTTTTTTGTGCCTTCAGCCTTGAAAGATTAAACAGACGGCCATCTGACCTAGTGTGAAGCATTTCATTCAGTACCCATCTCTGAATGCATGTTTCAAGAGTAAGGCAAAGAAGATTCCGAAGAGGGTCGGAGCCAGAACACAGCCTTGTTTAACGCCACTTCGTATATCAAAGGGCTGTGACGTGCTTCCAGCATATTGGACTGTTCCCTTCATGTCGTCATGGAATGACTTTATCATTTCCAGCATTTTAGAAGGGCAGCCTATTTTCAGGAGGATTTTAAAGAGTCCATCCCTACTAAAGTTACCATAACAGCATTCATTTACATTATGCAATCATAATTTTAAAAAATTAGTAGGTTTTTTTTTTGAAACAAACAAGCTAGTAATTGGGGGAAAAAAGTAATAGTAAAATAAAATAAATAAAACAATAAATAAAAATAAATAAATTCTGTATACCGACACTCACTCATGCGGTCAATCCGTCTATAATTAATCTGTATTTTTGAATGTGTCATCAATCATCAATACAAAAATTACATAAACACATTCTCGCTTATGTCCATACATTCTTGGTGGAAAATGAAATAATAATAATAACTCTTTCTTACGCACTTCTGTGCCAGGAAAAGTCTTTGAGCAGTTAAAAAAAAAAAAAAAAATTCACATTTCTAAAGTGCAGTGGTATGCGGGTACATTCTCACGACTCACATTTCTAAAGTACAGTATTATGTGGGTACATTCTCACATACATTACATAATATAATATATATATATATTATAAGGGAGGGAAGTGGGGAGGGGGGGGGGGGGGGCATGTAATCAGAACTCATAAAGTATTCGAAAAGTTTACGATTGTATGAATAGGGACAGAGGTTGTTTCTTAGGTTATGTGGAAGACAATTCCAAAGATGAGTAGCAGAGTACGCTAAGCTTTTCTTGAATAAGTCAAGCCTAGGCTTGGGTACGAGCAATTTATTTAAGCTTTGACTGCGTCTTTCGTTGTATTTGAACATTGGCCACAGATATGCTGGAGCATTCAGTGACAGGATTTTGTGAACAAATTTAGCTTTGTTAAACAGAAGGCGCTTTCTTAAGGGCAGTATTTGGAGATTGTTATATAGATCTACACACTGAGTTAGGCAGTTGTCAGAGACTAGGCGTACTGCACGCTTTTGTAGTGAACGGAGTCTCTTTGTGTTGGACATTGAGCAACCATCCCAGATTGTGGAACAATAGTCAAGGTTTGCTTGTATGTGAGATATATAGAACAATTTTCGTGCGTCTTCATCTAGGAAATGTTTGATTTTAGCTAGCTGGTAAACTTTCTGTGCCGTTTGCTTGGTCAGTGCATGTACATGTGAGTTCCAGTTTAGATGCTGGTCAACGACTATACGTATAGGTATAAGATGTTTTGTGCTCATTAACGTTTTCAATTAGTGAGGTACCAATGTAGATCTGAAGTGTTGTTTTCTCTGAATTTTGTAATTTTTGTCTAGTTGATATTAACATGCATTTTGTTTTAATGATATTTATTAGCAAGCGATTTCCGTTGCTCTACTTAATCAGATTATCTGTATCTTTTTGTAACGAAAGTTCGAGTGTGTTACAACTGTTATCACTCTTGTAAACAGTAAAGTCGTCTGCAAACAGGTCACAGGAGGAGTGCTTGATGTGTAGTGGAAACGTCATTAGTGTACATGGCAAAAAGTAGAGGACCAAGTATAGAACCCCGAGGAACGCCTATATTTATTACTGCTGGGTTTGAATAGGAGTTATTGTAAGAAACTACATGTTTTCTGTCTGACAGGAATGATTTAATTATTGTCACCAGTTGAAAGTTTACTTTTGATGTTTCTAGTTTTCTAATTAAAATAGTGTGATCTGTCATTTCAAATGCCTTTTTAAAGTCTACAAAGACTGCCCCACACACGTTATCGTCGTTAATATTTAGGTGCCAGTCGTCTATCATCTTAGTTAGAGCAGTGTGACATGAATGTTTAGGTCTAAACCCCGACTGACTATCAATTAGCAAGTCGTTGTTAACTAGGTGTTGTAGTGTTATTTTATGTATGTGTTTTTCCAGTGGTTTGGATAGCGATGATAATAGAGAGATTGGCCTACAGTTACTAAGTTACTAAAGTTACTATTATCGGAGGAACCAGGTTTGAAAAGAGGAAATACCTTAACGACTTTAAAGTGCGACGGAAAGTAACTCTTTGCGATACATATATTGCATATGTATGTTAGTGAATCACTAATAACTGGCGCAGCATAGCGCAGTATTCGATTACTGATTCCGTCAAGTCCTGATGAGTTATTCTCTTTGAGGCATAGAAGATAGTTATACACTTCATTAACTCTCATAAACGGAATGTCGGATGGGATTGTGTTTGTGCATTTGTTCTCACAGAATGCTGACAGTTGGCCTAGGTCACAAGGGAATCTGGTATCGTAGAATTAAAACTAGTTATTTCTGCCTGAAAGTAAGTGCTGAAGTCTGTACAAGTAAATAGAGAAGGCCACTCTCCAAACCTCCGATGTCTTGCGGGCAGTGTTAGGATGTGCAAGAACATGGACAGGAAGACTCCACAACTTCCCCACTGAAGACACGCCCACGGCGACCGTTGCCTCAACTGGCTGTGTGTGGTGTACCCAGAAACGGGGCCTCCCAGTACTGAGACACAGTTAAGTCCCCGATGTCATTTATCGGTGCAGAGTTGAGAGAGATGGCTGAGCATCACAATCCCCCCTGTGTTGCAGCATGATGAGAACCCAGAATTGCACACTGAGCTTGGGGGAAATCACTTGGGCACCAGACTTAATACTGGCTCTTGACTGGATGGCCGCATGCAGGAGATTTCTACAATGGGGGGTTGGCAGGTGGTGGGTATCTGGAAGTGGCTCTGTGCAGGACGTGAGGATTCCTTGGGTGAGCCCAGAACCAGAGCACAGCATTGTGCAAGCTCTGCATAGTTGGAGAGCCCCCTGGATGACGGGGAATGCACAATGTGCTACCCCACCTGTCCCCAACTGCTAACTTAGAACCAGAAGTGGGGGTCCTCTGTATGCGTGCCAGGCCAGGATAAAATGCCTGGGAAAGAGACTGGAGCTCAGAACTCCCTAACTCAAAGTTGCAGGATGGCAGGAAAGACAGGGCTATTTTGAAGATAATGCAACCATATTTTCACCATACGAGCTCGGACGCCGCCTCGGTAAACAAGGTCCGCGCAGAGCAGTGACACCCCCAGGCTGCTTGCGAATAGTCTACTACTGGGAACATAAACAGATTAGGGGATGAGCCCACTCTCCCGTTGAACAGGTGCTAAAGTCATAGATACTGGGCCAGAAGGCGCACCGGAAACCACAGTATCACGCAACTCGCTTTTTTTTTTTCTATGGAGAGTACACCGTCAAATAAATCTCGTACTGGTGCTCGCCCTGTGGAGCTCCACCAGGCAGGTGCAGTGCCGGGCTCTGAGCCTCGACAGAGCCCACCCTCAGCTACTGGAGGACCCTCTAGACCGTCTTGTGGAGTCAGCAGACGGCGGAGGAGAACTACTGACCAAAACAAAACAGAAAAAGAGAAACCCAGAGTGCCACTTGTCATGATGCACTGGAATGCAGAGGGAGTGAACAGCAGCAGGCTGGATACAGCAAAAAGACAGAGCTGGAAAACATCTTGTATGAGAAGCAAGTCAGTGTTTGCTGTATCCAAGAGACTCACTTGAAAGCAGATCAAACCTTTAAAATAAGGGGATATCAATGCTTCAGATCCGACAGAAAAGATAGACGAAAAGGAGGAGTACTTACTCTTGTAAGGAATAACATTCCTGCACACGAAAGGAAAACCTTCATGGATGGAGCAGAATATCAGCTGTTGCAGATAAAGGTAGACAAGATGGAAATAGAACTCCTGAACTATTACTGTCCGAACAACAAACCCCTGAGTCTCAGCTCTATACAGGTACCAGCCACCAACTTTATAGCAGTTGGAGACTTTAATAGCCACTCCCAGAGCTGGGGCTATAACCATCTGGATCACAGAGGTGAAGAGGTTGAAACTTGGCAAGATGATCACTCCCTAATCCTAGTCAATAATGCCACAGATACTCCTACCTTCTACTCCAGAGGATGGCACACAACTTCAACACCAGATCTTGCCTTCTCCACACCAGATATAGCTGGATCTATTAGTAGAGAAGTAGGAGACCAACTAGGGGGAAGCGACCATCGCCCAATCTTTCTTACTGTCCAGAGTGCAACTCTCAGTACAGGCCCAGCCATTACAAGATGGAACTACAAAAAAGCCAACTGGGGTTTATTCAGGCATCAGGTGAACACGCTGCTGTCTACCCTCAAGGTACAGAACAGGAGACATTAATGAAGTGGTAAAAGACTTCAACAGATGCATACTACAAGCTGCAAAAGAAACCATTCCCAAAGGATGCCGGCGTAACTACATACCATACTGGTCCAGCACACTCCAAGAACGTCAGGAAGCCATGGACAGGGCTAGAAAGGACGCACAGTCTCAGCCTTCACTTGAAACTCACAACAAATGGAAAAAGGCTGTAGCAGAGTTTCAGAGAACAAAGCTAGAAGAAGAACGGAAAAGCTGGAGAACTAAAACGGCATCGCTGAACCTTGAGAAAGACGGCAGGAAACTTTGGAGATTAGTCAAGTCTCTAAATGAAGAGCGTTCCTCACCTAGGCAGACTATCACATTGGATGAAGGTGGCAAACTTTTCAGAGGAAAACAAGCTGCAGACTTGTTTGCTAGAAGATACAGTTCAGAAAGCAACTTACCCATTAACATAGATCATCAGAGAGAGATAAGAAAAGAAATACTGGCAACCATGGGACAGACAGATACTCCTGCCCCAATGAGGGAACCCATCACACTAGGAGAACTACAGAAGGCTATTTCTAAGCTTAAGTTTCAAAAGTCACCCGGCCCAGACAAAATCAGCAACGAAATGCTAGTAAATCTGAGCTCAGCAGCAAAGACAAAACTGCTTGAGATATTCAACCACAGCTGGTTGAAAGGAACGGTACCCCAAGTATGGAGAGAAGCCATCACAATACCCATACTAAAGAAAGGGAAATGTAAGACCGAGGCTGCAAGTTACCGGCCAATCAGTCTCACAAGCTGTGTTGGGAAGACTATGGAGCGAATAGTCAACCACAGATTGAAATGGTATTTAGAGTCTGAGCAGATCCTGGTGCCGGAACAAGCTGGATTTAGAGAATGCTACAGTATAGAAGACCAAGTTACTTACTTGTCTCAAGCAATAGAAGATGCCTTCCAGGAGAAGAAAAAGGTCCTAACGATCTGGGTCGACTTCAAGCAGGCCTTTGACAAGGTGTGGAAAGATGGCCTCATTGCAAAACTTAGGAGAAGTGGAATCCAAGGCAACATGATGAAATGGATCCAGTCATACTTGCATAACAGGAGAACTAGAGTCACTCTTGACGGTCTGCAGAGCAGAAAAGTGTTGCTCCATCAGGGGGTACCTCAAGGAGGAGTAATTTCCCCAACACTCTTCCTTGTTTACATCAATGACCTGGTGAAAAGATCTCCCTGCAGGAGTTAAAGCTGCCTTATATGCAGATGACCTAGTACTCCTGGTGCGCTGATGAAAATGTCACCACAGCAAATTATAGAATGCAGCGGGCAGCAGACATGCTAGTGTCATGGGCAGAGAAATGGCTTATCACAATAAACACAGACAAAACCTCCACAACACTGTTCTCCCTCGCCCCCAAGGACAAATCAGCTAACATACACCTAGGGACAACCGTGATCAAGGAAGAAAGCTACCCCACCTATCTTGGGGTGACATTTGACCAAAGGCTTACATGGAATAAGCATATTGAAAACGCAGAAGGAAAGGCCCGAAGACGACTAGGCATACTCAGAAAATTAGCAGGTACCAACTGGGGAGCAAATGAACGAAATCTAAAGAAGATTTATAATGGAGTAATAAGACCACACTTAGAGTTTAGCTCAGCAGCATGGTCATCAGCTGCTAACTCACATCTGCAGTCTTTGGACAAGGTGCAAAATCAAGCTCTCAGGCTCATTACAGGAGCCATGAAAACTACACCAATAACAGAGATGCAGAAGGTTGCTGGATTACAGACATTGTCCCCATAGAAGAGACACAAAAACCATGATCCAGATGGAAAAGTACAACAGTATGCCAATGCACCCAATGAAGGCAAGACTAGATGATCTGGCATTGGGACGTCTAAAGCGTAGCAGCTTTGTGCATCGGGGGAAAAGACTTATAAGACAGCATCAAGAAGACCTATCCATGAAGACAACACCACTGAAGCCCACCCTATACCCTGTACCATGGGAGCAGGCCAGCAGTGCCCTCCAAATTAATACATCAGTCAGTGGTCTCACAAGTGGATGTGAGTATAATGATCTGCAAAAACGAACTGCTACATTGAGTATGATCCAAGAAAGCTATCCCGATCAATCATGGATACATGCCTATACAGATGGATCAGCAACTAATGCTGTTAGGAATGGAGGTGCCGGTATCTTTATCTCATATCCTGACAACCACTATGAGACTAGGCACATTCCCACTGGTAAATTCTGTTCCAACTATACAGCTGAGGTTCAAGCTCTAGAGCAAGCTGCAAATATGATTTATAACACCAACTCTGACTGCCACCAGGTAGTCATCCTCACAGATGCACTGTCTGTCCTGCAAGCTCTCAAGGGTGGTAAACTCCCGCATCTGAGAAATGAACTAAACAAGGTAGCTGCCAAAAAGAGAACCATACTTCAGTGGGTACCATCTCATTGTGGTGTACCCGGAAATGAAAAGGCAGATAAACTTGCAAAAAAGGGAGGAGAATGTGAACAAGAAGATAATGAAGTCACATACTTTGAGAAAAAGAGAGCTATCCAGACTATCAGAAGAGAACAGAACCAACCCAAAGACGACTATCACACTCTCGACCGGCAGGGACAGATAACTATTTTTCGACTCAGGACAGGGCATAACAAACTGAATAAACACATGCACAAGCTACGATTGTCTGCTTCACCACTGTGCACATGTGGATTAAACGAACAAACTGCTGAGCATGTTCTACAGGACTGTCCTCTGTATGACCAGTTAAGAAAGATATACTGACCGAATGACTCAACACTAAACTCAAAGCTATATGGAGTTAAAGAGGAACTTCAAACAACAGTCGAATTCATCATGAGAACTCGTCTGACGGTGTAATCATTAAAGATGCGATCGCAAGAAGAAGAAGAAGAATGTACAAGTAAATGAGGTACTGGGGGTTAACAAGTCTGGCGAATTTCGTTTGTTTGCTAGGGTGTTGATTGCTTTCCACATATCTTTACTGTTTCTTTTGTTCTGAGCTAGGTTTTTAAAGTATGTTTTTTTTCTTTACGTATTAAATATTGTACCTTGTTTCTTTGTGCTCTGTATGTGTTAAAGTCCTTATTTTTGTGAGCTCAATCTCGCTGCCTCATGGCTTCTAGCATTGCTTGTGTGATCCAAGGAGGTTTGATCTGTCGTTTCACACGAACTTCTTTAGTTGGTGCGTGGTTATCAAACACACAATGAAAGATACGTGTCTGTCGTAGATTTTTGATAAGGGAATTAAGACATTGGTTGGTTCCTTCTGAATAGAAATAGAATAGGTGAATAGCTCAGTGGGAGATAATAATAGAAATAGATTTTCACGAGTGAGATGGTGGAAATTAATAGAGTCTGTCCCTGAAACGCGAGAAGATTCTCTCGGTCAGCCTATCTTCTACAACAGATCTAGATTAGTCAGACAGTCTATAAAAATATATATTAAATATATATACCACTCGCATACACACACACATAAGTGACGACTGTTAGACGCACAGACGTGAAAACTATAACAATGGAATATAGATATTTGGGACAAGCTGACTGACACACTCGAATAATGTTTATGTAAATTTTATTGACATAAAGAAAATTGTACCAACACCATAAAAATGAATATCAAGCACATATAAATACACATAAGTTAATGCATTACCAAAACACAGATAATAGACTAATAGGTGTAATCCTTTCCCCCTCTGTTTAGCACACGATCCCGTTAAAGAAATTTTAAGCCCCCAAAGAGTCACAGATTTATATGCTATGGTCTAAGATTTCCCTTTATAGTTAAGAACAAAGTTGATACATTAGTCTATACTAAGAGGAAATCAGCATTAGCAACAAACTTGCATAAAGAAATTTCCAAAGTGGGTGCATGAATATAAAATGAAAGAATCACTCGTTCTACTTTCTCTCTGTTCATTCAGCCGGGGCCCCTGACATACTTTCTTACCTATAAACGTGATGTTTTTCACCTTCTGGCGCAAACTTCAGGACACTTCTCTACAGTGAATCTGTTTTTTTTTTCTTTTGATAAAGAGAATCCCAGCTCTGCAGATACAGGTTTCTTCCAATGTTCCGGGGAGCATTCGCTTTATAACTATATTTTAAGATTACTGGTAATGTCACTTGAATCCGTTCAGGTAAGAAATTATAAACGGGCTCACAAGGTCTGAATCTTGGGGTTTCCCGTACTTAGGAAAAAAAAGCAGGTTGGTAACGTCTCTCAAAGGTAAAATTCTTGATCACACCACAATTAGTTTAAAAAAAACCGTCGGAAATGTTACTGTTTGTAATTTCTCTCGCCACAGGGGCTGAATGTACACTGAGATTTAGGGAAGAAATATAATCTGGCTCGATAGGCCCAGTTATTGCATTTAGTCTTAAAGTTCGTGAATATGGGTACTCCGTTTCTTTCTGGATGCAAATACAGTGTCAGACAGGAGGTAACTTGTAACCCCACGTATTTTAAAGACATAAAATGTTTCTTCTGTGATTTATTCTCATATACTGAAACCGCTGGTAGATGTTGGGCTTTGACCCAGATACTCTATAAAGAAATAGAAACATACAGAATACTAAATCATAATATTATACATACATCATATCCTACTCTCGCGTAAAAATATAATATTCACTTCGGTTATTAACTTTAAGTTAGAGGCTATAAGCTTAGCGCTTGTCTCGTCGTTTAAACTTCCGTGAAATATATTCTAGTCATTTAAAAAAATCAATCATCATGAATTAGAAATACGTAAGTATCTCGTCAATACTCAATGATGAGTCAGCGCATTTACTAGTTAGTTAAAATATTCTCGGACTGGTTACTAGCAATTTAATTAACTTTATTAATAGCTGAATGAGTTTTAGCTAGAAATTTTAATTTATTTTGCTATTCACTGTAACATAGTAACTTAGAGAAAATTAACTGACTTATCATTTAATCACTCTACACATAAATCTAGTGAAGATATAATAGGCGATTTACCACTTAAATCACTCACAAATACTATCAATATATTTACCTCACACAGTACTACTTAAAACTATCCTCCAACGCAACTGAGAAATTCTACTTAAATAAAAGTGATTTCTAGAACGTAGCTAGGTTGTCTAGCGAGACTGTGGATGTCTGAATGAATGAAGTCTAAAACTGCTCTGGTATAAATATATCTCTGATGACAGGAAAATCATTACATTATCGAAACCCCAGACTCTCTCTGCCACATGTTCGCACCTAGAGGAAAATCTACATAAATTCTTGTTCATTCTACAAATGAAACGAATTTCTCATGCTGAAGCCGAAACATACTCGCAAATCGAGCGGACAGTCTCTCTTAGATCTTGCGTAACATGATTTACCAGACCGTGCAAGAGATTTTTGTTCTCGAGAATTCACACTATTACTGCCTGCGACTATGGTCATAAATGAAATACACGCACGCTCGTCTTTCATCTCAAATCTTTCACCTTGAATAATTAACTTGTAGGCGAGCAGATTAGAAAAAAGTGATAGACGATCGTTTTACTTCTTATCCCTGTCGAGAACGAATTACCACGATTCGGTCTCATCAAAGAACTTAGCTTAACAGCAATAAAATGCGTTGCTAAATTAGCAAGGAAAAACAAAGGTATAAATGGGAGAGTTTATCTTAACAATCGAGCATATGCGAAAAGAAGGGTATAAGAGCGGAAGAAGGGTAAAAGAGCGGAAGAAAAAAGGAAAAGACAAGTGTAGAGTAAAGAATAGATATCTGAAATTTATAATATCTCTGCCACAGTGTCTAATGAGCAATGACGTCATAGGGATCAGAAAGCTGGTAAACACTGGCTAGAGGTGCAGCTCGCAAATCATGTAAAAATAGTTCATGGTTGAAGTTTTTGAAACTTCTAAATTTAATACTCATATGTTTATTTCTGGGAGCTTTATATTTATTCTGACCACGTGCAACATAATGGATAGTGGTCACTCATTGCGACAACAGGAACAGAGCATTCTATAATGTTTTCTGCACAGGTGATGTAGATGTGGTCGATTGTTGTGGATGATGTTGTTATGACCCTGGTAGGCTGGTTGACTATTTGTTTTAAGTTGTAAGATAGTATGATGTTTTCCCCCGTTTGGTTTGTGTTGTGCATGTCAATGTTGAAGTCGCCTAGAAGAATAATTTCTTTGGCAGTGGTAAATACTTTGTCCATCATAGTGGTGAAATCTTCGTACCAGATGGTTCCTGCACTGGGATTTCTATAAAGATACCAGACTAGAAAGTGTCCCTGACTCGGTATTGTTATTTCTAACCATGTGCACTCGGTCTCTTTTGTCTCTAAATCGCTTCTGAGGCGATAACTAATAGAAGTGGAAATATAAACTAATATACCTGTTTCTAGCTTTCTACTTGAGTCGTGTCGAACAGTTTTAAAGCCTTGTGGTGCAATATCATCATCTGATATTTTGTCATTTAAACAACTTTCCGAAAGGACAAAAACCTGAAAATTTTGATTCAGAATTCGTGTAAGTTCAGGAAGTTTGCCTAATAGATGATAAATGTTTAGATGACCCAGCCGTAGGCCATCCTTAATTAGCCATTGTGTCTGATTTGTATGCATTTAATTTTGGATACTCTCCACATGTAAGCCTACCTTGCCGTGGTTGGAGAGCTTGAGCGCCTCAATGATCCCGGGAGCTATGCCGGCGGGAGTTTTACTCCTGGCAGGGTCACCCAAGCCGGACAGGTCCTGGGTGAGGGGCCAGACTAAATGGGCTGAGGAGTGGGTGGAACCCTATAGGTGTAGATGCAGAACCCACCGGCGAGTGGTACATGCTCTGGTCTGCACCAATCCACCCCCACTTCATGGGTTAAATGCTTTCTTGCCTCATTCATCACTGTTTGTCGTCTATCACGCCCCATTCGGACCGTAATTCCCAATTCATATCCCCCCCCCCCCCACCCCCCCCCGTGTTACCCTTCCCACGGTTTCCCCATCCCAACCCCCCCATTCCACCCAAACTTACCTATCCCCGAATTACACCATACACTTATTCATAACTTTATAACCTAATTTCCATTAAATCTCCACCCCAATCCCACCCAACCCCCCACCTCATGATTATCCCCAACCCCATCCAATCCCCCATATCTAATTTTTTAACCCAATTTCCCCTCAACAACCACCATTCACAATCCATTCATTCCTCCATCCTTATCAAACACCCAATTCTTTAATTCACTTATTATTTGTACACTTTCCTATTCCACATATCCTTTCCTATATTCAATCAAACTATTTCTATCCCCCCTCCCCCGTTCTCACACTCAAATATCCTCCAATCCAGGCTAATTTCTCCCCCATTAATCTTTTCCATCCCCCCCCCTATATACCCCCCACCCCACCCCCCCATCAACCCAACCCCCTCCTATTTTACCCACATAAATCCTATCCCTTCCCTTCAACCCCCATTTTCCCCTCCTCCACCCTCTACTTTCTCACCGCCCACCCCCCCCACCACTAATCCTTCATTCCTTCCCCTCCCCCCCCTTTCATACCTTTCCACACAAAATCCTACCTCCCCCCCACCCCACACCCCCCCCACCCTCACTTCCCTCCTCCCCTTACCCCCCCCCCACCCCTCCTCCCCCCCCCCACCCCCCCCTTC